>JASEVX010000009.1:72796382-72901088 GCA_031761405.1 Serripes groenlandicus
AGACAGAGAGACAGAGAGACAGAGAGACAGAGAAAGAGAGACAGAGACAGAGAGACAGAGAGTGTGAGAGTGAGAGAGAGAGAGAGACTTAAAAAATTTGAACAATACTGAAACGGAGAAACAACATTTTCCTTTTAAAACTATGTTTTATTTTGCTAAAGAAGACATTACATATAAAGCGCTAACCTTAACATTTCTTTAACAGAATATTTTCTGAAAATCAAACGTTAACCGTTTTCCTCATTGCTCATTTTACCTGCTTCTGTCCTACAACTTATATCATTACCTTTGAAATGTAAATGCCACAATCTTCATTATGTCTGATTTGATAATTGAGAAATGTAGTTCATAACAAAATTAAGAGATTTATGTAAGTTTGTGTTGCAGGTATCAAGTATCTATTTTGAAAGATAACTGAAATGATAGAATAGTGAACATTCAACACTATGCACATGAATTTCAAGACGGTATTGATTAAGTGACTCTCCAGCTGTGTTTACACGCCATAACCTTTTCTCCTTGGAATGATTTGTACGCTCTGAAAATACATTAACTAGTGTATGCGTTTAAGGTTGTTTCGGTGGTGTAGTGGTAGAGCGTCCGCTTCGGGTGCGGGGGTCGAGGGTTCAATGCCCGGACAGGTCGAATTCTTTTAAAAATGGTAGCGTTAAGTATTGTGGGTTTAACTTAAAAGCTTAACCTACACAGGAAACGACTTGATTTATATGAAAAATTGTTAAAAAAAAGTATGCGTACAAATAATATTGATTGAACATTTTAAATATCTTACCTGACTGCTTTAAATTAGTACCGTCTTCAGAATACACAACCGTTTGCTGTTGAATTAATAAAATTAAACGTTGCCCCCTCATTATATACTTTGCATTGAGTTTCCCATGGTCATAACTGATGACTCAACAGTTACCGGGCCCCATGATCGGATGCCTTTGTTTCGAAAAGTATCCGATGCCTCATCTTCCTGACCCAAATGGATAGCGTGACATTTCCAAATGAAGGATAATCGTTTTCGTTCTCATAATAGATGGCGTCGTTATTATCACTAACTTATGACGCATGACCCTTCTCTCCTTAACAAGGGGACGGGGCTTTTGTTAATTAAAAAGCCTTAATAGCTGTCAATCAATGACTCCAAACTGACGTACATGTAGTAAAGACAGAAGATTCTGATCAGACTTCAAAGTGAGGCACATATTCTCATCACTACCTAGTCGTTCAATCATTCTGCAAGAATCTGTAGAATCGGATATGACAGATACCGCAATTGTAATGGTCATTTTAATTAGTTTGGTCGAAGTTTCGCGAAAATTAACCGTAAAGCATTTGCGACCAGTGCATCCGCACAGTCTCAATCTAGCTTTCTACTGTTCGCCGATTAGTCGTAGAACGTTTCAAGACATTTCTGTACAGCAGTTTTCAATTTAGATCCTTAGCATGGATGCGCAGGTAGCTTTTTCCAACATTACGTTAAGGTCTGTTTTATTGGAGCATTGCTCTTTTCAAAATCCCCATAGGTCGTTTCATTTATTTCCGCACAGAGATTCCATATAGACAAGGGAGATACAGCAGATGCGGTACATCGGTTCTTGGTTTACCGAGCGTTTGTTATACGTCATATACGGGTCATTGTGACGTCACCTGTGGAAGGCCCTATATGCATGAAGATGGAATTGATTGGCTGTCCGAAAAGAAGTAAGAGTGTTCTCCTTCGTATAATATGAACAATTTGTTAATGCCTTTATAGTTAACACTTTCTAGTCAAAGCCGGATCTACTAAACCAAAAGGCACCTGGGTGGTTTTATGGCTTGGCTGTCCGTCTCGAGGACGGAGGACCGGTGTTCGAATACCAGTGGGTCATAACAAAAGCTTTAAAAATAGTAGTAGTGAATTCCGTCCTCGGCGATGGAATTGCAGAAATAGCATAACAAGATATATTAATCAGCAGTACTGATGAGTCACCTAGGAAACGCCATAATGTGACTGAAATACTGTTGAAACCGGATTAAACACTAATAAATAAAGCTAGATCTACCAATATATGGATTTAGGGTAAGTTGGTGCATTCTAACCTTGGCACCGCATTACTATGTACGCGAATCGGATCCCACTAGACATTTAAGCAATTATACTTTGTAATTAATGACCCGTCAAATGTGTTTAATTGATTGGACTTAAACACCATTTAAAAGTATTTTAGTAATGGGCGACCAGTTCAAATAACCATGTGTTTCATGGCTTCCCGGCACCAGTTTTGGACACAACAATCTTCCCAGACAATTGACTAACTTTCCACATATAGCCTACAGAATAACTTTCGTCAGTCATCGGCATCGGACCGCGTCAGAATTAGAACTCATGTCCCTGGATCGATAGCCCTTGTCGTTACCGACTGAGCTTTCACGGCTCGAACCGACATAATTGGATTATTTAAACGTAATTTGGACTTAAATTAACTACAAATGAACGAGCCGAGCCCCCTATTGCTTTTATGGGTCTTATTTCATACAGTGAAGCTTAAAGCGAGCCTGAGCATCCGCTCTGTGTCATCAGTGCCTTCACCATCCGCCTATATATCAAAAAACATAAATGCATCTTCTGCCAAGGAATGGGAACTGTAGCTCCACCAATTGTATTACAATATAACTTTAAATGTAGCCAAACCGGGGAGTCAATAAGACCCAACATTGATGTAATCACGTTTTTCCCATCTATTTTAGTCATCCGTGACACAACCTGTTTGAAACCCGACGCAATCGACGTATGATTTGAGGTCATAGATCACACGGGATTCTTGGTGGAAGTCATGCCTGTCGACGTTGAAAGTCATATAGAATGTCCAGAGAAGTGTAACAAGATTCAGTGTTTAAGCTTCACCTATTCTAAACGGCAGTGTAGAGTATCGAATTCATCACGGTATAATCGACATTACGAACACAATGTGGTGTCTAATCGTGTTCGGATGCAAGGAACGTATACGAGACTGTGCATTAGTGGTGAGTTATCACATTAACTGAGAAGACAGTGGTGCAGAGGTAGAGCGTCGGCCTCTCGTATCAAAGGTCCCTGGTTCGAGTCCCGTGATGAGCGGGTCCTGACTTTGGGATTTTTCCACACAAACGGCGCGAGTACTGGTTAAGTCTCCAGGAAGCAGACATCGAGCGTGATTAATCTAAGCCCCAGGCTTGTTTCGCAATCGATGTAAAATAAATAAGTTTAAACTAAGTTATCACATTAAACGAGTCATGTTCCAGGAAAAACCAACCATAACGTATTTATGGCAAACGTCGATAAAAGTCTGCCAATGCATCCATCCAAGCAATCTGATCCAAATGGAAAAGCTTGTCAGAAGTCTCTTTAAGCCTTAAGTGTCTAACTGACGAACAGAATAGTCAGTTAAATTTGAGCGTATGCTAAGGTAGATCTCAATCTACTGAAGGTAAATACCGTGTGGCTGTTTTTAATAGAGCACAACTTGATTGAATGGTGTTTACGCCTCATTTAACCGTAATTCAGTCACCTAATGGCATTTCCTGGATCAGTTATACCGCTACATTAATCAAGGCGATAGTGAAGCAGTCGTAAAGTAATCCAACAATCCTTGGCGAATAGGAAGGAAGCGTCTTCTACTTTTTTGAAAATGTTTTATTTGATCCAACCCGGGATCGAATCCAGGTTTTGCTCGTAAAAAGGCAGACGTTTTACACACCAGTGAGTCGGTCACCATGAAAGTAATACAAGTAACTGTTATATGTTTCAATTTTAGCAAGTCCTATATTTGGACTGTAAGGATGTTTTTACGACAAAGATGACAAACAAAGAAGTTGTTTATCAGGCCGAATGATGGAGCAGGCCGATCTGGATCTTCGCTGGTAGCAAACTCTGAATGTCATTATTCGCATGAGGTTGCTCTTACGTAATTAAGATTTAAAACGTTAATAGATGTTGAAAAACATGGTTTAAAAAGAAGTTATGGCCCGTGTTAAGCCTCTTCACTATGTGCAAATTATTTGACCATTATTTGCATGCATCATTCGATCCACTGTACTTGAAAATATGTATACACGGCACATTTATTAGTGTTCGCAGGTTGGTACATGCATGTACATAGCGAGACTGGGTATACGAACATTCACGAAAGTGCCTTGTGTACCTATTTTCACAGTAAATCGTATATTGCAGTGGTCTGTATGTGTTATGTATTCATGAGTCCGCGGTCAACTAATTGTCATTATAAAGCGAAGAAATGATAACAATATTACAGATGTGCGTGCACACGATAACTGTAACGCGTTGATTACCAGCCCGACCGTGATAGAGTCGCTCCTGATTCCCCAGCTTGTACAATGTGTCTGGACCTTCAAGTTTCCACGAGGAAAATACCCGCGACTACAATTCCTAAATCTGACAATGCCCATTTCAGACAAACTCACTGATCTGCGACAGGTACCACATTTAATGGTTTCCCACAAACAACATATCTGCAGCAGACGACTTTGAAAACAAAAACATTTAGACAAAAATATAGAAACTCTCTATAAATGAAAGTATAAGTATTGAATAGGGCTGAAAACGTTGTGGAAAAAGAACAAAATGCTCACTCAATATTAGCAATTTCTTCGTTTGCCACAATGTTTTAAAACGTCGTATGCTGCATATGCGTCAGAATGCCTTTGCAAGTAGGAAAATGTTAACCGTTTATGTAATATGAATTGTTTATAGTCGTTTGGTTTGTAAATGTCAGATGAAAACGTTTTATGTGATATTTTGAAAACTGCATTGGTCGATTTGTGAGCACTTCAGAATAAAAGTCACATATTCAGGTATTGTTTTGTATTACATTGTTAACAATAAAACCTAAATATTTAACACGCATTATATTTACTCACTTAAGGAAAAGTAAAAAAGTTAATTGTTTGTTTATTATAGTGTCACCCCTTTTCAAACGGCCAGTCATTGCTGACTTATGAGACATCTTTGTTCTGAACACATTTTAACTTCCCAAGCCCTATCCTTTCTGCAAGGCACCAGGCAGGCATGCATTCAGTGCCATTATTTAACTTGTCAGTGGCTATCCAACCTGCCATATCAGAATGGACCCCAATGTATTTATCATTTACATGTATTATAATGAGAGAAAAAAAGATGAAAGAAAGTTGATCAGAAGTATTGAACCGGTCTCGCGATTGAACAGTCTCGAGTTCAAAACCGCAAAGAATCCTGGTCGACATTTGCGAAACTCTCTCATCTTTTCTGATTTTCTTATAATGGTCTTCGCATAATCTTAACTAGATGCAGAACTGTAGATTTCCTTACACCGACTGCGTAGAGACTTGGACTGATATGGGTGTTCTAACTTGTCTAACTTTGTATTTGGACGAGTCTATAGCCAACTTTTGGAATATCAAGGTAAACTTGTTGGCTTGAGCAGCCAACAGTATATAGCCTGGTCAGACGGTACGGATGCGTCGGCTGACTTGGCTCTGTACTGGTGGCAACAGTTTAACAAAATCAGTCCCACCAGTCACAGCATTATGTTAAAGGCCCTTTTTCCTATCACATCATATATGTATAGGTTTTTATTATGTCATACAATCTAGAGCAATGTATTCTTTTTGCCACAATGTTTTCAACTCTATTTAATAATTATTCTTTCATTTATAGAGATTCTCCATGATTATTTTTGCCGAGACATGGTTCATCACTTCATGTTTGGGATTTTATTTCAAACAGCATCATATAGATTGTAACTATACCTGTATATCTTTGATAACTATATATAATGAGTGTTATTCCATTAGTGAATAACTCGGGTTGTTTGACGGCCTCCTTAGAATTTTACTATCGGTCGGGTATATTTCACGAGGCGGAATTTCTCACGTTTCACCGGCATCTTCATAATTTTGGATAGGAAATAAGTAAGTCGCTTTCATCGTTAATCCGTTTGTGGGAAAAATTTAACTTATTTGAGCGGTGTCCAAATAAATATTTGCACCGTTATGATTGTGAGTGGGTATACTTCAGTTTATCAGCTTCTTAATCGCAATGCATCGTCGAACGCCCTAGGATTGGGGCGGATTTGTTCGGGCGGAAAGAAATCGCCTTCGGCTAGGAAAATGGCGCCGGCTCAACATGTTCAACTTTTAATTTCACTGGTTGATAGGATTGTTAACGTTAGAATAACAACTTTCTAGCATGGCCGGGAGGTTTGAAATACGGTTATGTAATTAATTCAGTTTTAGAGAAGGGAGTTTCGTTTGTTAATTTAGTGAATTTAATTATTTATCGGAATCCCCACAGGGTTGATCTTTGCTTCACATGATCTTGTAATTCATATATTTTAGTTGTGTCATGGGGGCGATGTCGCCTTAATGTTTCGATAGCTTCAGACAATCTAGCTTTCCTTCCCATATTGTTGGGTCGAGGAATTTACCTATTACTTGACGCCTTTTTCAACAATGTTTGCTCGGGGAAATATTAACCCACTTTTATACTGGCAGGCTCGAGAACCAGGTTATCATCTCAGGTTAGTTGATTTGAGGTTCGCATATTGTTTCGGAAAAGTTAACACAGAATTTACAGTAGGAAGACTGGGGATGCCAAATCTAACACGGGTGCGTTCCCTTGTTTTGTTTAACAAGGATTCGACAGAGTGAATGGTGTTTACTTTACAGTACCATGTCGGTGGCCCCACTTTCAACAAATTTCGGGGTAGCATGTAGGTAGACAGTCTGCAATCATTCAATCTTAGAGTACTTATGTATGTTGAATACATCTATTACAAGTTCAGATGTCCTAATCGGCTTGTTTGTTTTTCTGTTGCATATTTATCGTCAAAATGAAACGAAGGGCCACGAATAGGAAGACCCCGGCTCCGGACGCAGTTCCGGTTTTGGCCGCGAAAAAAAAGGCTCCAAAGGCTGTTCCAGTTCCCACCCCAAAAAGGAAGGCCACGGCTACAAATGCGTTTCCGGTATTGGTCAATGTGCCAGCAACAGAGCAACAAGAGATACCAACAGAGCCTCGACCAGCGCCACAGGAGGCTGCGGTCATTGAAGTTCCGTCGATGTCGGCAGAGATGGGTGGCTTTTTGCAGAATGCAGACATGGGTAAACATTTTAATCCAATCAGTGTCAAAAGTGTACACGCCCAAATAGGGTCCCATGTCGCCCAGAATTTAAGGGAAAAAATTGTTTTGGGGCAATATGTTGACCTCGGTGCTCTGTTACAACAGGTTGCCGGGGCGGAGCAGCAAACAACCAGGTTGTCAATCGACAATTTGGGACAACTTGTCGCGTCTCAGCCTGTTTCGAAGAGAATAACCTCTATTGAGGTATGGTCGGATGCTTTCATAATTTTTTCAAGTATCTACTTGTCAGCCCACCCAGAAAGGGCTCAGGACCTGCTCAAGTACTTGGCGACTATTAGCGCTGCGGCCAAGAGGCATCTGGGTTTAGGGTTTTTAACATATGATACCCAATTTAGACTTCGGGTTGCCGACAGCCCTCTATATAACTCATTTGCAGCGGTGGACCAAGAGCTGTGGCTGCTCTGCATTGGCCCATCTGCTATGGTCAACCAGGCGGTTAGTACTACTGCTCCAAGCAAAAAATGTTATGACTTCAATTACAGAGCCTGTTCTCGTAATTTCTGCCCGTTTGTTCACCAATGTTTAATTTGTAGTGGGAACCATCAATCCCAAGTCTGTAGACGACCGGCTAGTTTTGGACAGAACCAAAGGCAAGCCAGATGGCCAGGTCCGAGACCATCCAGATACCAGTTTAGGAACTCGGCACCAAATCAGTCACCAAATCAGTCACGCAGATTTACTGCACCATAATTCCTTAATACATACAGGTCATTCCCCCATTAATATTCCAAAATTGATAAAATTAATTGCCAATTATGGCAATTTTCGGGATGCCCATATATTAGTAAATGGATTCCGGAATGGTTTTAAAATAGAATTTAATGGCCCAAGGGTTGCATGTGAGTTTAAGAATTTAAAGTCGGCTTTCGATCAGGAGTGGCATCTCTTAGATAAGATAAATAAGGAAATATCCCTAGGTAGGTTAGCAGGTCCTTTCCCCCATCCACCATTTTCAAATCTGAGGGTTTCCCCAGTGGGCGTTGTACCAAAGTCGGATGGGGGTTGGAGAATGATAACTCATTTATCCTATCCAATAGGTTCAAGTATTAACGACGGAATAGATGTTTCTTTTTGCTCGGTTCAGTACACCTCGTTTGATAAGGTGACTGATATGATTTATAAGTTAGGCCCATCAACACTTATTGCAAAGAGGGATTTGAAATCTGCCTATCGCCTGTTACCAATTCGCACTGAGGATTTCCCATTATTGGGTATCAAAGTAAACAACAGTTATTATGTTGATAAATTTTTACCAATGGGTTTAAGCCAGAGTGCTCTGTTATTTGAGAAGTTTTCTACTTTTCTACATTGGCTGGTGGCCAAAGAGGCTGGTGATGGTAATCTAGATCATATGCTGGATGATTTTATCTTTGCTGGAAAGGCAAACTCATTAGACTGCCATCATTTAGTAAACACATTTGAGTTCCTTTGCTTAGAATTAGGCGTTCCCTTAGCAGTCGAAAAGTCGATTAATCCAACCACGGTTATGATATTTTTGGGGTTGGAAATCGATACTGGGCAAATGGCCGTTCGTATACCTGATCATAAGGTGGGGGAATTATCTAAATTGCTCTCTGAACTATCCAGTAAAAACAAAATAACATTACGCCAGCTACAGAGCTTTGTTGGAAAGTAAAGTTTCTTTAGTAGGGCAATTCGTTCAAGTCGGGCTTTCCTGAGGAGATTTTATGATGCCATGAGTCATTTAAAGAAGCCCCACCACCGTCTACGCATCTCTAAAGGCATGTTAGAAGACATGAGGATTTGGAAACGATTTTTACGCGATTTTAATGGTATAACTTCTATCCCACCTTCCCGGTGGTTTACCAACGAGGACTTGCAATTGTTCTCGGACAGTGCTGGTGCAGGTCATCTCGGGGCAGGCTGTTACTTTGCCGACAGATGGAGTTATTTCCCATGGCCAAGGGAATGGGAAAGTTCATCAGCTTTAAAGGATCTCTCATGTTTGGAGATGGTTCCTGTGTTACTAGCCTTATATCTCTGGGGGCCGAATCTTGCAAATAAAAAAGTATCATTTAACATAGACATCGAGGCTTTGGTCTGAGTCCTGAATAAGCAATCATCAAAGTCAAAGAGGCTCATGCAATTGGTCAGACCTTTCGTCCAACTTTCTATGTCATATAATATTGTTTTTAAAGCTGTGCATATTGCTTCTAAGAGTAATTGTATAGCCGATGCTATTTCTCGTCAGCAGTGGAAAAGATTCAGGGTATTAGCACCAAACGCTCTATTGGACCCAGAAGCCATACCCCTCGTTTTCCGACATCTGATCTCCGGTCTGAGGCTAGAAGATTGCTAACTGCTTCAGTGGCGCCAAACACAGCTAAAGCCTACGACACTGGTTTAGCATCCTTCAAAAAGTTTCGCGCTATGTACCAATTGCGCGAGTTTTGGCCCCCACCAGTCGAGCATATCTCCCTTTTTGTTTCCTATATGTCCCTTGAGGGTTTCAGTCATAGAACGGCTCATCTTTATGTGTCAGCTATCAGTTTTCAGTGTAAAGTATCACATTGTCAAGACAATACGAAGCATTTTCTAATTGGCAAGCTTAAAGAGGGTTTCAAACGTAGCGGGAAAGATAAAAGACTAAGGCTGCCTATTACTCTTTCATTGCTGGGAGGCATTCTGACTATGACTTCAGCAGTTTGTCGGGATCATTATGAATCGATCCTTTTTTCAGCAGCGTACACTTTAGCCTTTTTTGGTTTCTTCCGAGTAGGGGAACTTACAATTCACAAACAAGGGGTAGTCGATTTAAAAGTTTTAAGTATTCAAGATATTAAACCCATGCATGAGGGGGCCATTCTGGTGTCCATTCGCTTCTCTAAGGGGGACCAATTAGGTGCAGGCACGTTTCTTAAATTAGAACGCACGGGGGCTAGTATATGCCCTGTCAAGTCTTTGCTACAGTACCTTGAATTTCGTCCATCAGTTCCGGGGCCACTGTTCTGTCATTTTAACGGTAAACCACTTACCCGTTACCAGTTCTCTGCAATATTACAGAAGGCCTTGAAAGCTATAAATCCCAACCTCTATGGATACAAATCTCATAGTTTTCGTTTGGGGGCAGCTACTAGGGCAGCCCAAATGGGTTGGTCTGTGGAAAAAATTAAGGAAGCTGGCAGATGGGCTTCAAATGCTTACAGGGCGTATATATGTCCTGAAAGGGACGTCAGGTCGTTGCCGCCTTTGTTGTAGTAATTATACTGCTTTTACTTTTAACATACATTTACGAATAGGTTAATTTGAAATTATTAGTTCTCTTATTGTTAGTTAATACGGAGCGAGTAATTTCAGCTGTACCTCAGATCTAGCTGGTTGGTTCATCTTTGATTAGAAGAAGTTTTCTAGTAGTAAAACGGTTATATCCAGGGCTGAACATAGGAGTCCAGGCAGAGTTGTGGTGGCAAGGTTATAGGGGACTTACTTTGGAAAAGACAAAGGCTAAATTAGTTACCTTGTTGAAGATAAGGGACCCTGCTTCCTTTTTGCTGTTGCATGTCGGAGGCAACGACTTAGGCACCAAACCATTGAAGAAGCTACATTCCATTTTTTTATGTTTAATAAAGTTTTTGAAATCTAATTTTCCAAACACTACTATTATATGGTCGGAGATCCTTCCACGAGAATGGTCTGGTAACAAAGGGCTAGACGCGGCTAGGAAGAGGCTGAACTCGTTAGCTGTAAAGCGCGTCAGGCTGATTAACGGGTTTTATCTCCGTCACAAGAATCTTTTACCTTTTAATGTCACCCAGTATGCTTCGGACGGGGTTCACCTGTCAGAAGCCGGTAGTTATATTTTTGTTGAAAACATACGTCAGGGAATAGTTGCATTTTTACACGGGGAGCAACCCTGGTTTACCTAATCATTTAACTGATTTAAGGGGGTTACATTTAGTCGGAAGGGCGTGGACTATGATGTTAATGGAATGAGCCTTGCTGCCGCTAAATTTTAGTGGGCGGGGATTTTTTAAATTTGGCGGAGGAAATGGTTTTTTCAACCATTTCCTAGTGGCCAGCATCTGCGGCCCATAAGCGGCTAAGGTCATTTCATGAATGGTTAGGGCAGTTTGAAGTCAATTCTATGCTAGGGGTCACCAGGTTTTTCGGGACCAATTGTTTGTGTTTATTTCAAGGCGCCCTATAGCAATTTGCCGGTGCCAAGCCATGTTAGGGAAATTGTCATTTCTTGCGAGAATAAGTGTTGAATTTGAAACTCCATCGTAACATAGGTGATGTGATTTTAGCCTGTTATACAGAATTGGGAATTGAAATCTGCAATTTGCAGCATAATGATTTCATTTGAATTGGTGGGATACAGAATTTGTTATTTACTCTGCAAGTTGCAGAAAACTTATTTCATTGGAATTTGTGTGATACAGAATTTAGAATCTACTCTGCAATTTGCAGCAAAATGTATTTACTTCCTATTTCGAACACATAGGTTCACGCCCTTCAAAACGCCAGTATTAAGGTCTTTACCAGTATTAAGGTTTTTATTTTATCGTTTTCCATTATAGGATAACTGCCAAATATAACAGGTTTATGTTTTATTGTATTTTTTATATTTTTTGATTTAATAATAATCGTTTGTAAAAGTGATTTGTCTTTTCTTAGTTAACAGCAGCGCTCTCGGAGAAAGCGAGAGATTTGCTAATAATACGGACAGGACAGCTGAACATATGAGAGTGAAGTCGCCCCTATAGGATACCTTTTAGCCCAAACATGTTCTGCTTCCTGTCCGGCATATAGGATGCCTGTCAAACAATGAGTGTTATTCCATTAGTGAATAACTCGGGTTGTTTGACGGCCTCCTTAGAATTTTACTATCGGTCGGGTATATTTCACGAGGCGGAATTTCTCACGTTTCACCGGCATCTTCATAATTTTGGATAGGAAATAAGTAAGTCGCTTTCATCGTTAATCCGTTTGTGGGAAAAACCCTCCCACCCTCAGCCAATATTTCTTGTTTTGTTTTGTTGTTGCTGCTTCGCGGCTAGTATGTTTTCAGATCATGACGGGTCTTCATAAGTGGTACAACACGAAATGGTACAAACGTTGCCTTCACAAGGGAATCGGGTCTTGATAGATTGGTACAGCACAAACGTTTCCATCTCAAGGGTATCGAGTCAATTGGACGCCAACCATTTACGTTGCAGGGAAAGATTAGTACAGATGGCGTGAACCTAGGATTGTCTACTATTACGTTAGGCATATTGTTTGTTTTCCTTAAACATATTTCTGGTTACTTTGGAGTCGCAAGCCAGCATCTGCGGCCCATAAGCGGCTAAGGTCATTTCATGAATGGTTAGGGCAGTTTGAAGTCAATTCTATGCTAGGGGTCACCAGGTTTTTCGGGACCAATTGTTTGTGTTTATTTCAAGGCGCCCTATAGCAATTTGCCGGTGCCAAGCCATGTTAGGGAAATTGTCATTTCTTGCGAGAATAAGTGTTGAATTTGAAACTCCATCGTAACATAGGTGATGTGATTTTAGCCTGTTATACAGAATTGGGAATTGAAATCTGCAATTTGCAGCATAATGATTTCATTTGAATTGGTGGGATACAGAATTTGTTATTTACTCTGCAAGTTGCAGAAAACTTATTTCATTGGAATTTGTGTGATACAGAATTTAGAATCTACTCTGCAATTTGCAGCAAAATGTATTTACTTCCTATTTCGAACACATAGGTTCACGCCCTTCAAAACGCCAGTATTAAGGTCTTTACCAGTATTAAGGTTTTTATTTTAATCGTTTTCCATTATAGGATAACTGCCAAATATAACAGGTTTATGTTTTATTGTATTTTTTATATTTTTTGATTTAATAATAATCGTTTGTAAAAGTGATTTGTCTTTTCTTAGTTAACAGCAGCGCTCTCGGAGAAAGCGAGAGATTTGCTAATAATACGGACAGGACAGCTGAACATATGAGAGTGAAGTCGCCCCTATAGGATACCTTTTAGCCCAAACATGTTCTGCTTCCTGTCCGGCATATAGGATGCCTGTCAAACAACGTATAGCATTATCATTATTACATCCAACCACCTGCAAATGATACTGAAACGGTATTAAATCATATAAAACCAGGTGCTGATCATTTATAATTAGTTTTACAAATGTAGTTAATCTTCGTTTAAAACATTGGACTCGCGATAAAAATTCGAATAAATCGTTTAACTTAAACCTTTTTCTGGAGCGGATCTGTATTTGGAAAACAGCGTATCAACAGTTCTGATTGCTCATACGAGCAATCAGAACTGTTGCTGCGCTGTTTTCTTGATATGATGTTATCACTGACTTGATTTTCATAATAAACACTTACATATAAATGCATACGAAGCTGACAATACATAAATGAATTAAGCATAAATCAAACGATCACTCGAAGACGTCGACAACTGGACGTAATGTATAGGTCCTTTTCGACTTCGAGTCATCGCGAGTCCACTTGATATATTTTACATTGTTTGATTGCAAAACAAGCTTATATTTATCACGCTCGTTTTCGGCTTCCTGGAGACCTAACCAGTACTAATTTGTAGTTTAAAATAAAAAAAAAAAAAATATATATATTGTATTACAAAGACATTCCTGTGTGTGGCTTTCCTTACCCTTCGATGATATGCAAATTAGAAAACGGTATGATTGCATCAAGAGGATATCTACATCAATTGTTGGCCACGCAACGCAATTTTGGCGCATAGAAGGAAGTCGGGGTCAATATGTAGAACTTCACATACAAGTAAGTGTCGTATTAGAATAACGTCAGTGGTATAGGGCATCACCATTTATGAGTTCTATTCAAGAAAAAGGATTCTTGATGACAATATTTCTGACGATCGAACACCAAAAGTGATGTTTTTTATGATTCACCCAATATTTTGCATATGTGGAAAACAGCATCTGTTCGCACCCAACTTTGTGAATAATGACTAGTAAAGGACTTATATTACCCTCCAAAGTTTAGATCAATGTGAACTGAATAAGCGAGTCGTTGATAGGTTTTGGTTCTTTGAATATGTTTAAGTATACATGTATTCAAATTATATCGTGTCACGTTTGTATTTTTATCTTGATTATATTGAATACGGTGTATATGTGTTTTGCTTGATCTCTTCTGGCTATAGTGGAGGGTAACCAATAACCCGTGATGAATGTGGATCATTGGTGTGAGAAAGCCAAGACATACATGTGTAGGTGAACTGTCTCTCATGACATGAAGACCATTGGCTTAAACCAATGACAAATATTGAAATTAAAAGGGAAAGAAAAATTGTCAAAGGGCTTTTCGAGAAGCGCCTGAAACACATTCCAGGAACAATTTAGATATCATTATATTTTGGTACGTGTATTTACTTTAATCTTTTAAAAGTGTATGTACTAGGCTCTACGACGGTTTCTCTGTCGGTTTTTGTAGTATATAATGCATTTTCTCTGATAAATACTAATCCTCTCAATGTCGCCGACCTAGTCCCTTTTCGGCAATGTCCTCGCTGCAGTATTTTCATCCTCAAAATACAACTTTTGTCGTCACATTACAATGACAAGTGTGTTGTCTAGATAACTGTAACGTCTTCGTTTGAAAGTCGTAGTTTTTGAACCGTTAGAAAATCTGGTACAAATGCAATAACACAGATTTGCATTGCTGACAAAATATCTGTTGAATACTCGATAAAATAGATTTGTCTGGCTGAAAGGACCAGTCCACCTAATTACAAAGCATTTACTGCACGAGTCGAATATGCGCAGTTATTACTATTTTGTTCTGTCCAATTCGCACACAGCAGGTGTTGTTATCTTTTAGGTAAAAACCGTCTCAGAAAGTGTCTAAAGAAATAGTCCGAAAACGACTCTTCGTGTTACAGAGTTCCGCCCCATGTTTAAAATCCAGAAACTATAGTAAACATATTAGACTATATTGAGACTAGCCTCATATTGATGATTCAGATGAACCTATGTATACAAACAGTCCCACCAGAGCCTTCAGTGTCCGCCTGCATTTGATGATACTACCTGACGAAAACCAGCCTTAATGTTATGACTAAATGCGTGGACAAAGATTAGCCTGCACATTTATGCTAAGGATTCAAATAGATACTGCGTAACAGAAATTTCTTTTAACCGTTTATAACTAATCGGAGTACAGTGCAGAGCCAGATGAGACTGCGCGGCTGCATTAGCTTACATGTATCTACAATGGCCGCAAGTACCTTACGGTCGGTTTTCGCAGAGCGCCACTCAATTATTAGTTATTATGTTTTAGGCCCTGTATTTTCCTGACTCAAGCAGTGACTGCATTCAGCACTCGATAACGCTGGAAGACTTATCCTTACAGTATACATTTACCGAGTTAGGGAAGTATTTTGACTCTATAAATTACCTTGAACCAATAACATCAAGCTGGCACACGATGCGTGTTACGTTCCAAAATAAGGACGAAGTTTTTGCAAATGAGACTGGCGTCGGGTTTTTGGCAGAGTACAAACTTGTACAGTTTGTGCAAAATCTCGCGACGGAAAAACCATAGATAATATGATTTTGACCCATCGTAATTAATGTTATTGTATATGCATACACTTGAAAGCACTGTATCCGATCGGCTGAGTACGCTGATGGCACAACTCCAACATTTGTTTCTTTTGTCATTTATTTTTAAAAGCAATTCGATTTGGGTCTTTCGATTATTCATTCTGCTTGCTGGAGATGTCGAGACCAATCATGTCTTAAAATAACTTCCCAGTCCGACATGTCAGTAGATACTAATTCAGGAGCCACACAAAATGGACTTTCAATTAAGCATATTAATATTCAAATGTTGAAGTCGAAAATAGATCTGTTATCAGTAGAAGCACAAACCTTTCACAGAAACTTGGCTTAGTCCTCAACTGATAAAATTTGGGTGACTATATTCAAGTTAAAAATGACCATAATGTTATGGATTTTTTTTATTAAAAGATATATTTATATTCTGGATAAAGTTTTCTTTTAACCTTGATATGTGACTTTTGGATTTTTGGAAAATAATAACTCTATGCCTGTGAGAGCGTTATTGATGATCGCTAGAGTGGTGTGCTCCAGCTGAACAGGTTCAGGGTCTGTCAGGGACAATTGATAAACTTCCTAAGGCAATTATGTGCAGTCAGATTAAAGAGACTGCCAAAGCAAATGAAATACTGATAGTAATCAAAAGAAGTTGAAATGAACAATGCCAACTGTTACAGTCTTTATTTTCCAAGTGCAGTGTGACGAGGGCTAAACAAATTAGAGATGAAACGATTCAAGCATATGCGTCAATAGCAGGAGACTAGTCCTTGCCCGCTGGGAGACAAGACAAGGTAGAAGGGAAGTAACTCTGGTAACTGGTCTCTGCTCACTGGGGGACAACAAGACGAGCCGGTGGCAGATGACACAGTTCTAGGGAATACTACCTGGAAAAACAGAACCCTAATTCAAGGTAGAAGGGAAGTAACTCTGGTAACTGGTCTCTGTTAACTGGGGGACAACAAGACGAGCCGGTGGCAGATGACGCAGTTCTAGGAAACACTGACCTGGGAAATGATTGAGGTAATGTTAACCTGGCTATGAAGAACCAGAGGCAGATTGCAAGATGGTCGAAGAATTATCACAGAATAATATGATTCTTCAAAACTGGCCGGAAACTCGGATGCAGTAATAAAAAATAGCAAATGTTTGGTTTTCTAAGTGATTAACTGGTGAGTCTATCGGTGGAGATGCATATGATTTAATGAACCCTGGCAGATCTGTAGCAAGTGAATTCAATATATAAGCTGCACATTTGTACGGGTTTGAAGCAATGACAAGTCATTACAACAGTTAGTAGATTTTGTTTCAGCTTTTTTCGATAATAAACCAACATCCTGTCACTGGGTCTTGTTTGTTTTTCGCCCTGACATTGTTCGGTTACACCACTACTCAAACGCCACATCTGGCTGTTTTATCTGCGTTCTCAATATATTGAAAATGAAACGGTGACTAGAACTTTGACATTTGGCCTGCCAGATCTACAATCTTAACACGTTAGTGTCATTTCTTGCGTTTCTTCTTGACAAACAAGATATTATGTTTGCTCAGTTGCATTACACTGATTAGTTCCAAACATGCCTCATCATTTCAAAATTCAATGCCTTTTTTTCTAATTCCAATGTTTTGACTTTGTATCTAGTCGAGGATGTTCCCATTGAAAATTGTGATGAAAACTTCTACTTTGATTGCCTAAGTTTAGCCCTGCATACAAATTGACTGCAACAGCCAGAGGACTATATACGGAAGAGTAAGCAGGTCTTAATTGCTTCCACGATATCTCAGTCAGCACTCATTAAATCCTATGTTAAAGGTACTCACAGAAGGTCTCACTCTGATGATTGTCGTGAGTACCTACAACATAGCATTAGGATGTCAATTAAGGCTTTCAGAACATGCAAAATATGCCATTTCTTCAGCTCTGAACATTGAAGTTGAGGAATTGGGTTTTTCAAAACATGAAAAATGACTGGAGCAACCAAAAAAGGTTGTGCTAACCTGTCATTATCTACATTTCACAACATAATTATATAGAATGGGCATAGTTGAAGGAAACTGGCGGGTGTCTGCATGTGAAACTGAAATGGTCTAATCAATTCTAACTTCTGAACAAGTTGTACTTCTGAAGCATAATGGAACATTTACCAAAATACACACAGTCCTGTTCTAACAAAAGATTAAAATCCAATAACTGTTCCCCGAGTCATAAATAAGATGCTAGATTTAATTCAGTTTTTGGTTCAGTTACAAAAGCTTTAGAGCTTTTTCTTAGGATAGAATGTTCAACATGAAACTCTACATTTCAACATTTGTGTACCCTTATAATTTCATCATTACTCCCTATAGTTTTATTCAATTGGACATACCATCACAGTAATATGATAATGACAATATTTTGGTTGGTATTTTCTGAATAAAGTCAGCCCATACGGATGTCTTATTGTAACAAGTTTGTTTTGGTTTATTTGGGTTTGATCTGCCATTTGTACAGTATTCCAGTTATATCTTTATTACAGTATGAATCCATGACCCTAGGTAATAAAGAAAAGGCACTCTGACATGGCTGTCATGAGGTGGAATTGAACCTGACACCATGCCTCAATTTCTGTGAATTATCTGAACACTTTCGTTGAATAATAGTCTACAAAACAGATTCATTTATTAAGGATGATAATTATGCTAAGTGCCCTCTTGATATTTTACACAATAATGTCTTATCATCTGTCATAGATCATGTCATTGTGTAATCTCTAAACTGTAATTATCAGTGATCTGACTTTGAATCAAAAAAATAAATAAGGTAAAAGTGCACTAAAAACCTACCTCTGCTGATTGGCTTCAGATAAAATACTATTGGATGATCCCAAAGTCTAAATGGTGCAAGCGTGAGCAATGACAAATGATCTTTATTATAAAGACTGAAGTAATGCAATATAATCCCTATATTATATAGCATAGCCCATTACTTCACATGACTTGATAAAGGTCGTCTGCTTTACAGTCATCAGATGAACAATTTTAAAAATCTAGAAAAATGAAAGATTTATATTGGTACACATATTCCTAAGAACAAAACGCATGTCTATACCAAGTCACATAACTCTGGCTTTAATAATTATTCATAATGCCTCTTTTTCGACTTAGAAAAAAACAGACGAGCGATGGCGGTCGCTTGCGGCGCTCTTGTAATTTAGATATATTTCAATGAAATAAAAACCACGAACAACCAAAGTGTGCGGTTCTAATATCAATTTCGTGACACAAGGCAAAATACCTGTTTAATTTTGATATAAAGATAAGAACAATTTTGGTGATTTTTTTTTCCCACAACAATGTGTTTAATATTCGTATGCGATACATCCCAGTGCGGTTTGTATGAGGGATGGGTTTAAACAGTTAAGTTTAGAGTTAATTGTAGAAATAGAGTTATATATCAATCTCTCATTTACCTGTGTTCCATAGCAAAACAGACGTGACAGCATACAGCTTCATGGTCCACACAATAAAGCAATAGAACTTCACTAACGTGGGTCGGACATCTTTCGGTAGGTAGTTTAAGTTGTTTCTTGGTTCCCCATATCTGTCTGGACGACGCATCGTAAACCTCATGTCCTTTGCTGTATCTATCGTGACTCTTGAAACATTTACTACACTGGTACTCCTCACAATCTACACAATACCGGACGGCCGCCACTGTTTGTCCTTCGTCCTTGCAGGAACTACAACTTGAAAGTAATTTACTCTCAACGATTTCGTCATCTCCAAGCTCGTCGGAACATTGAACATTTAATTTTCCTCCCAACAATTTGCGATATAAAACTTTTTTTTTTTTTAAATCCATATAAAGTCAGTGGTTTAAGACTAGACTATCGACGAATAGACATAACCGCGATGTAAAAATATGTGTAACCGGATTCACTGCGTTTGTATAATAGATATCCTTGACCTATTATTTGCATTTTTCGTAAATAGCATATAAATGAAGGTATAGTGCACGTTGGAGTGAAGGGATTTATTGAGTTAAAATTGGGGGTTATGTGTTGGAAGCCAAAAAGGTCTATCAGAGATACAAATTAATATGGTCTAGGTTAAGCAATGGATTTCGCATTGATTATTCCATTCACAGGGACTCGATGATAGTGTAATTATCCCCGTTCGAACCCCAACTAGGATAATACTCTTTCCGACGTTTGACAATAGTCAATGCGACAGGCTTCATTCAACAAAGGGCTAACAGTTTGTCTGGTAAATAATTCAGTTGCTTGGAAAGTCTGTGATGTGATCAAGCCAAGAGACACATTGGTAGGTTGCCGTTATATGATTGTCAAATTGTTGAAAACGGAGTTAAACCCCAATCAATCAATTATCTTATACAGCGAATTTTATATGAGGATATCTTATTCAATAAAGGGGTTTTCGGGCAGTAAACAGGTAAATACATCATCTTACAAGGGTGTTTAATCTAAAAATACTTTAAACAAATAAATACACATCTGTCTGTCTTTACTGTTCATTAGGTGTATTCAATTTAAACACAGTGCGTCTGTAAGAAAAGGTAGAAGTTGTTTTTTCTGAACAATGTAAGCTCGAACCAGCATGTGAATGTATGTATGCCTACTAGGTCAATTCAGAATCTACACGCGTTAACATAACCTTATGACAAACTTGTATAAATAAAACGTGAACAGTGTAGATCTTGATCAGAATCAGTGTAGCATGTACTATGTTTACCCATTTCCAACATACAACACATTTGCAGAAGATAACTAATAATATCTTGACAAATACATTGAAAATCACTTTATATGAATCCGTCAATGGGAAAAGGTGCAAGCCTTGGCATTTCTGAACATTGTAGGTTCAGCTCAGCAGGTCCATTTGTTCCGTCTTATCAAACTCTACACAAATTGACAGAAGTTGCTTACTGTATATATTTATTAAACTGTGTAAATACACTGGCAAACCTGGCTCTACAATGTCTCAAAAAAGCTTATTTGTTTCTATCAGTATAAGATATTTTTTATTGAAAAAGTTATAAAAAATCATAGTGAAAAAGGAGAACATGCCTATTATGAACATTTCTGTTTTGCCAAATTTTGTTTTTAAAGTCGTCTGCTTTAAGTATTTGTATGTGAGAAAAAGTTAAAAAAGTATTTTTGTTTTTAATGTATTCAAAGATTGAATTAACAAACTAATCTGTTAAAACACAGTTAACTACTCTACCTATCTTCCTATCAAATCGGATAACTGTGTTAGGTATATCTCATCTTGTTAAAATCATATAAAATATATTGATGTTCGTATATGGGATCTGAATACACAGCATAACAGGTATTTTCGAATTAAACCTATTCATTGTGTTACCTGTCAATACACGTAGTTCAGAATAGTGACATTTGACCCGATGTGATGCTCTTTCGCCTAAAGTTAAACCCTATTCCTTTCCTCTTTACCTTTCTTCTGCTTCAATCTTCGACAAGACTTGACGTACATGTATAGTAATTTACCTCTTGTCCTACGGTTTTTTAACGTGTTTTATGTTGTGTTCGTTAGGTGTATTCAATTAAATTAACATGTCCGAGCGGAATGTTACAAGTTTGCATTTCTGAACAGTGCATGCATCTACTCAGTCAATTCAGAATATCACAAGTTGACGGACGGTTTTAACAAGCTTATGGAAATAAAATAAATAATATGTTAACTGTGTAGCTCTTAATCAGACAGCGGATTACAACCTGATCTGAATCTACACAGTTCTCAACATTCAACAATCATAGAATTAGTGTGGTATATATGATGTGTCCAACATACAACAAATAAGTAGATTGAAAATATAAAAATGTGATTTTTGAAAATATCTAGACAAAATATTGACAGTCCGACCATGGGCAAGTGTAAGTAATGTGCTAAACAATGTAGATTTTGATCAGACAACTGAATCCCCGGCTCATCTTGATCCACACTGTTTCCAAAAGCCATGTATTGTACCCATTTGTCCAATAGAGGAGCTCGTATCAGGAGTTATATAAAGGTATCCAATGACAACGAAGCGGCATCAAACAGGTGCGGTTTGAAATTTAAATAATTTAATTCATCAAATATACTAACGTTATTACAGTGGTATTTATAATTCAGGGAACAACAACTATACAGAACAAATAATACTCATCTGGTATACATGTCCCATAGGGTAATTCATAATTGTTTTATAACTTTTATAAATGTTGAGTTTCGATTTTATATTAATATCAAAAAGAGGAAATAGAAAACATCACTGATTCTATTTTTAGACCATTCGTGTAAGATAATACCCCTTTCCCTCATATAGACGCTTTTTGACGCCTCTGCAGCAGACGGCTTTCTAAAAACATAGAGACAAAAAATGAAATTGCTGAAAACGAGCACTTTCTTCTTTTGCCACAATGTTTCCAACTTTTAGTCATAGGTTATCCATTCAATTATAGAGATTTTCAGTTTTTGACTAAATATGTTCAAAGTCGTCTGCTGCAGAATTGTCGTATGAGGGAAAGGGTTATCGGTGCATATACAAACTCCTTTTTCGGATCGTTTCTGTCTCAAGGACTGCGAAATTGGATTAAAGTAGGAAAGATATACATTGTGAGAGTCTTTTCCATTTTACATATATTTTGCATGCAAAACTACAACTTAAACTGTTTGTGAAAAAGGCAAGTCAAACTATTTAATAGTAAGACTGTTTGTAGGTCCTTTTGCAAATTAAATGATGACACAATTCGTTCGACCTACAGACTTATCGATTTAGGATGTCCCGGTATTATACGACAACCAGTCATACCCACATTAACATACACATTTTACACAGTGACATGTCACTTTTAGTGTTGTGATTTTAAATCTAGTGTTCGTAAACCGATCGTTTGCGGATAAAATCATTGTGGCTAGTGTTTAGGGTAACCCTTTAGGTACATGCGGACACATAACTCTTTATTTAATCGTTGGGTTTAGTAAGGGACTCTTCCGACCCAATTGCTTTGCTATAGTAGGGGAATTCCGAAGACTCTGATCGAAATTGGGACTGGAATCAGTCCCTATTTGTTAAAGTCTTATTACAATACCGGCAATGAATAACATTAAATATCTCTTTCAATAGTAGCTCTCATTATTGAACACCAGTTTGGGGTCAGAGAGATGTATTGATATTCGTAGAGTGTATATACTGTAAACAAATGCACATACGCCTGTGGAATATTTTAACAAACCTAATTGCGGTAATTTGTTTGGATATCAACCGGAAACTGGATTTGATTTGATTTGACGTTACTTTCGCAATAAGAAAAAAGGGCAAAAGAATGTGCTATTGAAATAGAGGATTTACAGAATTGAAAATGAAAAATGTATTTCTACCTTTCAACAAAGTATTCATGGAAATAAGATGAATCGAATAAATATATCTTTAATTTTCAAGTGTAAAGACAAAGTATGTGGTGTGGTTGAAACGACGACCTTTTCTCACGCGGGAGACCCGGGCCTTTAAAGCCCGGTATAGGCGATATTGTTTTCTTCTAAGGAAGACATTTCGCCGCCTTTTGATACTTGTGGAAAAATAACGTCTGAAGCTGTTTAGAGACAGCTGTGACTTTTTTATTACCATGCTAGACGGACCCCTAAATTGAAGTAGATTACTGTAAAATAATATTTAGGCACTGTCCACTACATCTTTAGATAACCTGTGTACGAAACTCTCAAGGTGAGCTATTGGGATCATATTTCTTCCGTCGTCCGTCGTCAACACTTGTCTTGTTAACAATCTACAGGCTATATTTTGCATCCGACCTTCAAGAAAGTTTATCAGAACAGTCATCTCCGTCTTGCAAGATGAGGTCAAAAACTAGGTTACTGGGTCAAATTGAACGAACATTTTGTAAACACTCTGGAGGCCACATTGTTTTAACATGAGCAGAGTATTTTTCTTGATAATATATCAACCAAGTTTAAATATGGGTTATGTCAAGTCATAGACAAGGTCACTAGGCCAAATAGATGGAAAATCTAGTTAAATCTCTAGAGGCCGCATTTATTTCTTCAGCAACTTCCTTTTTTTAAAAATGTAAGTCGAAATGATATCTATGCCAAGTGTTAATATGGGTCATATCTTTAAAAACTAGGTTACTAGATCAAACTAAAGAAAAATATTGTTAACACTCTATACACTATAATTTTAACTTGAAAATATCAAAATCTCGTCAGAATGTATGTCTTGATGATTTGTAGGCCAAATTTGAATATGGGTCATATTGGGATAAAAGCTAGGTCACTAGGTCAAATTGAAGAAAAATCTTGTTATCACTCTGAAGGCTGCATCTTTAACTTGAAACTTTTTCTGAATGTTTGTCTTGATGATATGTAAGACAAGTTTGAAAATGGGTTAATGCCTAGTCAAAAATAAGGTATCTAGGCCAAATTGATGGAAAGTCTTGTGAAACATTTTTCTTCAGCAGCCTTTGTTTTTCTCACAAAATGTTTGTCTAAATGATACCTAGGCCAAGTGTGAATATGGGTCATATCGGGTAAAACACTAGGTCAAATCGAAGAAAAATATTGTGAACATTCTGGAGGCTCTATTTTTAACTTGAAATATTGAAACTTCGTCAGAATCGTTGTCTTGATATGTAAGACATATTTGAATATTGGTTATGTACGGTCAAAAACTAGATCACAAGGCCAATTGTATGGAAAACTTTGTTAAAGGTGCTGAACTCCATATGGTTCGCAAATTGTTATATCTGATACTTATTCAAATTAATCCTAAACTTGTCAATATATATGTAATAGAAAGCTGTAGAACGTCGTAGATGTTCAATACTTCATTCCTGTATAGAAAGTAGCAGCTTTGTCTACTTGGAAAAACCGCCCGAGCCTAGTTTGCCTGTTAAAAAAATCCATGAAATTCCCTTTGGCGAGAACATTGCTGGTAATGTGATCAAGTCATGTGATAAAATTTAATCTTTCAACAGAAAATAGCGTCGTCATGTTCGTAGAGGATCAAGGAAGTAAGGATTTTCGTTAATTTTCATTGTTGCAACAGACCAGGGCCATTGGTTGTTTTAGTTTAAAAAGAACACTACATTTATGATTAAATCTGATGCATCTTCCATGTTGACATCGTCATTCGATAATGCGTGTGTGCAAGAATTTAATTCTCAATTTTAAAGACCACGTGATAAATTTACAGCGATATTTTAGATTTACTAGGTATTCATACCCAGTTTATTTTACGAAGGAAAACTAAGAAAAATATATGCTATATAAGTACATTGCATGTAATGTAGTACATCAGTCAGCAAATCTCAATGCCTTACATGCAAAAACATCATGGTAATAGCATTTTTAGCTCGACTATTCGAAGAATACGAGAGCTATTGTCATGACCCTGGCGTGGTCGTCGGCGGCGGCGGTGGCGGCGTGGTCGTCCGGTTAAGGTTTTTTGTTCAGCCAGCTTTTTTTTCTGTTTTCTATAAGTCGAGCGTCTGTGTCGTACGCGGTGCTCTTGTTTAGCAATTGTCTTCTTTTCTCGCTATCTTGTCATGACCCGGCCGGGTAGCTCAATTGGTA
This sequence comes from Serripes groenlandicus, assembly GCA_031761405.1. Lineage (NCBI taxonomy): Eukaryota > Metazoa > Mollusca > Bivalvia > Cardiida > Cardiidae > Serripes > Serripes groenlandicus. Next base: position 72,821,706 of record JASEVX010000009.1, read on the forward strand.
GCGTATCTGACTCGTGATCTGGAGGTCACGGGTTCGATACCCGGTTGCGGCGACATTCTTTCGGGCGATGTTTTCCATTGCCTCTCACCTCTGATCTATGTGAGAAAGTAGTCAGTGGCTTCGAAAGAATGTTGTGTAGGTACTGGTGTGAGAAAGCCAGGAAAACATGGGTAGGTGCACTGACCGCCGTGATATGACCAAAGCTGTTAAAAGCGGCGTTAAACTCCAAACAAACAAAATCGCTATCTTGTCATATGGAGTTCAGTCCCGTTAACACTTGTGAGGCAACATTTTTGCTTCAGCAGCTTGCAATTGTGTCAGAATGTTTGTCTTAGTGATAGGTAGGTCAAGGTCGAATATAGGTCACATTGACTAGGTCACTAGGCCAGATTGAAGGAAAGTATTTTCAACACTCTGGAGACTGCATTTTTTATTTCAGCAGTTTGCGACTTTTTAGTTTGTTTTGCATTCTCATTTTATATCTCAGATGAGCGATCTAGGGCCATCATCTTTTTATAATTTATTATTCGGAAGACACAATAGCACAATCTTATAGTTCCTTTTTTAACAATCGAATTTGTTAATTTAAGACCATGATACAATTCATTTCAAACAAGGCAACACGTCATTATAGTGGTCCCATTTATGATGCTCCTATTTATCAGGACATGTTGTTTGGTGTAGACCTACTTACCAAAGGGGCTACTGGAACCAACATTTCGCTTGGTTGACAGTTCCTCACAGGCGTATCGTAACAACATAGTCGGTGGTGCGAATGCAGTACAGAATGGATGCATCCAGCATTGGATGCCAATGAACCATGTGAAAGCCTTAAAGTTTAATCAAGAGTACAACGCCATGCAGGTCCTGAGCCTTTCAGGTGAATACATCAGCCCATTATCTCACACAGAAAATGCTGACAGACAAAGAATACAACAGGTGCGATGGTGTTCAACAGATATATCGAATATTACTCCGGTTTGTGAATTCCCTTTCTGCGATGAGTATATATATATTAAACAGTATAACTATTAAATTCTTAACTTTATCGGAATTTGATTTGTATCCAAGAATCATATTGTTTTTATCTCAAGATTTTCGAATATATATACCACTTTGTACCTTTAGAAAAGTGTTAACTAGATATTTAGTTTTGGGTCAAAACCAAAACAAATATTCAATTGTTTCTTGATCCGTTTTACAAATAGAACATTATGGATTATCATCATAGTTGAGTTTAAACAGATATGTGCATAAATTTGTTCCTAGAATTCTGTGAATTAGTCTTACATGAAACCATTGAATTGATGTAATCTTTGTAATTATAAAAGGTATTTTAAAGTTATGTTTCCATTCTGCGTATATAACATAATAATTTTTGTTTTTATAATGTAGCGGGGTTTAATAGGGGTTGTGGGTGCTGTCTTTTTAGAAAGCGATAGTCCGTATAACTGATTTTCACTCCGCTAGACTATACAACCAAGTATACAATTAAAGAATCACATGAAATTGGTCAACAGCGATATGGCTCCATCAAGACACTCAGCCGAGTATTATTTAAGGAATTAGCTCTGTGAGAGTTGCATGGTGATAATGTCGCGATCACTGTACATCTTACACCAGTGTGAATCAACACAGAAAGTCAATTATCAAAGAGAGAAGAACATAGTTAATTAAATAGGCAGCATATTTGAATATAATATTGAACAATTACAATAGTGTAACAATAGTTATCTGGTTAAACTGCTCATTTTCCTAAATTGTTCATAGTTCAATTATTAATCATGGAGCAGAGTCAGGTTTGGTTAAGAACAGTATCAACCAAGAACTGCCTCAGGCTGCATCAGCTTTAGTAGCTTAGCTCCTTTTCTAACAATAAGAGCAGAACAAACACTTCTGCTTATAAAAACAATACTTGAAATTGTCATTAAAACTTTAGTGTTTTACATCAGAGAAAACTGAAAAGATAATATTACAATGGTACAAACCGGGATAAGCCCAATACAATTCGATAAATTCAATAAACGGTCCCATAGAAAGTAAGAGTATCTGACATTTATAGGGCAAATCCTATTTCAAAGTGTTGAGCATTTACGTTCATGCCTACAATTAAAGGTATGTGTTGCAAAGGCAAGAAATAGTTGAGGATGAATGGTTGATGGTTTATCAACTATTGGGGTAAGATTTGGTTTCAAACAAAACGACCAATTAAGCCAGCATGTTTGATATTGTAGTTCCTAAGATATTTTTAAACCAAACAATTACCTTGAATAGCACCCTTTGGACAAACATTTATTCAAGTTTTCAGACAAACTACATTGTATATTATAAAATAAAACAATTGATGACATAACTTGTATAAGTTTTACAATCGATTATTAATATAATGCTATAACTTTGAATTATAATGTATAAAAATTTAACTCTGAACTATAAACCATAATATGTTGAGTCCAACTATTTATACAACTTGGTATGTCTGTATTGGTTTTTATAAACCTTCGTACATATTCTGAAGGCTTTATTTTCTTTTAGTAAGCTTTTTAAGTATGGCGGGATAAAAGATTTATGTAATGTTTTTAGAATATGTACAATTATTTTGAGAGTTTACATTACTAAATCAGTGGCAAGTTTTATTCTGTTAAATAATAAATAATGTGTTTGTTATGTATATTTTGTTTTAAATTCATGCAGACTCAATACTGACCTGTTATTGTTTGCAATATCTCCAATGCAGTATATACCTGCTTCTAACCAAGACTTACTGTTAAAATGTTACGTTCCTAGCTCCACTGGCTGAAAGCCAGTCAGGCTTATGTCATGGCTAATTGTCCGTCGTGCGACGTGCGTCAACTCTTTGCTTCAAACGACTTCTCCTCCCAAATCACTTTGCCAATTAGGAAGAAACTTCATAGGTAGTATTGTCAATGTCCTCTCCTAAATTCCTTCAAATATTTTGGATCCATGCGAAATTCTTTTTTTTATTGTAACCAAAAGAAAAAACTTTAAAATTAATGTCCTCCTAATGAATGAATGAATGGTGTTATAAGGCCCGTCGACAACTAAGGTCATTTTGGGCGCTTAATAATTTACTTAATGTAAAGTGAAATAATCAAACATGATGTATGCGATACCTAAAATAGATATAAAATAACATGTAAGCCAATATAAAATAAGATATAGGCAAACAAGCCCAACATTACTATGTAATACTTAACATAAAGATAAATAATATCTGAGGGAATGTGGAACAGGATCAGTAAGAGTAATGAATGTGCAAAAGCACGATTTAAGAAATAATCATATCTTATTAAAAATATTAATTTCCCTAAGGAAATCAAATAAAAGTTCCGGTTTGACAGACTCAAAGAACTGACGCATAATTTGAGCCTTGAAAAATCTATCACGTATTGGAGCGAAATCGGCACATTCCAGAAGAATGTGCTGTACTGAAAGTTGTGTAAAACATGGAATACATTGAGGTGCTTCCTCACCCTTCAGTAATTATGCATGAGTTAACCATGTGTGCACAATGCGTAAACGAGCAAGGACAATTTTTTTTCGGCGACAGGATCTAAAAGCTGATAGCCACTCACCAAGTACTGACTTGATCGAGTGCAGTTTATTATTTACTTGCTCATTCCAATCACTTTGCCACTCATCGTAAAGTAAAACATGTATTAAAGGTTTAAAATCGGAATAAGGTATTTTAAAAGGTAAAATATCTTGTGAAAGAGCAGACTTGGCTGCCAAGTCAGCATTTTCGTTACCGTGAATGCCCATATGACTGGGGATCCAGCAAAATACTACATGTGCTGTTGCATAAATACGCGATAGCTTAGAAAGGAGGTTAACAATAATAGGGTTCTCTATTTTGTCATTCTGAAGTGCCTGCATAGCAGACAATGAGTCAGTAAAAATAATATATCGCCAATAACCGTCGGATTCAATATGGTCCAAAGCCAAATGAATTGCCTTTAACTCGGCAGAAAATATAGAAGCATTATTTGGCAACCGAAATGTTATCACATCGTCATCATGAACTGCAGCGGCAGCAGCTTTTTTTCCATCCTTAGAACCATCTGTATAAATACGCTCAAAGTTATAATATGTATTTTTAATTTCAATATACTTGGTTTTAAAAACAATAGGATCTGTGCCGGCCTTTTTATCGGTCGCAAGATCATAAATGAAGGATGGACTATTTAGAGTCCAAGGTGGAGAATCTGAAATCTCCTGCCTCGCGATGTCCTCAAGATCAACATCAAGCTTAGCGACTTCAGGACCGTAACAGATACCAAAAGGCGGTATTACCCGTTCCTTCTTTAAAAATAATTCCTTGTATAAAGGTTTAAAAACAACTCTATGAGTGGGATTTGAAGGGTTAGACTTAAGTTTTAAAAAATACTGCATAGCAAGTTTTTGTCGGCGTAAATGTAAGGGTGGTTCATTTGCTTCCACATAGAGACTTTTGATGGGCGAAGTTCGAAAAGCGCCCAGAGCTAGCCGTAAACCCTGATGGTGAATGGAATCAAGTGTTGCAATGTATGATTTTCGTGCCGAGCCATAAACAATACATGCGTAGTCTAATTTAGATCGTATTAATGACCTGTAAAGTCTCAACAGGACTTTACGGTTAGCTCCCCAATCCATATGGGATACAACGCGTAAAAGATTTAATGCTGTCTGGCATTTATTTCTAAGATATTTAATATGAGGAATAAATGTCAGTTTTGGGTCAAACAATAGACCAAGGAATTTAAATTCAGGCACAACTTCAATACGAGTGCCATATAGTGTTAAATCTTGATTTACGTGGTGTTTACGAAGTTGACAAAAGTGCATACATTTGGTCTTGCTTTTAGAAAATTTAAAGCCATTTTCGTTTGACCATTTTTGTAAATTATTCAAAACTTGTTGCAATTGTCTTTCAATTGTATGCATATGTTTTGATCTGTAACAAATACAGAAATCACCAACATATAAAAAACATTCAACTCCAGGGTTAACATATTTAATAATGTTATTAATTTTAACACAAAAAAGTGTAACAGAAAGAATACATCCCTGGGGAACACCCATTTCCTGTTCGTGTGGTTCAGAAAAAGTATCACCAACACGAACTTTGAACTGACGGTCAATTAAAAATGCAGAAATAAAATAAGCAAGGCGACCTCTTATGCCGAAAGCATAGAGGTCATTCATAATTCCATACTTCCAAGTCGTGTCATATGCGCTTTCTAAGTCAAAGAAGACGGAGACAACATTGCCTCTTTTTTTATAAAAGCTTCACGGATTAAAGTTTCAAAACGGATCAAATGATCCATTGTGCTTCTATGTTTACGAAAACCAGACTGGAAAGTTGTGATCAGTTTGTTCTTTTCAAGAGACCAAACAAGTCTGTCGTTGACCATTCTTTCCATGGTTTTACATATGCAGCTGGTTAGGGCTATGGGGCGATAACTACCAGGATTAGTTGTATCTTTACCAGGTTTGGGAATTGGAATAACGATGGCCTCTTTCCAAGAATCCGGGAGAGTTCCCGTTCGCCAATCCTGATTATAAACGTCAAGTAAACAAGAAAGGGACCGAAAATGTAAATGTTTAATTAATCGATAGTGTATATCATCTGAACCCGGAGCGGTATCATGGCACTTTTTCAGAGCTGTTTTTAATTCTTTTAACGTAAAAAGTTTATTGTAGGCCTCTTTATTCTTTGATTTAAAATTAAGTTTTTGTTTCTCTTTCTGTTGTTGAAATTTTTGAAACTTTGGAGAATAGTTTGAAGAGGACGACTTTTGCGCAAAGGAATCTGCCAAAGTATCAGCAATATCCTTCTTTGAAGAAGCGACACCGTCTGGAATGTCCAGGTGATTTACACCAATCGAGCTACTCTTGCCATTAATTTTCCTTATCATATCCCATGTCTTTTTGACGGTTGATCTATAATTTAACCTAGATACATACCGTCGCCAAGACGCACGTTTACTTTGTTTAATAGTTTTGCGAGCTTTTGCTCGAGCTATTTTAAATTTTTCATGGTTTTCATGGGTTGGCCTCAGGTCGAATTGTCTGAGAGCCGATTTGCGTGTACCTATAGCCTTTTTGCAATCCTCATCAAACCAAGGTTTGTGAGGGCGCTTTGGAGTTGTCGAAGTTCGTGGTATTGCTTCTTCAGCTGCCTGATAAATTAATGGAGTAAAAAGTTGTGTAGGATTATCACAATCCAAAAAATCATTCGGAGTAATGGATTCGTCACATCGCATCTGGAATAAATTCCAGTTCGCTTTGTGAAGCTTCCATCGACGCGGACGCTCCTGGACAGAGCGTCCAGTTTCAGTAATAATTAAAGGGAAATGATCACTTCCATGAAGGTCGTCTGAGACCTTCCATGATAAATCAACAAATATATCAGGGCTACAAACAGCAAGATCAAGAGATGAGTAAGAACCAGTAGCAGGGTGCAAGTATGTATATGTTTTTTTATTTAAAAGACAAATATCTTGTTTAAAAATAAATTCTTCTAACTTTCGACCCTTTATATTGATGTCGTTACATCCCCACAATGTATTGTGTCAATTGAAATCCCCCATTAAAATGAAGGGTTTGGGGAGTTGAGAGATAAGGTTGTTTAGTTTATCTATATCTAGTGGCATTCTTGGTGGGAGATACAATGAACACAAAGTCACTGCTTTGTTAATAGAAATTATAACAGCAGTTGCCTGCAATGTTGTATCAAGATTTATTTAGCTTATGAGTGACTGAGTTGTTAACAACTACAGCAACCCCACCACACACACGGTCCCCAGCCCGAGAGGCTGTGTGATAACAAGAGTGATACTTTAGTGTAAATTTGTCAGAATCCTTCAGGAAAGTTTCCTGTAAGCAAAGTGCTACTTGTTTATATTCATTGATAAGTAAGGATAATTCTTCAAAATTAGAATTTAAACCTCGACAATTCCATTGTAAAATAGTGTTACTCATGATCATTGTATATATGAGTAAGACAGAACACAGACTATGAAGTACAGATTTAATCATTTTGTAAAGGTAATCTTATAATTTTACCTTGCTTATTATTATCTGCAATAGTATCTTCTGCTTCCATGTCTTCACCAAGACACTGGTAGCGGTTATGGTTTTTTATTTGGTCATCGGCGCAACCACTTTACTTGAACTTTTGTTTTTATTTGGTCTCGGACTCTTTTGAGTTTGTTTTGAGCTAGAAGTTGATGTTTTGGGGCTAGACTTTTTATTTTCAGTGACAACTTTAATTTGTTCAATAACTTTAAGAGGTTCGGCAACTGTATTAGCTTCAATAACTTTAATGGGTTCGGTTTGGTCAACAATTTTCTTCGCCTCAGGAAAAGAAAGACCTTCTTTGCATTTGATGGTAACAATCTCCTTCTCCCATTTCCACACAAGGCAGGAGCGGGAGGTAGAATAATGCTCACCACCACAGTTTAAGTGTATTTTTACATTCATTTACATCATGTTCTGAACATAATGCAGTGCAACGACGGCAAACCTTTTCTTCTGTAGTTTTTCGACATTTCCATTCATGATGGCCATACTTATAACAGGTGTAACATTGCAATGGGTTAAGGATGTACATGTCAACAGGGACATTCAAATATCCAACTTTAAGGGATCTTGGCAAAATAGCTGTATTGAATGTTAGCACCAAGGTGTTTGTTGGTCTCTTGATACTATCCCTGTAGGAAGTCATCCTTCTGACATGGACGACCAGTTGGTTGGCCAGTTCAGAAGCAATTTCCTCCTCAGAAACTCCTGCAAGATCTGGGCATATTATTATTCCTTTGATGTATTAAGAGTATTATGGGCGGAGCACTTGGCAGAGACATTGAAAAAGGTTTTTAACTTCAAAAGATTATCGGAATGTGCTTTTTTCTCAACTTCAATGAGGAGAGCACCTGATTTTAACTTTTTGACAGACTTATGTGAACCAGCAAGAGAAACAATGCATTTCTGGATGACGAAAGGTGAAAGGGTAGATATAGGCTGTTCAGGTTAATTTGATTCTATCAATAGAAAGCGTGGAAATGAAGAGTTTGATGTGTTGCCTTTCGGTTTTCAGATGTCCGGGTCCGAGTCCATTTGCGTGCGTGTGCGTTTTTTGTTTTGAGGGTCCATGTTTTATTTTTTTATTTCGTCAACCGTGGCCCCCACCCGCCACGGAGTCCAAGAAGGGAACACGATACATGGAGCGGAAAACCAGCTCCTCGTGTCAGGGGTACACAGATGGTATACTTAGATACCGCGAATAAGTTAGTGCGACAAGGAAGAACATGGATGTGTCCCCCAGATCGGTGATCCGCCATGCAAGTCAGTGCCCCGACCAAAACATCCGCGATACCCAATTAGCCCATTAGCCTATAATAGACGAGGCACAATAACTTGTAAACTTTATGCAAATTAAATATATGACACATATAATAAAAAGTTGGTGTATATGAAATGAAAGAAACGATCGGGTGGAATATTTTCACGTGAAAAAGAACAAAACTTATACGTAGATACATGCACAGATATTTATGACATTTTAACACCATTACAGTTAACATACATGTATTTGTAAGAAAAGAAAAAGTGTGCCTAAATATAATATATGACCAGCCGTTTGCACTAGACCGGGCCCATCTAGGCTCCCGTTTACACCGAAGCAGAGGCCAAAGCAGTGCCAGGATCCTCGTTTCCTGCTTACGAGTATCCACCTACGGCAAACAGGCGGGTCCATAAGGGGACTTCTACCCCTTGTAGGACGGACAGTCGGCGAATGTCCTCCTAAACTGGTGTGCCGATTTCCAAACGATTTTGTAGAAACGTTTCTTGGATGACCCTCTATCAGATGTCTTCAAGCCATGTTTCTTGGTTGAACATCATGGCCGCAAGGGGTGTGTGTCTATTTTGCCTTTTAAGGCTATAGTGAAAACTTGAATAATCTTCTCATCCGAAAGTGTATGGCCGATTTTCAAATTAGTTTGTAGAAGTAAAATCTATTCCATTTATTAAGTGTTTGTTCAATTTATTTTACTTTTAGGTTTTAGTTCAAACATATCGTTTTATCTAAATCTACATGCAAAGTAATTCCTAGTATTAAGAAGTAGTTTTAAAAAACATGTTAATTTCCATCGAGTCGTTATCGTTTCTGAACTATATTTTTTCTTTCCAATACATACGACTTTCGCATTTCAAAATTAATGTTCAACCTTATCAACTGAAATATTAGATAGAATGGAATTAGTCTCTTTTAAGGAATCAATAGATCCATAGAAAATTACACCGTTGGCATCTGTATATTGTGAAATTTTATTTCATTTATATATATTCCTTTAATTTGGGATTTGACCTAATTGTGCATGATACAATTTCTGCACATAAAATTAAACTATAACATGATAAAGGGGATCCCCTTGCCTACACCCTTTTCTATTTTGATTTCTTTTTTTAACTAAGCATCTTTATAACATAAACTAAACCATTTTTGTATTGCGTGACCGAAATTAAACTGTTTCAAAGTTTTGTTTCTTCAAGGACTATGATAAAGAATCAAAAGCCTTTTCAACGTCAGTTAAAACAAGAATTCATGTCAATACATGCTGTTTCCCCTATTGTGTTATATAAATATTCAAAGTTATATAAAGGTCATGATATACAAAAATTCAAATATTCTTTAGAGTCATCGCGGAATCAGAACTCACAAGAAAATAAGTCGTCTAAAGATTTTCCCTTTTTATACCAACTTAAAAGAAGTTGCTCGCGCACAGGAGAACATTTTAGACAATGAAAGAAAGCATAATAGTCAGAGTCAATTACCTCTTTGTTGGTAATTGACAGACAATATATGCATATTCACCTTTCTATAGGAATGTTTGTATGTCTACCAATTCCAATACCCAATACCCAACCTATGATTAAAACATCTAAATTTAGAAAAAGTTCTTTTTTATTTATATGGTAAATCTAATACCAAGTATTTTTCAACACAAAGTAATTATTTTAGTGATTACATTGACTAAATAAATTAAAATCATTATGCAAATCCTGCGAAAAGTTATCAATTAATCTCTGCTTAGATAAATTCACAAAAATGAAGAACGTTACCAATATCTTGTGATATCCAAGTAAATCCAAATGCATAAATAAATAGTAATTCTTTGACTTTTGACGCCAAATCTATTCTGCCATTGACTTCATGACATTCCAACATGTTATAACATTGCTTAGGATATCTTGAGTCGGACATATATAAAAGCCTACATCAATATATTTTAGAAAGTAATATATAAAATAGAAATAGGCAAGCCTATTCTCCTAAGACAACATAATTATTGGTAGTCCGATTTACACCTAGGATTATATTACAAAAATCAAAGTGAACAGTTTTTATAATACAAGATTAACAATAGCCCCATACCTGGGAAGAGTAACACAATATTGGTTTTATTAATTAATCAAATAGTTTAAAAAACTCATATGTTTTTTCATACTGTTTGATAGTTAAAATGGCTTTGTGGGCTTGAATGGTAAGTTGTTGTAGATGACCAAGTCAATGTCGATATAAAATAAACTCCCGTATGTTTATACTTAAAAACAACATTAAAAGGTGTACCACCGAAATACCATTTCTCGTTGTTCCTTAAATTACATCCATTTCTAAAAACGATTATCTCAGTTTTACTTAAATCAACTTCCATTCCAGTGTCATTACAAAAATATTTAATAATTTGAAGTTGTTGCTGTAATTTAATTACCGTTTCAACACAGTTGGAGGTGTTGTCTGCAAACATGAGACAAATAATGTCCGGTATGTCTTCCATAATGCAAATCCCTGAACCACAAGACTGTCGAAGTAAGAGAGACAACTCGTTAATAGATAAATAAATTGTTGTACTCGTTACGTCCCCTTGTCGGGTACCTATATTACAATATGTGCTAATACAGCAGCAGTTCTTGAATTCTAAAGATGTGATTCCAGTTGTTGCATCTCTAAAGAAGATTTACAAGGAGGCAATCAAGTCATATATATTCCACTGTATGAGTTAATAAATTGGCCTTTCACTTCGATCCTTTTCATATGCTAATCATACCTTGAGTATGTTTAATTCATCGTAAATGGCACACATAAGTACATCAATGCCTTTCTTGCGGTTGGATGTACAGTAATGTTATTGGCTCAGAAGTATACTCCTCGTTGTTCTCAGTCAGTTTCAGAAGAGCTTCCTTTCCTCAACGGACGAATTAGCTAGTTTTATCACATCATGTAAAGGCTATGAACGGCTAGTAAGATTGAATATATATTTCAACATTTTGTTCACATACGGTAGCCGCATTTTGTTTCCGGTCTCAGTGTCAATTAAAACAGTGAATCCTATTTGAGGCATGTACCTAGCAAGCAGAATCAGAACATTTGTATCCGTCAGTAAAACTTGTATAGGACTCTGTGGCCTAGTAGATGCAATATTAAGACAATATTATAGAATATCAGCCTCATCTTGTGATGCGAATAGTTCTTCTTCTACTGCATTATTATACCAAAAAAAAACAAAGTTTTGGGTGGGGGGGGGGGGGGGGGGGTATATAGGAGTCACTGTGTCGGTCGGTCGGACTATCGGTCGGAAGCCATATTTTGTCCGGCCTATTTCTTACAAACCACTGGGTGGAATTCAATAAAATTTTACATGAAGCTTCTATACCAAGGGGAGATGTGCATATCCTAAAGGGGTTGAAATTGCATGATATTTACAGAGTTATGGCCCTTTTACTTAATAAGTTGTTGGTTATATTTTGTCCGGCCTATTTCTTACAAACCACTGAGTGGATTTCAATAACAAATTACATGAAGCTTCTATACCAAGGAGATGTGCATACCCTAAAGGTCTTACAATTGCATGTTATTTAACAGAATTATGGCCCTTTTACTTATTAAGTTGTTGGCCATATTTTGTCCGAAGCCATATTTTGTCCGTCCTATTTCTTACAAACCACTTGGTGGAATTCAATAAAATGTTACATGAAGCTTCTATACCAAGAGGAGATGTGCATGTCATAAAGATTTTACAATTGCATGTTACTTAACAGAGTTATGGCCATTTTGTTGGTCAGTCGGAAGCCATATTTTGAGTCAAGGTGCGGTTTTGGGGGTATTTATCACCTTCAGTGATATTTCTAGTTTTAATTCCCCGAGAGTCTGTGAGACTAATCACCAATTACATCGTTGATACAGCTCTCTTGCATGTCACTGGTATATGTATCAGACGTCCACTGTTTTAAAACAAGCTGTTTCAGCTGCTTCTTGCTCTCTTCATTTCCCAGGAAGCCTTTCCAGTTACATGGCGTTTTACTCTTTGGACCTTTGAGAAGCACCAAGCCTTCTGCGCTCTTATGTTTCACTGGACTGAGGCAATATGTATCTGTTACAAAATCATTGATCTTAGAAAGTTGCATTTTGTCATGTATACCGCCTCGGTACGAAATACTTCATGACTGGTAGTAATGGCTGTCCTCCTTGGCTCTCAGGGTTGTGAGCGGGGTTAGCTTTACGACTAACTTGCTGGTGTCAGAATAAATTGACCAGTAGTTCTGGTAACTTACCTCAGAAGCGGCGTTATATAACTGACAAATCAATACTGTCATTTATATCATTTCTGGTACAGTACAGTTCAATGGGATTAAAATAAAGAAAACACTGCTTACCCCCGCGGGATGATAAGGCAGCCCCACATCGTTCCCACTCCGTTCTATGCGGGGTTTCAATAACCCCACTGTCCCGCGGAGTTAGACTATTTACATATTACTGTCCGCGGAGGGAAATCTGATTACGATTATGACGTCACGATGATTGACAGCTGGGATTTTATTTGATTATATTTTCTAGTAAGTTATTTTGACTTGATATATACAAGTTTTGATGCGTATTCCCCATTCTAATAGTAGTCATTTTGACCATCTACTTTGTTCACATTTAATCCTTCGTTTATGTATAGGTCTACTTATGCATGTATGATACATTTCAATTGATTTCGTTCATATTGGACGCCTCACAGGTGCGTTTGAGTGCATTTGTCAACCGCATATCTATTTTCATAACAATGATTAAACGGCAGTGAATACGAAACATTACAGTATTGGAGTTAATGTTTTCAAATCAAGAGGGGTTTCCTATACAGTAAGCCAGACGCGACACGTAACATTAGCACATCCGTAATGAGATCAAAATGCATGAACGTTAATGATTTCTTTCAATCATTAGGTGTTAAAAAACAGAAACAAAAACATTTCGACAATCTGTTTCGTGTGCATTTTATTCAATGGTTAATCACACATGCTATCGGCTTTAGTAAATGAGATCGTCCGTCATGTTGTCAGACTAGTACCAGTTTATGTTCGAAATTAAGTTTGAAATTATACAATAATTTCAATGAAATTTAACTGTTTAACGGATATTATATTTCGAGGGTGGTCTAATTTATAAATATTTTACTACATTTTAACATTTGTCGAAGTATGATATAATTAGGATGCCAAGCTAATATCATTTTGAGAAAAAGAAAAAACTCATGACCCTTTTCTCATTGTTTTAAAAGTCGATTGCTGCAAAGGTGTCCAATGTTGACTTTAATAGGGGAAAGGTAAAATGACGTGCTATGCACATCCTAAATTGTCTGTTTTGTGATTTTATTGATAAATAATAAAATTCAAATATTCGGAAAAAAGAAACTTTATTGAATACACTGTTACATAAAATAAAGCGTATATGAATTATATTCGTGAATCTGCTTTAAATCTTAACTTTAAGGAAAACAATCTGAATACTGAAGATATTCCATTCCAGAGCAAGCCAATTATACTTTTTAGTTGTATCAATTTACTTCATAATCACTAAAATCGACGGTAAAGCTTTCCATGTCATCATTACACGACTCATCGATACAAATAACGCTGAGCCGTGGTTCCATGTCAAAATTACAAGATTCAATGGTAGAACACAGTTCAACATTAGGTTTACCCTCTACGATGTTTTCCTCTTGTAGTAATTCCACCCGGTATGTTTTTACCAGTTCTGCCTGTTCCCCAGTACAAGATGTCATTTGTGGGTTCCCTTCCATTTTACAACTACTGAAACTAAAATATGCATTAATTAACGTCATAATAAACGCATTGTTCGGCTTAAAAGCTCTCGCATTGTGTTTATTTTTGCAATCAGACTGAAATTTCGATAGACCATAAATCGAACGCTCAAGTAATACCATCATATATCTCTATAGATGTTTAGATTAACACGTTTCTTCTCGGTGATTTCAATTCACCGTATAACAGCAATTATGAAAATGAAATTTACAAATGGACGTATAAATATATACTTTTGATCACTGCAATTTAAAGAAGATAGATATCAGTTTTGCGCGAATTAAGGTAATATATTTCTGGACTATATTACGCAAGTAGCAAGTACCTTATTTACCAATTTTCGAAAGTAGAGGTCCGAAATTTGAATCATCTGTGGTCAATTAAGTCTCAAAGATATACCAATTGCCTGATGCTTCAATAATATTCAGAAGACATGACAGAATACAAAACCCATTCCCTTCGGTCAATTCGGCCCTTTTTCTTTAATTAAGCACTTGAACATGTAATTGCCTTTCGCAACAAACCAGAAGGAAGCAGAAACATACCCATATACGTCGTTATAGTTTACTATTCATCCTTATAGCTAAAATTATTTTAATGAATTTGTGTAGTTTCAAACCTTGACTGAAGTTTTAAATTAAAATTTGATAACGAGATTCGTTAGCATAAAGACTGACCGTACTTTCGTTTTTCAGTGATTCGGTACTAATTTACGTGAATATTGTGACAACAGTTAAACTAGAAGACTACTAACGGGTTCACACATTGACGCGGAGCTAAATTGTTATGCAATTCAAAAACAGATTGACAATAATCGAGCTATGGTAATTATATATATATGTTCAAAAGAGATTCGGATGTGAAAACGATATACATGTACATGTACCTGTATCGGAGAGGACTGTCTCGGATTAAATCTTCTTGAGGCTTTTTTGTTGGTGTCCCTTGACTGGTTGTTCGATTGCTGGTTAAAATACCATCCGTGTGTTCGGGCTTTGTTTCTGCTTGCATGCTAGTGGAAAGACATCCCGTGATACTTAAAAATGTGTTGACTCTATGGCCAGTTTGGCACTCAATGCCTGTCCACTGTGGTTTCGATACTTTTTCGACCTTCTGCATCATACCGGTCAATTGCCCAGTAACCTGTTTCATGTTTATGAAGAGTTGTGACTCATTGGTAGAAGTGTCAGGGCTGACACGTTCACTTAGACGCTTTACTTCAGATAGCAATACATTGCAGCTTTTAATGGTTCCATCTACTTCTGCATCCATTGTGTCGTGTGACTGACCGAGTTCAGTGTACGATATTTGCTCAAGTTGGTAATACAAAGCTTCAAACTTTTGTCTCGTTTCTTGTAATTGTTTTTCGAACTTCTCCCTTGAAATTCTTATGGATTCTTTGTTTTGCTTCGATTCATCAATGACATTTTGAATGTCGGTCCGTATCTTATCAAGTTTATCGTTTAGAATGCCGAACTCTTTGTTCTCTTTGGTAAAGCCCTTCGCCAATTCAGGAATGTATTGCTTTCCTTCACATGTACTGAAAAATATGAAAATTATGTTATTGTCCAAGTTAGATTCATAAAAAACCTTTCTATTGCATAAATAAAGGCGTTATAAATAGGAAATGTTATGTTGCAGTAGCGATGCTTGTTTTGGTATAGTGAACGAAGTTCGTGGAAAATTAATTTCGCCCTAGCCGAAGATGTCAATTTGACATCGCTCCGAGTAGACAATTCAAAGCCATTGTTCTTAACTGCAACATAATTGTCCTCTTAGTATACGATTAGTATAACTGATAAGATTGTTTTAAGAGCAAATATACAAAGTTCGATATTTTCAATAACGAAAAACACAATTTACACATGAAATTAATTCATAATTGGCGTGTGAACCACGCCCAACTACCTCAATTTGAATGAAGTGTTTCATAGGTCAGTGACGTCCCATCATAATTCAATAACATAACATTTTGGTACCGTATTTCAAATACAGAATTTTACTCCGTCGTGTTTGAACTGAGCAGGACCATCTGAATGTATTTGCGCCGGAAATGTGCAGGTATATAATAAACATCTAGGTCATCATAAGTATAACCATTCTAATAAAGGAGCCCAAATCGGTCCCAAATTGAACCAAGATCACCATTAATGAAACATGTATGTATGCATCATACGTGTCGAAAGTAACATGTTTTTATTAAACGAACACGGTCTCTCAATCCGTGTCTTTATTAATTTGGATTAAACATATATTTGTAATGTCAAATGAACGTTTGAAACAATAAACAATAGCGCTGAATTAGTTCAGTTGGACGTATTTCGTTAAAATATACAGAACTAAGCGACGGAACGACACGAATTGAATGATCTTTCTAACAAGATCCGTCTTCTATAGAGACGCCATGTGTTGTTTGTACCGGAATACGAGTAAAATGTTAAATTAGGGAATGATTGTATCAAGAGGTGAGTACCATTGCTCTTTTTAACAAGGTGACTTTGAAAAATGCTTAAAGTTGTATTATGATAAATAAGTCAACCACAGGGTTTCTAGAGTGTTTACAAGAGTTAACATTAGTTTTGGCCTTGCAACATGCTTTGTTTAACTAGATATGACCCAAAATTGAATTTAGCCTAGATATTCCCAAGACAAAGTTACAACATGCTCATGTAAATATGCAGCTTCCAATGTATTCAATATAACTTGATTAATTATGGTCTAGTGACCTAGTTTTTTTACCTAACATGACCCATATTTAAACTTGGCCAAGTTTTCATCAAGACAAACATTCTGACAAAGTTTCTGACTGCAGAATATTAACACGTTTTTTCTCAAATTTGGCCTAGTGACAACTTGCTTAGATTAAAACTATGGCTTCTTGAGTGTTGACCAGATTTTTTTCTTTCAATTTGGCCTAGTGAACTAGTTTTGACCCAATATGACGAATATTCAAACTTGATCTAGATAACATCAAAACAAACATTCTAGCAAAGTTCAAACACGCTCAAGTCAAACGTGTGACTTTGAGAACGTTAACAAGATTTACCTTGAATTTAGCCTAGTGACCTATATTTTGTCCAAACGTGACCTAGATATCACGAAGATAAACAACATGAATAAACAAGAAAATTGTTGACGATGGACGGACGACGGACAAGAGGCGATCACAATAACTCACCGTGACCATTTCGTGATTAGGTACGGTTGAAACTGAAGTATAACTCAATCTCTCGCTTACCTGTGTTTCATGGCAAAACAAACGTGACAACACAAAGCGTCATGGTCCTCACAATAAAGCTGTATAACTTCCCCAATGTGGGTCGGACATTTTTCGGTAGGCAGTTTAACCTGTTTTTTGGTTCCCCATTTCTGTCTGGACGACGCATCGTATACCTCATGTCCTTTGTTGTATCTATCGTGAAACTTGAAACACTTATGACACTGGTACTCCTCACAATCTACACAATACCGAATGGCCGCCACGGTTTGTCCTTCGTCCTTGCAGGAACTACAACTTGAAAGTAATTTACTCTCAACGAATTCGTCATCTCTAAGCTCGTCGGAACATTGAACATTCGGTTTCCTCCGAACATGTTGTTTTAAATAGGATTTTTTTGTGTCTAAATACATGTTATGTCAGTGTTTTAAGACTAGACTATCGACGAATAGACATAACCGCGATGTAAACATATTTGTAACCTGATTCGCTGCGTTTGTATAAAAGATATCCTTGACCTATTAGTTGCATTTTTCGTAAATAGCGTATAAATAAAGGTATAGTGCACGTTATAGTGAAGGGCTTTATTGAGTTAAAAAGGCGTTATGTGTTAGCAGCCAAAAAGGTCTATCAGAGAGACAAAGCAATATGGTCTAAGGTAAGCAATGCATTTCGGATTGATTATTCCATTCACAGGGACTCGAGGATAGTGTAATTATCCCCGTTCGAACCCCAGTCAGGACAATATTCTTTCCGACGTTTGACAATAGTCAAATGCGACAAGCGTCATTAAACAAAGGGCTAACAGTATGTCTGGTAAAGAAATCAGTTGCTTGGGAAGTCTGTGATGTGATCAAGCCAAATAAATTGTTAGGTTGTCGTTATATGAATGTCAAATTGTTGAAAACGGAGTTAAACCCCAATTAATCAATGGGTTCTCCGGCAAGTAAACGGGTAAATACATCATACTACAAGGGTGTTTAATCCAAATATACTTTTAAAAACATAAAGACATATCTTTTGAAACCTATAGTCGATACGAAAGCGAAACCAAATTCACACAATTTCTTGGAAAAATTCTACTTTCACTTCCACATCCACGTAAGAGTGTAATATCATTTCAATACAGCTTCAATACAGCTGTAAATGAAGGTCGGGTTATTTTATTAATGTAAAGGCCAGTATATTCGTTAGGATATACTTTAGTTTGAATTAAATTTCATCCATTTGCAATGAAAAGAAAACGTGTTTAAAATCCCTTCCCTACGTTAAAAAACATTATGTGTAATTGCATCCGTTAGAAAAGGTCGAAGTTGTTTTGTCTGCACAATTTAGGTTCAGACCGGCCTGTGAATGTAGACCTACTCAGTCAATTCAGAATATACACACGTTAACATAATCTTCTAACAAGCTTGCATAAATAAAACGTGAACAGTGTATATCTTGATCAGAATCAGGGTAGCGTGTAGACTATGTTTACCCCTTTCCGACATACAACAAATCTGTCGAAGACAACTTTCAAAATATCTTGACAAAAACATTGAAAATCAATTTATATGAGTCCATCAATGGGAAAAGTCAGAAGTTGGCATTCCTGACCATTGTAGGTTCAGATTAGCCTATCCATTTGTTCCGTCTTATCAGCATCTACACACATTGACAGAAGCTTTTTTACTGTATATCGAGGGCTTGGCGTGAAACGGTTGTAACTAAAATTGGTATTCTTTTACCAAGGTTAATCGCCTCGTTATGAAGTCTTTATAAACGTTAAAATATTTTTTCTTGGTAAACAATGGAAATTTAGGTGCCATTGGTCGTTCTGAGCAATGGCACCTAAATTTGCATTGTTTACAAAGGGGTCAAAATTGCCCCTAAACCAAGGTTTTCAAAATAGGTTTTTAGTTACAACCGTTTCACGCCATATATTTATCGATATATTTATCAAACTGTGCAAATACTTGATTGATTGATTGGGGTTTAACGCCGTTTTTAACAATTTCTCAGTTATATCACGGTGGCCAGTTCACTTACTCATGCATTACCTGGTTTGTTCACACCAGTACTCCACACAACAATCTTCCCAAGCAACTGGCTGCTTTTCCACATAGACTTAACCCATTGGTGGAAGAGGAATGACGCATGTCGCATTGACTTTTGTCAATCCTCGGAAAGAAAGTTGGATATACGAGTTGGTTTAGTAATCACGTTTTTAAGATTATTAAGAGACATTATTAGATTAAAATGATATTCGTTAGGATTCAGAAGATTTTGGTTTAAATCTCCAACAAATATAACATTCGTTCAAGACTCAAATGCCCTCTGCAGACCAATATTAAATGTTTCCCAAAAAAAAAACGGTGTACCTGGTGGTCGATATATAGAGCAAAGAAGAACAACTGATGATCGGTACTTGATCTCAACCCAAATAGATTGAATATAACCGGATTCCAGGTCATACCTCCTTTTTGAAAAGAGTTTGTCAGATACATAGATAACAATACCACCAGAATGACATACATATGGAGCTTTCGTGAGTGTTCATGCTTAGATCTGTGTCTGGTACGTTTGCATCTAAGTGCGATTCAGTGAAGCAGATAATATTAAAATCAGCAAAGTGATCAGTTATATAATTGATCTTATTACGGATACTACGTATATTCAGGTGCATAATAGATATACAAGTGTTGATAGTAGTTTGTCCCAAATTTGGACCTGAATTCGTATCAATAGCGCCCGAGAGAAGGAGTAAGATCGCTATACACATTAGGAATGATATCAAATTGTGAGTTTTAAAATTGGTTATACAATAAGAGCAAAAGTATAAACAACTCTGTAAAGGGATTTATGAGACACTTGATGCGATAGCCCTTGGATTTCGCATAAACTCTACCAATTACTGCGCGCCAACAAGCAACATCATTATATATGTATATGTATACCTATGGCGGATCAAACACAAGACAATAGAACATGGAGTGCAGATATTTTAACGTAGATGATGAGATAACCAATGTTCCCCAACCCCACTGCCAAGCTGACATGAAATTTGAATTTAGACAAAATTTTAGGAAATCGCACATTGAAATAGAGAAAAAGGGGTTACATGAGTTGCCGGCTGAGGTTTCACGATTTTAAGTTATGAAAGCGAGACGTGTAAACTGTTAGTAAAAAATTAAGCGAGCAGAAAGGTCTATCGAAGAGAAATAGCAATATCGTCTAAGGCAAGTAATTAATTCCTGACGGATTATTCTATTGAAAGGGAGTCGAAGTTAGTATAGATATCTCCGCAATCTGATCTGGCTCAGCACTGTTCGCCGATTAGTCACAGAACATTTCAAGAAACTTCTTTTCATCATTTTTCATTTAGATCTTTAGCATCGATGCGCAGACATGTCTGCCATACGGCTCTTGTGAATACTACCTTTGTAACACGCCTGGTTTTGAAACCTTTCGAAGTTTCGAAGTTGTTCGACGCTGGGATTGTAATACATTTTGAATACTTAAATCAGGGCCTGATTCCTGTCTAATATAACACTGATTTTCAACTCAACTTAAACGTTTGTGATTTTCTTTCTAAGTGCCGACCCGTAAATCAGTCGGTACCGACGAGGGTTCGAACCTCAGCTAGGCCAACATTTTTTTCTGACGTTTAACAAACGTCAATATGACAAGCGTCATCTACCAATGGGCTAACACTCTATGTGGTACAACAGTCCGTTGCTTTGAAAGAATGTGATGTTGAGTACTGGTCTGAGAAAGCCAAGAAACACATTATTAGGTGGACTTTTTGTCGTGATATGACTGACAATTTGTTGAAAACAAAGATAACACCCGAATTAATCAAAAAATCGTCTTCTACGGCCATGTTTAAATCAGCGACTGTTATTAAATAAAGGGGTTATCACACAGTTAACCGATAAATACATCATCCTGTTTAATCCAAATATAGATGTACTTAAGTTTGGTTTTAAATTTCATCCTTTTGCAATAATATATCCCTCCCTTCGTTTTACTACTCTATGTGAAAAAAAAATCGATGTTCTATATTCACGTGTTTACTGTTCATTATATGTATTCCATTACAACACAGTGCGTCCGTTAGAAAAGGTACAAGTTGGTTTTTCTGAACAATTTAGGTTTAGACCAATCTGTAAATGTACTCAGTCAATTCAGAATCTACAGGGTACACACTTTTTCTCAAAATGCACCTACGGTTTTTTTGTGTTCGTTTGGTGTATTCAATTAAATAAACATGTCCGTGCGGAAAGATACAAGTTGGCATTTCTGAACAGTGCATGTTCATATGTTGACGGACACTTGTAACAAGCTTATCCAAATAAAATGAATGATATGTGAACTGTATAGATCTTGATCAAACAGATGATGTAAAACCTGATCTGAATCTGCTCAGTTCTCAACATTCAACAATCATAGAACTAGTGTAGTTTATATGATGTGTCCAACATACATCAAATAAATAGATTGAAAATATAAAAATGTGAATTTTGAAAATATCTAGACAAAATATTGACAGTCCGACCATGGGCAAGTGTAAGTAATGTGTTAAACAATGTATATTTTGATCAGACAACTGAATCACCGGCTCATCTTGATCCACACTGTTACCAAAAGCCGTGAGTTGTACCCATTTTTCCAATGAAGGACTATCAGGATGTATAGCCAGGTATCCAATTACAACGGAGCGGCATCAAAAAGGTGCGGTTTGAAATTTAAATCATTTAATTCATCAAATATACATCAGTATCATCTGTACTAACTTTATTACAGTGGTATTTATAATTTCAGGGAACCAAAATTATACCGAACAAATAACACTCATCTGGTATACATGTCCCATAGGGTAATTCATAATTGTTTTATAACTCTTATAAATGTTGAGTTTCGATTTGATATCAATATCGAAAAGAGGAAATAGAAAACATCACTGATTCTATTTTTAGGACATTCGTGTAAGGGAATACCCCTTTCCCTCATATAGACGCTTTTTGACGCCTCTGCAGCAGACGGATTTCTGAAAACATAGAGACAAAAAAAGTAATTGCTAAAAACGATCAATTTCTTCTTTTGCCACAATGTTTCCAACTTTTAGTCATAGGTTATCCATTCTATTATAGAGATTTTCAGTTTTTGACTAAATACGTTCAAAGTCGTCTGCTGCAGAATTGTCGTATGAGGGAAGGGGTTATCGGTGCATATACAAACTCCTTTTTCGGATCGCTTTTATCTCAAGAACTGCGAAATTTGAATTATAGTAGAAAAGATATATATCATGAGAGTTCTTTCCATTTTCCATATATTTTGAATGCAAAACTACAACTTAAACTGTTTGTGAAAAAGACAAGTCAAACAATTAATTAGCAAGGCTACTTATATGTCTTTTTTCAAACTAAATGATGACACAATTCGTGCGACCTACATACTTATCGATTTAGGATGTCCCTGTATTATATGACAACCAGTTATACCCACATTTACACATTTTACACAGTCACATGTCACCGTTAGTGTTGTGATGTTAAGCCTGGTGTTCGTAAACCGATCGTTTGCGGATAAAATCATTGTGGCTAGTGTTTAGGGTAACCTTTTAGGTACATGCGGACACATAACTCTTTATTCAATCGTCGGCTGTAGCAAGGGGCTCTTCCGAGCCAATTGCTATAGTAGGGGAATTCCGAAGACTTTCATCGAAATGGAATCAGTCCCTTTTGTTAAAGTCTTATTACAATACCGGCAATGAACAACATTAAATATCTCTTTCAATAGTAGCTCTCATTACTGAACACCATTTCGGGATCAGAGAGATGTATTGATACTCGTAGATTGTATATACTGTAAACAAATGTACATGCGCCTGTGGAATATTTTTTAAAAATCAATGGACTGGTTCCAGTTTAGTCATATCTACAATATGGTACCGCCAATTAGTTTGTCACTTAAATAACCAAAATGTGGTAATTTGTTTGGATATCAACCGGAAAATGGATTTGATTTGACGTTACTTTCGAAATAAGAAAAAGGGTAAAAGAATGTGCTATTGAGATAAAGGATTTACAGAATTGAAATTGAAAAATGTATTTCTACCCTTTCAACAAAGTAAGTCATGGAACTAAGATGAATCGTATAACTATATTCTTTTAATTTCAAGTGTAAATAAAGTTTATGTGGTGTGATTGAAACAACGACCGCTTCTCACGCGGGAGACCCGGGCCTTCAAATCCCGGTCTAGGCGATATTGTTTTCTTCTAAGGAAGACATTTCGCCGATTTTGATACTTGTGGAAAAATAACGTCTGAAACTGTTTAGAGACAGCTGTGACATTTTTATTATCATGCTAGACGGACCCCTAAATGGAAGTAGATTACTGTAAAATAATCTTTAGGCACTGTCCACTACATCTTTAGCTAACATGTCTAGAAACTCTCAAGGTGAGCTATTGGGATCATATTTTGTCCGTCGTCCGTCGTCAACAATTGTCTTGTTAACACTCTACAGGCAATATTTTGCATCCGATCTTCAAGAAAAGAACATTCATCGCCGTCTCGGACTTGTTCGAAACTGGGCAATATGAGGTCAACAACTAGGTTACTGAGTCAAATTGAACGAAAATGTTGTTAAACTCTGGAGGCAACATTTATTTAACATGAGCATGTTGAAACTTTATTGGTTATCTCTTCTAGAGACCCTTAAAGTCGGTCTTCGTTTCTGTCCGTTTGTTTGTTTGTTTGTGGCAAGCGTAGCACCAAAACTATTCAACGGATTTCGACCAAATCTGGTAGAGATGAATGGTCTAGGCTCTAGTTGTTCCTTTTGTAGTATGGTCGCCATAGAAACCACCGTTGCTATGGAAACGGGCGAAAACTGCTTTTCCTGCGAAAACTGCTTTTCCTGCGAAAACTGCTTTTCCTGCGAAAACTATGTCCTTCTACAGTTTTTTGATACTCGGTATGTGTTGTATAGCCCATCAGGTGCTACATCGAACGATCGTCCCGATTTTTGATCCGTCTCTTCGTTTTCTTAATATTTGAGTTGCCGTAAGGGGTACCATTTCCGCGGAAAACACAGACACGTCAAAACTAAATATATCGACACAAAAAAAAAATGGTTTCCTATTACTTGATCGCTGATTGGCTAAAAATCCGGACACGACCAAATATCGACCAACCAGAGAGCACTTCACATAGCCATTACAACTTCCGTTTCCCGTACTTTTACACGAGGAGAAGAAATATTCAAGTGAATTTGACGCTGTTCTCGCGACAACTCGATAGCTTGTTTTATTATTCGTGCGGTGTCGTGAGAGTAGAGACAAGAGAGAACCATCGTCGCAGTATGCTTGTCAGAATCTTTTTCTTGATAATATATCGGCCAAGTTTGAATATGGGTTAGTTCCAGTCAAAGAAAGGGTCACTAGGTCAAATATATGTAAAACAAAATTCATCAGCAACTTCCTTTTTTGTTGCGGTTGGTTTGACAATCGCCACAATGCTAACAGAAACAACAACAACGAAAAATATTTATATAGTCGGTTTTGAAAAGCCAGTTGATATTTATTTTCCTTACTGCAAACTAGTTTACTCACATCCGTTATAGTTCCATCATTGATGCAGAGACGCGATTAACAATAATTATGTCAATGCTACTTTGGTACCGGATTGTTACTAATATTTGAGTTTTATCGAGACATTATCTACATAGAGTTAATATGGTTCATATCTTTAAAAACTAGGTTACTAGGTCAAACTAAAGGAAAATATTGTTAACACTCTGTACGCTATAATTTTAACTTGAAAATATCGAAACCTGGTCAGAATGTATGCCGTGATGATTTGTTGGCCAAATTTGAATAAGGGTCATATTGGGTTAAAAGCTAGGTAACTAGGTCAAATTGAAGGAAAATCTTGTTATCACTCGAAAGGCTGCATCTTTAACTTGAAACATTTTCTGAATGTTTGTCTTGATGATATGTAAGAAAATGGATTAATGCCTAGTCAAAAATAAAGTCTCTAGGCCAAATTGATGGAGAGTCTTGTGAAACGTTTTTCTTCAGCAGCCTTTTTTTTTCTCAAAAAATGTTTGTCTGAATGGTATCTAGGCCAAGTGTGAATATGAGTGATATGGGGTACAACACTAGGTCAAATCGAAGGAAAATATTGTTAACACTCTGGAGGCTCTATTTATAACTTGAAATATTGAAACTTCATCAGAACCGTTGTCTTGATATGTAGGACAGATTTGAATATTGGTTATGTACGGTCAAAAACTAGATCACAAGGCCAATTTTATGGAAAACTTTGTTAAAGTTGCTGAACTCCATATGGTTCCCAAATCGTTATATCTGATACTTATTCAAATTAATCCTAAACTTGTCAATATATATGTAATAGAAAACTGTAGAAGGTCGTAGATGTTCAATATTTCATTCCTTTATAAAACGTAGCAGTTTTGCCTACTTGGAAAAAACGTCCGAACCTAGTTTTCTCGTTAAAAAATACCATGGAATTCCCTCTTGCGAGCACATTGCTGGTCATGTGATCAAGTCATGTGATAAAATGTAAACTTTCAACAGAAAATGGTGCCGTCATTTTCGTAGAGGATCAAGGAATTAAGGATTTTCGTTAGTTTTCATTGTTGCAACAGACTAGGTCCATTGGTTGTTTTAGTTTAAAAAGAACACTACATTTATAATTAAATCTGATGCATCTTCAATGTTGACATCGTCATTCGATAATGCGTGTGTGCAAGAATTTAACTCTCAATTTTAAAGACCACGTGATAAATTTACAGCGATATTTTAGATTTACAAGGTATTCATACTAGAAAGGCGACACCTTAAGGGTTTCGCAGGATAGAATGAGTGGAGAACAGCAGAATTGCATCCGAACTACCAACCGACCACACACAATGCTGATAATATTATTTCGATTCTAACATGATCCAAAACGTAACAATTGATGAAACTAGTATTTTGCAACACCAACATTATCTCCGTAAGTCTAAAAGATAAATAGAACATTATTATCGGGATTTGGCGCCCAAGTTTAGTTTAAACTTATTTATTTTACATCGATTACGAAACAAGCTTTAAGCTTAGATTACTCACACTCGATGTCTGCTTCCTGGAGACTTAACCAGTACTCGTGCCGTTTTGTGTTGAAAAATCTCAAAAGGACCCGCTCATCACGGGACTCGAACCAGGGACCTTTGATACGAGAGGCCGACGCTCTACCTCTGCACCACTGTAACGTTATGACGTCAACCGCTGACGTGACGTCACTTTCCTAGTCACGCCCACATATTTTTTTAAAATCAAGAACCCCTATTGAAAGCTTTCTCCAAGAATCCAACCTGAATGTATGAGAAATCTAAAAACACCGTTGTTTGCACCGGATCTCGGACAAATTTCAGTATGAATTTCAGGTCTCTAGCTGATTCCGTTTTTTGCTAGTGCGAGATCTACAGAAATATGTAGTCAAAATGTCGATTTTTCGGGTTTTAACCTTAAAAATCTCTGAAACTAGATTTTTCCCAGATATAACGAACACGCACAGACCTAGATCGCATTGAGTTCTATAAGTGTGGCTAATTTCAGCGAAATCGTTCTCACCGATTTCTTTGTCCCCAGATCGCTGAATTTTACAACACATTGTGTCCCAATAGCCGTATAGACATTTGTTCCGTAGAACAGAATAGAATAATTCTGTTCCACTACACTCATTCTATACTAGATAGGCGACACCTTAAGGGTTTCGCGGGATAGAATGAGTGAAGAGGAGCAGAATTATACCGAACTACCAACTGGCCACAAGCAATACTAAATATATATGTTATGAATATGTAATTTCAATTCTTACATGATTCAAAACGTAACAATTGATGACACTCAAGGTTTTTTGGCAACACAAAATTATTTCCGCAAGTCTAAAAGATAAACACACCATACTATTGGTTTTGGCGCCAAAGCGATAACGTTATGACGTCATACCGCTGAAGTGCTGAACGTGACGTCACTTTCCAAGTATTTGGTCACGTGAAAATATTTGATTCAAGAGCCCCTATTAAAAGCATTCTCAAACTATCAAAACTAAATGTATGAGAAATCTAAAAACACCGTTGTTTGCACTGGATCTTTGACAAGTTTCAGTTTAAATTTCAGGTCTCTAGCTGATTCCGTTATTTACTGGTACGAGATCTACAGAAATATGTAGTCAAAATGTCGATTTTTCGGGTTTTAACCTTAAAAATATCTAAAACTAGATTTTTCCCAGATATAACGAAACCGCCCAGACCTAGATCGCATTGTGGTCTATCAGTGTGGCTAATTTCAGCGAAATCGTTCTCACCGATTTCTTTGTCCCCAGATCGCTGAATTTTACAACACATTGTGTCCCAATAGCCGTATAGACATTTGTTCCGTAGAACAGAATAGAATAATTCTGTTCCACTACACTCATTCTATACGAAGAAAAACTAAGAAAAATATATGCTATACTAGAAAGGCGACACCTTAAGGGTTTCGCGGGATAGAATGAGTGGAGAGGAGCAGAATTGCATCCGAACTACCAACCGACCGCACACAATGCTGATAATATTATTTCGATTCTAACATGATCCAAAACGTAACAATTGATGAAACTAGTATTTTGCAACACCAACATTATCTCCGTAAGTCTAAAAGATAAATAGAACATTATTATCGGGATTTGGCGCCAAAGTTTAGTTTAAACTTATTTATTTTACATCGATTGCGAAACAAGCTTTAAGCTTAAATTAATCACACTCGATGTCTGCTTCCTGGAGACTTAACCAGTACTCGTGCCGTTTTGTGTGGAAAAATTTCAAAAGGACCCGCTCATCACGGGACTCGAACCAGGGACCTTTGATACGAGAGGCCGACGCTCTACCTCTGCACCACTGTAACGTTATGACGTCATACCGCTGAAATGCTGAACGTGACGTCACTTTCCAAGTATTTGGTCACGTGAAAATATTTGATTCAAGAGCCCCTATTAAAAGCATTCTCCGACTATCAAAACTAAATGTATGAGAAATTTAAAAACACCGTTGTTTGCACTGGATCTTTGACAAGTTTCAGTTTAAATTTCAGGTCTCTAGCTGATTCCGTTATTTGCTGGTACGAGATCTACAGAAATATGTAGTCAAAATGTCGATTTTTCGGGTTTTAACCTTAAAAATATCTAAAACTAGATTTTTCCCAGATATAACGAAACCGCCCAGACCTAGATCGCATTGTGGTCTATCAGTGTGGCTAATTTCAGCGAAATCGTTCTCACCGATTTCTTTGTCCTCAGATCGCTGAATTTTACAACACATTGTGTCCCAATAGCCGTATAGACATTTGTTCCGTAGAACAGAATAGAATAATTCTGTTCCACTACACTCATTCTATACTAGATAGGCGACACCTTAAGGGTTTCGCGGGTTAGAATGAGTGAAGAGGAGCAGAATTATACCGAACTACCAACTGGCCACACGCAATACTAAATATATATGTTATGAATATGTAATTTCAATTCTTACATGATTCAAAACGTAACAATTGATGACACTCAAGGTTTTTTGGCAACACCAAAATTATTTCCGCAAGTCTAAAAGATAAACACACCATACTATTGGTTTTGGCGCCAAAGCGATAACGTTATGACGTCATACCGCTGAAGTGCTGAACGTGACGTCACTTTCCAAGTATTTGGTCACGTGAAAATATTTGATTCAAGAGCCCCTATTAAAAGCATTCCCCAACTATCAAAACTAAATGTATGAGAAATCTAAAAACACCGTTGTTTGCACTGGATATTGGACAAGTTTCAGTATGAATTTCAGGTCTCTAGCTGAATCCGTTTTTTGCTGGTACGAGATCTACAGAAATATGTAGTCAAAATGTCGATTTTTCGGGTTTTAACATTAAAAATATCTAAAACTAGATTTTTCCCAGATATAACGAAACCGCCCAGACCTAGATCGCATTGTGGTCTATCAGTGTGGCTAATTTCAGCGAAATCGTTCTCACCGATTTCTTTGTCCTCAAATCGCTGAATTTTACAACACATTGTGTCCCAATAGCCGTATAGACATTTGTTCCGTAGAACAGAATAGAATAATTCTGTTCCACTACACTCATTCTATACTAGAAAGGCGACACCTTAAGGGTTTCGCGGGATAGAATGAGTGGAGAGGAGCAGAATTGCATCCGAACTACCAACCGACCACACACAATGCTGAATATATTATTTCGATTCTAACATGATCCAAAACGTAACAATTGATGAAACTAGTATTTTGCAACACCAAAATTATCTCCGTAAGTCTAAAAGATAAATAGAACATTATTATCGGGATTTGGTGCCAAAGTTTAGTTTAAACTTATTTATTTTACATCGATTGCGAAACAAGCTTTAAGCTTAAATTAATCACACTCGATGTCTGCTTCCTGGAGACTTAACCAGTACTCGTGCCGTTTTGTGATGAAAAATCTCAAAAGGACCCGCTCATCACGGGACTCGAACCAGGGACCTTTGATACGAGAGGCCGACGCTCTACCTCTGCACCACTGTAACGTTATGACGTCAACCGCTGACGTGACGTCACTTTCCTAGTCACGCCCACAGATTTTTTTAAAATCAAGAACCCCTATTGAAAGCTTTCTCCAAGAATCCAAACTGAATGTATGTGAAATCTAAAAACACCGTTGTTTGCACCGGAGCTCGGACAAGTTTCAGTATGAATTTCAGGTCTCTAGTTGATTCCGTTTTTTGCTAGTGCGAGATCTACAGAAATATGTAGTCAAAATGTCGATTTTTCGGGTTTTAACCTTAAAAATCTCTGAAACTAGATTTTTCCCAGATATAACGAACACGCCCAGACCTAGATCGCATTGAGTTCTATAAGTGTGGCTAATTTCAGCGAAATCGTTCTCACCGATTTCTTTGTCCCCAGATCGCTGAATTTTACAACACATTGTGTCCCAATAGCCGTATAGACATTTGTTCCATAGAACAGAATAGAATAATTCTGTTCCACTACACTCATTCTATATAAGTACATTGCATGTAATGTAGTACATCAGTCAGCAAATCTCAATGCCTTACATGCAAAAACATCATGGAAATAGCATTTTTTAAAAATTGTCTTCTTTTCTCGTTAACTTGTCATATGGAGTTCAGTCCCGTTAAACCTTACTAGAAAGGCGACACCTTAAGGGTTTCGCGGGATAGAATGAGTGGAGAGGAGCAGAATTGCATCCGAACTACCAACCGACCACACACAATGCTGAATATATTATTTCGATTCTAACATGATCCAAAACGTAACAATTGATGAAACTAGTATTTTGCAACACCAAAATTATCTCCGTAAGTCTAAAAGATAAATAGAACATTATTATCGGGATTTGGCGCCAAAGTTTAGTTTAAACTTATTTATTTTACATCGATTGCGAAACAAGCTTTAAGCTTAAATTAATCACACTCGATGTCTGCTTCCTGGAGACTTAACCAGTACTCGTGCCGTTTTGTGTGGAAAAATCTCAAAAGGACCCGCTCATCACGGGACTCGAACCAGGGACCTTTGATACGAGAGGCCGACGCTCTACCTCTGCACCACTGTAACGTTATGACGTCATACCGCTGAAGTGCTGAACGTGACGTCACTTTCCAAGTATTTGGTCACGTGAAAATATTTGATTCAAGAGCCCCTATTAAAAGCATTCTCCAACTATCAAAACTAAATGTATGAGAAATTTAAAAACACCGTTGTTTGCATTGGATCTTTGAAAAGTTTCAGTTTAAATTTCAGGTCTCTAGCTGATTCCGTTATTTGCTGGTACGAGATCTACAGAAATATTTAGTCAAAATGTCGATTTTTCGGGTTTTAACCTTAAAAATATCTAAAACTAGATTTTTCCCAGATATAACGAAACCGCCCAGACCTAGATCGCATTGTGGTCTATCAGTGTGGCTATTTTCAGCGAAATCGTTCTCACCGATTTCTTTGTCCTCAAATCGCTGAATTTTACAACACATTGTGTCCCAATAGCCGTATAGACATTTGTTCCGTAGAACAGAATAGAATAATTCTGTTCCACTACACTCATTCTATACTAGAAAGGCGACACCTTAAGGGTTTCGCAGGATAGAATGAGTGGAGAGGAGCAGAATTGCACCCGAACTACCAACCGGCCACACACAATGCTGATACTATTATTTCGATTCTAACATGATCCAAAACGTAACAATTGATGAAACTAGTATTTTGCAACAACAAAATTATCTCCGTAAGTCTAAAAGATAAATAGAACATTATTATCTCAAAATTAAATCATTAAAATCTCAAAAGGACCCGCTCATCACGGGACTCGAACCAGGGACCTTTGATACGAGAGGCCGACGCTCTACCTCTGCACCACTGTAACGTTATGACGTCAACCGCTGACGTGACGTCACTTTCCTAGTCACGCCCACAGATTTTTTTAAAATCAAGAACCCCTATTGAAAGCTTTCTCCAAGAATCCAAACTGAATGTATGAGAAATCTAAAAACACCGTTGTTTGCAGCGGATCTCGGACAAGTTTCAGTGTGAATTTCAGGTCTCTAGCTGATTCCGTTTTTTGCTGGTGCGAGATCTACAGAAATATGTAGTCAAAATGTCGATTTTTCGGGTTTTAACCTTAAAAATCTCTGAAACTAGATTTTTCCCAGATATAACGAAACCGCCCAGACCTAGATCGCACAGTGGTCTATCAGTGTGGCTAATTTCAGCGAAATCGTTCTCACCGATTTCTTTGTCCACAAATCGCTGAATTTTACAACACATTGTGTCCCAATAGCCGTATAGACATTTGTTCCGTAGAACAGAATAGAATAATTCTGTTCCACTACACTCATTCTATACTAGATAGGCGACACCTTAAGGGTTTCGCGGGATAGAATGAGTGAAGAGGAGCAGAATTATACCGAACTACCAACTGGCCACACGCAATACTAAATATATATGTTATGAATATGTAATTTCAATTCTTACATGATTCAAAACGTAACAATTGATGACACTCAAGGTTTTTTGGCAACACCAAAATTATTTCCGCAAGTCTAAAAGATAAACACACCATACTATTGGTTTTGGCGCCAAAGCGATAACGTTATGACGTCATACCGCTGAAGTGCTGAACGTGACGTCACTTTCCAAGTATTTGGTCACGTGAAAATATTTGATTCAAGAGCCCCTATTAAAAGCATTCCCCAACTATCAAAACTAAATGTATGAGAAATTTAAAAACACCGTTGTTTGCACTGGATCTTTGACAAGTTTCAGTTTAAATTTTAGGTCTCTAGCTGATTCCGTTATTTGCTGGTACGAGATCTACAGAAATATGTAGTCAAAATGTCGATTTTTCGGGTTTTAACCTTAAAAATATCTAAAACTAGATTTTTCCCAGATATAACGAAACCGCCCAGACCTAGATCGCATTGTGGTCTATCAGTGTGGCTAATTTCAGCGAAATCGTTCTCACCGATTTCTTTGTCCTCAAATCGCTGAATTTTACAACCCATTGTGTCCCAATAGCCGTATAGACATTTGTTCCGTAGAACAGAATAGAATAATTCTGTTCCACTACACTCATTCTATAAAAGGCAACATCTTTGCTTCAGTAGCTTGACATTTTGTCAGAATGTTTGTTTTAGTAACTAGAAATGCGACACCTTAAGGGTTTCGCGGGATAGAATGAGTGGAGAGGAGCAGAATTGCATCCGAACTACCAACCGACCACACACAATGCTGGATATATTATTTCGATTCTAACATGATCCAAAACGTAACAATTGATGAAACTAGTATTTTGCAACACCAAAATTATCTCCGTAAGTCTAAAAGATAAATAGAACATTATTATCGGGATTTGGCGCCAAAGTTTAGTTTAAACTTATTTATTTTACATCGATTGCGAAACAAGCTTTAAGCTTAAATTAATCACACTCGATGTCTGCTTCCTGGAGACTTAACCAGTACTCGTGCCGTTTTGTGTTGAAAAATCTCAAAAGGACCCGCTCATCACGGGACTCGAACCAGGGACCTTTGATACGAGAGGCCGACGCTCTACCTCTGCACCACTGTAACGTTATGACGTCAACCGCTGACGTGACGTCACTTTCCTAGTCACGCCCACAGATTTTTTTAAAATCAAGAACCCCTATTGAAAGCTTTCTCCAAGAATCCAAACTGAATGTATGAGAAATCTAAAAACACCGTTGTTTGCACCGGATCTCGGACAAGTTTCAGTATGAATTTCAGGTCTCTAGCTGACTCCGTTTTTTGCTAGTGCGAGATCTACAGAAATATGTAGTCAAAATGTCGATTTTTCGGGTTTTAACCTTAAAAATCTCTGAAACTAGATTTTTCCCAGATATAACGAACACGCCCAGACCTAGATCGCATTGAGTTCTATAAGTGTGGCTAATTTCAGCGAAATCGTTCTCACCGATTTCTTTGTCCCCAGATCGCTGAATTTTACAACACATTGTGTCCCAATAGCCGTATAGACATTTGTTCCATAGAACAGAATAGAATAATTCTGTTCCACTACACTCATTCTATATAGGTAGGTCAAGGTCGAATATGGGTCACATTGACTAGGTCACTAGGCCAGATTGAAGGAAAGTATTTTCAACACTCTGGAGACTGCATTTTTTATTTCAGCATTTTGCGACTTTTTAGTTTGTTTTGCATTCTCATTTTATATCTCAGGTGAGCGATCATCTTGTTATTATTTATTATTCGTAAGACACAATAGCACAATCTTATTGTTCCTTTGTTAATAAATGAATTTGTTAATTTAAAAACATAATACAATTCATTTCAAACAAGGCAATACGTCATTATAGTGGTCCCATTTATGATGCTCCTATTTATCAGGACATGTTGTTTGGTGTAGACCTACTTACCAAAGGGGCTACTGGAACCAAAATTTCGCTTGGTTGACAGTTCCTCACAGGCGTATCGTAAAAACATAGTCGGTGGTGCGAATGCAGTACAGAATGGATGCAGCACTATGCCAATGAACCATGTGAAAGGCTTAAAGTTTAACCAAGAGTAGGACAACAAACAAAATCAAGTTTTCTGACAAACTGCATTGTATATTATAAAACAAAACAATTGATAACATAACTTGTTTAAATTTTACAATCGATTAGTAAATACAATGCTATAATTTTGAATTATAATGTGTCAAATTTTAACTCTGAAATAAAAACCATAATATGTTGATTCCAGCTATTTATACATCTCGATATGTCTGTATTGCTTTTTTAAACCTTCGTACATATTCTTGAGACTTTATTTCTTTAAGTAAGCTTTTTAAGTATGGCGGGATAAAAGCTTTATGTAATGTTTTTAGAATATGACAATTATATTGAGAGTTTACATTACTAACTCTGTGGCAAGTTTTATTCCGTTGAATAATACATACTGTGTTTGTTATGTATATTTTGTTTTGAAATCATGCAGACTCAATACTGACCCGTTATTGTTTGCAATATCTCCAATGCAGTATATACCTGCTTCTAAACAAGACTTACTGTTAAAATGTTACGTTCCTAGCTCCACTGGCTGAAAGCCAGTCAGGCTTATGTCATGGCGAATTGTCCGTCGTGCGTCCGTGCGTCAACTGTTTGCTTAAACGACTTCTCCTCCCTAATCACTTTGCCAATTGGGAAGAAACTTCATAGGTAGTATTGTCAATGTCCTCTCCTAAATTTCTTCAAATATTTTGGATCCATGCGAAATTCTTGTTTTTATGGCAACCAAAAGAAAAAAACTTTAAAATTAATGTCCTCCTAAACTGGTGTGCCGATTTTCAAACGATGTTGTAAAAAAGTTTCTTGTATGACCCTCTATCAGATGTCTTCAAGCCATGTTTCTTGGTTGAAAATCATGGCCGCCAGGGGTGTGTGTCTATTTTGCCTTTTATGGCTATAGTGAAAACTTGAATAATCTTCTCATCCGAAAGTGTATGGCCGATTTTCATATTATTTTGTAGAAGTGGTCCTTGGTGACCCTCTATCAGAGTCCTTCAAGCCATATTGATTGGTTGAAAAACATGGCCGTTAGGGGCAGGTCGGTTTTTCCTTATATGGCTATAGTGAAAACTTTAAAAATCTTCTCCTCCAAAACTATTTGGCCGATTTTCAAATAATATTGCAGAAATACTCCTTTGGTGATACTCTACGACATTCCTTCACGCCATGGTGATTGGTAAATAAATATGGCTACCAGGGGGCGGGAGTGTTTGGAGATTTAATGTTTGCCTAATGACAGCGCTAATGGCCATACTGTAAACAAATTTGGGGTTTATTTTGTCTACTCCGAAAAAACTAAATCATTTATATTTATATATGTCTTTGATATCCCTGATCATCCGTCGCTGTTTTTAATCATCCCGTCTAATCCACATTGTTTTCAAAGCATCAATAACACTTTTATATCTAGCACATTTTAACCGCCGTGTATGTAATCTAAAATTATAAATTTTTGCTTTATCTTGTGATTTTTGCCCCGAAAAAAAGTAATATAACGGGTTGTAATCTTTAATCATGTCTTCAGTTGAATTAGGGAAAAGAAAGAAATAAGTGATTTAGTTTAAGAATAACTTAACTTTGGATTACCTTTTTTCCAATTGGTGTTAAAAAACTCCAATTTCATTTATGATGTGTTTGTTCAATTTATTTTTAGTTTTAGTTCAAACATATCGTTTTATCTAAATCTACATGCAAAGTAATTCCTAGTATTAAGAAGTAGTTTTAAAAAAAATGTTAATTTCCATCTAGTCGTTATCGTTTCTGAACTAAATTTTTAGTTCATTTATATCTATTCCTTTAATTTAGGATTTGACCTAATTGTGCATGATACAATTTCTGCACATAAAATTAAACTATAACATGATAAAGGGGATCCCCTTGCCTACAGCCCTTTTCTATTTTGAAAAAAAGAAGTTAACTAAGCATCTTTATAACATAAACTAAACCATTTTTGTATTGCGTTACCGAAATTAAACTATTTCAAAGTTTTGTTTCTTCAAGGACTATGATAAAGAATCAAAAGCCTTTTCAACGTCAGTTAAAAAAATAATTCCTGTCAATTCCTTTGCTTCTGTGTAATGCAGTATAATGTAGATCAGTCTACTGCCAATTTATCGCCCTTTTTAAGTGCGTTTTGGTCTGCGTGTATCACTTTTAGTTAAATGTGATTTAATATGTTGGCTATGCATCCTGTGCCAATTTTGTACACAGTAAAGTGATAGGAGGCCAGTTTTTCAAATATTTATTGGATTTGTCACCTGTGAAAAGTGATTAATCCCCAGGTTTGTGTTTTAGATAAAGAATTAATGCAGTATGCCTCATATAACGTTATGACTACAAACAACTTGAATGTGTTTATAGTGAACACTATAAAATCTTCATGTCAAAAAGTTAAGGTCCGATTTGTAAATCATTTGGCACAAATGTTTCTTTGTGACCTTTTAACAAATAAGTAATCTATGCATGTTTCTTCCTTCAATATCCAACCATTCGGTTATATCCTGCAGATTTAACCCACTTTAACTATCATGATGGCTACCTCCCTGGTTTAATTATCAATCACATCCCGCACACGAGCATTGTAGCGTTGGCAGTGGTTACAAAAGAAACTGGTCTTGATGTTGCTTTCATAGCCAATTAAGAAAAACATGGGCAGAATAAAATGAAACTGGATTACTAAGTGACTTTTCTCATTGTTGATTGAATGCTTTTGTTTTTAACAAACATATCTTGTTTACATGCATAAACAACTGCCTGCCTGACCTTAAGTTCCAATACAACCATACCACCAGTACTTTCAGTGCTCTGATTATAAATGTTAATTTGTATCATACTTGTATGACAATGTACGCAAAGTTGAACACTTGGTCTAGCAAACCAAAACCAGATAGACAGTGTCAAGCGTTCACTGCTGTAATTATAGTTAATGATTTACCTTATTGGGGATGCATTTAATAAGAGAGAGCAAAAGCCTAAGGGGAACTGGCTATCGGTGTTGACTGTCATGGTGGGTAGCCGATTGCCTAAGGGTTGGGTGTAGTATGGCACAGCATGTTCCTGATTGTCAGACAGCGGAGGCATATGATGCCAGGCCTGAGAACTCGTATTGTATCACGGAGTGACAAAGGCCACGTGTCTGGTTCAGATCGAAATTCAAAGTAACTCAGGTTCAATGCAAACTTGGCAAGACAGTGGACAGAAGAGGTCATGGCATCCAGTTGGTCTGTAGCCTAGGAGTTCAGGAAGCAACCAACGTAGCATCTTTGGTGCGAAACCAGTTGCAGTGGGACCTTGGTGGTACAAGAGAAGTATTTATTGGCATATTACTGCAAAACTGATAGTTTGAGGCTTTTAAAAACATACAAGTTAAAGCAGCACAAAGAATTGACCAGGGCCTCGTGTTCATTTTTGAATGGCGTGAACGGTCCACTAGCCCTGCTGAAAAAGATTTGTTTCTTTTAAGTATATTCCCTAAAATATATTGACTTGACAATGAAAGTTTTTCTGCTAATCGGAGATTTACTAATCCATCAACGGGAACTTATGAGTTGCCTTCAACATAATGAAACAAGGACTAAGGCCCGACCGAAAGAAAGATAGGGTGGTATACGGGGCGATATTAAAAACCTTCTCGCCACCTGTAGCAGTACAAGAAAACAAGCCCTTATGGACATATTCTTAAGTAAGAGTAGCGGGTGAGCAACCCAATGGAACGAGTATGATGGTGGATCAATTTATTAAGTGGGTAGAGTGTGTAACTTTACCATCCAAGACGGCTGAGGATACGGCCTAAGAGGCAGTGGATGATTTATTTTCACGATTGTGTTACCCTTTCCAGGTTTAGTTTAGACAAAGGTAGATATTTGGTCATTGGTAAAGTCGAACGCTTTAATCGCACCTTGATGTGTGATGTAAGATGTTATATCGGGAATTCACAGGAGGAACAGGTGAATTTGCGCCTGCAACAAATAGTGGGTTCAATTAGAAGTGCTGTCAATATAAGCACCTGTTTCTCACCCAAAACATTATTGCCCGTGGACGGAAGTCAACTCGTCAAAATAGTAAATGTTTCCGAGTTGCGCAGCCGGTCACAGCAGAAGAGTTTGTAGCTAACTTGATGATACACAGCGTACAACGCAGCAAGCGATACTTCGAGATCTTCATTTAAGAGCATGAAGCGTGATTATTATTTGCGGATCCTAGAAGTTTCAGAAAGGGAAGTGCAAGAAACTATCCTCCCAATGGAAGGGTCCTTTGGTAGATTTTAAAAGATACCCCTGTCATTATACAGGGTAAAACTGCGAAGGCAACATGTATCAACGTTCACAGAAATCTATTGCCCTTCGTTTTACTTAATCCACTTTCTTTATCAGAGACAGAAATCAGACTTTCAATCGAAGAAATGACCAAAGCAACAAGTATCGTTACGGGACATTGTTAGGACCATAATGTGGGATTAGTTACTGGCAGTTGCAGGCGAAGCAAACCAGATGCAATTATAAAGCCAACAGTGCGTCGACGAGCCGAACGCAAAGGTCTCCCGTTGAAACCAGCCAATTCATCTGCACTGTTACGACGGTAGTGCGGCAACACGGGATGCATTGATTGCGGCCTTTCCAAACATTTGCTTTGGGTTCATTGGTTTGCTGGCGAGTTTTGTGGAGTACCAGGCTGAGGCCTTTCGTAGTCTTGACCTGATGATGCTTCTCTAAGGAACTGATAAACCTTATTTCGGGTACTTCGCCCACAGTGTGCTGATCACGGTAATCACCTACAGATTCTTAAGAAAAGAGATCGCACTACCACGATCTTCAGGAATCGCATGGTCATCTTCGAAAGACAGAGTGAAGTAGAAGCATACGGAGGTCTAAAACACGTTACACCTATGACTATGGAAACAAAATAAAATATTTGTGATAAACGTTAAATTGATTCTAATTTTGGGTAAACAAGGTGTTTAAGTTATATATTTAATGTAATGAAAGGAAGTCG
Source organism: Serripes groenlandicus (assembly GCA_031761405.1). NCBI lineage: Eukaryota > Metazoa > Mollusca > Bivalvia > Cardiida > Cardiidae > Serripes > Serripes groenlandicus. The sequence continues at coordinate 72,861,174 of JASEVX010000009.1, forward strand.
TATCTATGCTATTTAATCAATTATTTCGACTATCATTACATGATATGTATTCTACGGAAGCGTCCTGGTGCCAATTCATAATGTTCTATAAAAAAGAATAACTCCTACGTAGGAGATAAAAAGCCTAATTAGGAGTTATAAAGTCCTACGTAGGACTTTTTATCTCCTACGTAGGAGTTATAAAGTCCTACGTAGGAGATAAAAAAGCCTAATTAGGAGTTATAAAGTCCTACGTAGGAGATAAAAAAGCCTAATAAGGAGTTATAAAGTCCTACGTAAGAGATAAAAAATCCTAATTAGGACTTTGTAACTCCTACGTAGGAGATAAAAAAGCCTAATTAGGAGTTTATAACTCCTACGTAGGAGATAAAAAAGCCCAATTAGGACTTTGTAACTCCTACGTAGGAGAAAGAAATGCCTAATTAGGAGTTTATAACTCCTACGTAGGACTTTATAACCCCTAATTAGGCTTTTTTATCTCCTACGTAGGACTTTATAACTCCTACGTAGGACTTTATAACTCCTACGTAGGACTTTATAACTCCTACGTAGGACTTTATAAGTCCTACGTAGGAGATAAAAAAGCCTAATTAGGACTTTGTAACTCCTACGTAGGAGATAAAAACGCCTAATTAGGAGTTTTTAACTCCTACGTAGGAGATAAAAAAAGCCTAATTAGGACTTTGTAACTCCTACGTAGGAGAAAGAAAAGCCTAATAAGAAGTTTATAACTCCTACGTAGGACTTTATATCTCCTAATTAGGCTTTTTTATCTCCTACGTAGGAGTTACAAAGTCCTAATTAGGCTTTTTTATCTCCTACGTAGGTCTTTATAACTTCTAATTAGGCTTTTTTATCTCCTACGTAGGAGTTATAAAGTCAGAATTCATAAGACAATAAAAGTCGTCTAAAGATGTTCCCTTATTATACCAATTTAAAAGCACTTGCTCACGCACAAGAGAAGATTCTAGACAATGGAAGAAAGCATGATACTCACAGGCAATTACCTCTGTGTTGGTAATTGACAGACAATATATGCATATTCTCCTTTCTATAGGAATGTTGGTATGTTTACCAATGTCAATACCCAACCTATGATTAAAACATCTAAATTTAGAAAAAACTATTTATTTATATGGTAGATCTAATACCAAGTATTTTTCATATACACATGAGGAACGTTACCAATTTCTTGTGATATCCAAGCAAATCCAAATCCATATATAAATAGTAATTCTTTAACTGTTGACGTCCAATTTATTCTGCCATTGACTTCATGACATTCCAACATTTTATAACATGGCTTAGGATATCTTGAGTCGGACATATAATATTTTTTAGAAAGACATATATAAAATAGAAATAGGCAACCTTCCACATTCGCCTAAGACAACATAATTATTGGTAGTCCGATTTACACCTAGGATTATTTTACAAAGATCAAGGTGAACAGTTTCAATGATACTAGATTAACAATAGCCCCATACCTGTGAAGAGTAACATAGTATTGGTTTTATTAGTGAATCAAATAGTTTAAAATACTCATAGGTTGGAAAATATCCAAATGTTTTTTTCAATCTGTTTGATAGTTAAAATGGCTTTGTGGGCTTGAATAGCAAGTTTTTCATAGGTTGGTGACCAAGTCAATGTCGATGTAAAATGAACTCCCGTATGTTTATACTTAAACACAACATTAAAAAGTGTACCACCGAAATACCATTTCTCGTTGTTCCTTAAATTATATCCATTTCTATAAACGATTATCTCAGTTGTATTTAGATCAACTTCCATTCCAGTGTCATTACAAACATATTTAATAATTTTAAGTTGTTGCTGTAATTTAATTACCGTTTCAACACAGTTGGTGATGTTGTCTGCAAACATGAGAGAAATAATGTCCGGTACGTCTTCCATAATGAAAATTCCCGAACCACAAGACTGTCGAAGTAAGAGAGACAACTCGTTAATAGATAAAATAAATTGTTGTACTCGTTACGTCCCCTTGTTGGGTATCTGTATTACAAGATGTGCTAATACAGCAGCAGTTTTTGAAACTTAAAGATGTGATTCCAGTAGTTGCATCTCTAAAGAAGAGGAGGCAATCAAGTCATATATATTCCACTGTATGAGTTAATAAATAGGCCTTTCACTTTGATCCTTTTCATATTATAATCATACCTTGAGTATGTTTAATTCATCGTAAATGGCACACAGCGGTAAGATTGAATATATTTATTCACCTTTATTTTCAACAGTTTGTTCTCATTCGGTAGCCGCATTTTGTTTCCGGTCTCAGTGTCAATTAAAACAGAGAATCCTATTTGAGGCATGTACCTAGCAAGACGAATCAAAACATTTGTATCCGGCAGTCAAACTATTATAGGACTCTGTGGCCTAGTAGATGCAATATTAAGACAATATTATAGAATATCAGCCTCCTCTTGTGATGCGAATAGTTCTTATTCTACTACATTATTTTAATTCCACGAGAGTCTGTGAGACTAATCACCAATTACATCGTTGATACAACTCGCTTGCATGTCATTGGCATATGTATCAGACGTCCACTGTTTTAAACGGAGGACAATATAGCTCGCCTATAAAGGCCATCGTCTATCAGGGCCTACTTCAAAACACTTATAGCATTGGTAAAAGTCCAAAATCCAAAAGTGGAATAATTCAGTTGAAATTGAATTTACAAAAGAAAGAAAACCGTTTAATAGCAACAGCATAAATTATATAGTTTCTGAGAACTATAACCCAATATTACCAGTCTTGCACACAAAGGTTTTACCAAAATCCATTCCAGAGTTATGGGACTTGACATACAAGGTCATCTAATGACCCTGAATAAGTGTGTGAAGTTTCAAAGCAACAGCATACACAGTGTCTGAGAAAAGGATTTGCACGCAAAGGTTTGACCAAAATTCTAAGTCGGTAATATATATGTGACGTATTGAGATACAGAACTGTTTGCATATGAACATATGAACTAGTAATGAATTGCGCTGAACTACAGTCTCTCCTCGGATATCGGAGATGTTGAATTTCTAATTTGCGTCTTTCTTTTAAAGATAGGACCATGATTCTTCATTTACACAACATTCGCCTTTGGTGCGCTTTTAAATATGGAAACTAAAAAACATGTGGAAGTTCAATTCGGCTTTTGTCGTTCGTAATTTTCTTATCTCAAACCTTTCCCACTTGCAGACACTTTCTGACGCAGCTACACCAGACGACTTTGGAAACGTTATGACCTATGACGAAATTGTCTCAATGATTTCAACCTTATTCAATAATTGTAATTTCGTTTATAAAGTTCCATATGATTGCCTCTTAGTTTTCAAATTGACAACTGCTGATTTGTTGTACGTGGAATAGGGTTGATAAGAATAGCCGTCTTTGGCTCAGCGGAATAATACAACTTAGTTGTAAAGGATGTGCGATGCAATTTAATTCAGAAAAGTTCAATATCAACATTCGCTTCCGCGCAATAAGATCACGATCTAATCGTTTTACCGTCTAAGCTTACAAGCATGAGAACGGTTATGTCAAAAACCTAACTATAAAAGTAGGTTCTTTGATCGCAAATGATATTCATGACAATATATCCGAAGGTCTGTTTTGGCTCGACGTGTAACATGAATTAACCAAACCCCGTCATCAACAAGTTCGCCTTTTATCAAATGTTTTCATCTATATTCCATAATTGATCTTTAATTCTTTGATATGTTTCTTTATTTTATGTAGACGTTTTGAATACTGCAGATTTATCATATGTTGGAAAGGGGGGTTAAAGAACAAATAAAGAGATGTGCAATTGTTAGCTGATCATGAAGTGATCTTATCAAGTTAACCTCTTTCCACATACAATTAGCAGACGACTTTAAAAACACTTTGTCAATAATTATTTTCAACAGTGCCTCCATTTGTCACCATGCGCTTTCTGACCGCTCAACAGCAGTCGAGTCGTAAAAGGTGTGGCCATCCGTCACAATGTTATCTACTTTATTTTATAGTTGATATTGCTAAAGTGGCATTACACTTGTTGTTTCCTCTTCTGGTCTTTTCTTAGATGAACTTTCTTTGTGTGCCTCGTTTATGCGGATCACGATGGTATCTTTCCACATAGATCATTTACCTGCAGCGGGGTGAAAGACTTTGACATATCTTGTGATGATGATTGTTAATGTTAGTCAAACATTTCCTATGCTGATGGAATCATCCCTTAGCTCCCAAAGTCATATTCTGTTTTGTTTTAACTTTTTGAATAAGTTGTTAACAGTTAATTAACTAGGACCATAATATGAACATATAACAGGACAATGATCTATGAATTTAACAAAATGTAAATACAGTTCAGAACGGCAGATATTCTAAAAACTTATTTTAAGTCACCCTTTTACACGATGTTTCTTGATGTACAGGTAATAAAAATGCGCTTGCTTTTCAGAAATTATCTTTATTGGTTCTCTCTTCTAGAGACCCTTAAAGTCGGTCTTCGTTTCTGTCTGTTTGTTTGTTTGTTTGTGGCAAGCGTAGCGCCAAAACTATTCAACGGATTTCGACCAAACTTGGTAGGGATGAAGGGTCTAGGCTCTAGTTGTTCCTTTTGTAGTATGGTCGCCATAGAAACCACCGTTGCTATGGAAACGGGCGAAAACCGAACGACATCGAATGATCGTCCCGATTTTGGCTAAAAATCCGGACACGACCAAATATCGACCAACCAGACAGCACTTCACATAGTCATTTTCAACTTCCGTTTCACGTACTTTTACACGAGGAGAAGAAATATTCAAGTGAATTTGACGCTGTTCTCGCGACAACTCGATAGCTTGTTTCATTATTCGTGCGGTGTCGAGACACGAGAAAACCATCGTCGCAGTATGCTTGTACAGATAATAGTGTCTTACTGATTAACCAACCTGCTCTTGAGATATTGAATAGGAGTAATTAACAGCATACCACTCTTTAATACGGATGAAGATAAAATGGCTGTTTGTCACAACACATGTCCACCCGTAACTACTATTTACACAAACTTTCTATACATGACTTATAACTGTATTTCAGGTAGATCGTGGTATTTCCTTGTTACCAACACTAAGGATTTTATTTGCCCTGACACGACCAAATATATTTTCCCGCATCTATTAGCATGTAGGATGGAAGCCAATAATAATATTTTTTAAAGTGTTTAGTATGTATAATCGCTCAAACTTTTCATGTTATCACCATGTTTCCAACTTAATTCAATATTGATTTATTCATTGGGGCTTAATGCGGTTTTCAACTATTTTTCAGTATATCATGGGTGCCAGTTCACCTTTGTATGCGTTTCATAGCTACCAGTTCTCCTTACAACATACTTCTAAGGCAGCTGACTGCTTTTCCACATTGAATGTTTGCCCATTGGTGAAGCACAAATGACGGTTGTCACATTGACATTTTTTTATTACACGTTGAAAATGCTAGCCAACGGGGATTCGAACTCACAACCCTTGGATTGACAGCCCGTGCCGCTACTGACTAAGTCATTTTGGGTCAATAATTAAGCTTATAATTATTGAGATATCCCGAAGTTTTGCGTAGATGTTTTATATGTCGTCGGCTGCATACATGTATATCTAATGTATTGGAAGTGGTCTTCATATTCATTGGTCGGTGGAATCACGCACGAGTTTGTGATGTAACATGGATCTGTTTACCATAGTCGACATATCAGATGGCAATTTTAAGATACGCCAGCTTTTTCCATGATGTTTACCTAAACGAAGTCCACTATGTACAAGTTCAAAATATAACTTATAAATGAGCCGTGTTATGTGATATTGATGACTTCGAACAGTGAAATGAACTTACACCCGCAACCTGTTATAAGTCATAAATGGCAACATTTGGAACGTTTTAACAAAACATAAGAATAATTTCGAATATTGTGGCACAGGAAGAACTATCTCATTGTTAACACTGTGAGGAAGTTCTCATTTTGCTACAATGGCTTGTATTCATTTTTAAAATGATACTTTCATTAAAGAGATTTCGTCGTTTCTAGTCGTCTGATACATATTTAAAGATGGCTTTTGTGAACAGTATAGATCCAGAACAGAGATGCACACTGCTCATTTACAACTTACAATGTATTTACTTGTGTAGATTCGGATAACACTTGACCAGGTGAACAAGACAATCTGAACATACAATTAAAAAAACTTGTTCCTTTTCTCATACACTCGCTCTGAACTTCTCTGGTTCGATCAATGCGAAACTCGGGGGTGTAAGGAGCTTGAGAAAGAGTGTAGTTATTATTATTAAAATTGAAAGACAAAATGTTGAGATTCTTTATCAATTCTTGCTATGCAGAAAACCCATATTGCGAGCAATGATTTTGAAAGTTAACAATAGCTCGTGATGAATTTGCATGCAGAATTAACTATTTGGGGAGCAGACTAAACAATATAGAATATTTTATATATTGTATAATCGGATAAAAATTAAGACACGCCCACTGGATTTTATTTACGGGGCCTCCGCGGTAGAAATACAGGCCTCTCCCATTTAAGGTTTTCCGCGGCGGGAACCCTGCAGTTTCTGCTAGAGCGGACACTTATCTGAAATACTTGGAAAACGCCGCGTATGGCCGAGGGCGACACCTTACACAGTTGGTTTAATCATTTTATCTATAGCTCCTCTCATCCCCGAAGCGAGCGTTGTTTTGGAAACTCCCCATTGAGCTGAACTGTATATTTAGATATTCACAAGTAGCTTCAAAGAAAGCTTACTTGCCTCTTCATAATAGTAAAAGACTGCATAATTCCACCGGATCTGCTGTAAATACTGTCGTGAACAGACTATGTCTTAAGCAATGGGAATGATGATGAACCGATATGAGTGTGCTTGATACTGTATTTGACGATGACAATAATATTGACGATGACATTTGTTTCATATGATAACGATAATAAAATGAATAATTTTATGAAATTGATAGTCATTATTACTCTAATGCTTACTATTTTCTAACTGATTGAGAAAGTGATATTCACTAATGTTATATTTTGATGTAACGGATAATACTAAATCTTAAGACTTTAAAAATGGTAGTAATGGCTTTCCCTATTTGGCGCCAGCATTGTGGGGTTAACATTACGTCAGACTCTCTGTTGTTAGCTAAAACAGACCAGTGGTACTAGTACCTTACCAAGGAAAATCAGTGATACAACTGAACAATTGTTTAAATCGGCGTAAACACCATAAAGCAAGTTACTGAATCTTACATACAATGCATTCTAGAAAAAACTGTTTCATAGAATGAAATAAGAATTGTTTCTCTTACATATTATATGAGTCATTAGAAAACCATTTATTTTCTGTAGATAGACTATGGTTCATTCAAGAAAAAATCTTAGAAACGATATAACATCGTACATATTTCATATTATGATAGTCTTAAGGCTTCATTTAATAGCCTTTACGAATTTCCTTTCATCAAAGCATATGAAACATATAACTATAACAATGTTTTACCATGAATCAAAATCAATGTAATTTTTTTTACAAATTTACTTTTTTGTTTCCATTTGCATAGGGGTAACCGCTGTATTTCCGTAACAAACCAATGCCCAGTTGGCAGAAAACGGGAATATTCTCTACAGGCAATACGCTTTCAGAAAAACATAGTGAAGAAACTTCTCAATGGGTGGGGGGTCGTCACTCTGACCAATAGCCTATACCATATTTATTCAAAAATGTAAACCCCTCTTATTATGTACGAAACAAATAGGGAGTCGAATACATATTCGGCGGTTTCCTTTTAACGTCAGATTTATCGTCTAAGATGTTTTCCTCTTGTAGTAATTCCATCCGGTATGCTTTTAATGGTTCTGCTTGTTCCACAGTACTAGATGTCATTTGTGGATACTCTTCCATTTTACAACTACTGAAACTAAAATATGCATTAATTTTCGTACTTTCGTTTTGCGGTGATTCGGTACTAATTTACGTGAATATTGTGACCACAGTTAAACTAGTAGACTACTAATGGGTTCACACATGGACGCGGAGCTGAATTGTTACGTGCATTTCAAAAACAGATTGACAAGAATCGAGCAATATAATTTAATATGTATGTTCAAAAGAGAGTCGGATGTGAAAACGATATACATGGGAGAGGACATGTTGGTGTCCCGTGACTGGTTGTTCGCTTGCTTGTTAAAATACCATCCGTGGCTTCGGGCTTTGTTTCTGATTGCATGCTGGCGGAAAGACATCCCGTGATACTTAACAATGTGTTCACTCTATGGCTAGTTTGGCACTCAATGCCTTTCCACTGTGGTTTCGATACCGTATGGACCTTTTGGATCATATCGGTCAATTGCCCTGTAACCCGTTTCAAGTTTATGAAGAGTTGTGATTCATTGGTAGAAGTGTCAGGGTTGACACGTTCATTTGGACGCTTTACTTCAGTCAGCAATTCATTGCTGCTTGTAATGGATCCATCTACTTCTGCATCCATTATGTCGTGTGACTGACCGAGTTCAGCGTACGATGTTTGCTCAAGTTGGTTATACAAGGCTTCAACATTTTGTCTCGTTTCTTGTAATTGTTTTTTGAACTTCTCTCTTGACATTCTTATGGATTCTTTGTTTTGCTTCGAGTCATCAATGACATTTCGAATGTTGGTCCGTATCTCATCAAGTTTATCGTTTAGAACGTCGAACTCTTTGTTCTCTTTGGTAAAGCCCTTCGCCAATTCAGGAATGTATTGTTTTCCTTTACATGTACTGAAAAATGAATATGATGTTGTTGTCCAAATTGGATCCATAATTTATTTCTAATGCATAAATAAAGGTGTTAGATAAAGGGAGAATTATGTTGCAGTAGCGATACTTTTTTTGGTATTGTGTACTAAGCTCGTGGAAAATTGATTTCTCCCTAGACGGAAGATGTCAATTTGACAACGGCACGAGTAGACAATTCAAAGCCATTGTTCGCTTCTGCACCATAAATTTCCTTTTAATATACACTTAGTATTACTAATAAATATACAAATTTCGATATTTTCTATAACGAAATCAAACAATTTACACATGAGATCAAATTATTTATTGGCGTGTGAACCCCGCCAAACTACCCTAATTTGAATGAAGTGTCATAGTTCAGTAACGTCACATCATAATAATTCAATGACATAACATTACAATATTTGGTACTGTATTACCACGTTCTGTGCTTTTGTGGTATTACTACATTGAGAAACTGAACATTTAAATGTTGTTGTATACAGTCATTTCCCAGCACATGCTAGTGCTAGTAGTAATACCACACAAGCACAGAACGTGTACTAAGATACAAACTGTATTTGGTCATTTCATTGAGAAACTGAACATTTTATTGCTGTTGTATACCGTCATTTCCCATCACGTGCTAGTAGTAATACCACACAAGCACAAAACGTGTACCAAGATACGAACTGTATTTCGTAATTACTTTGAGAAACTACACATTGCTGTTGTATACAGTCATTTCCCAGCACATGCTAGTGCTAGTAATAATACCACACAAGCACAGAACGTGTACTAAGATACAAACTGTATATGGTCATAACATTGAGAAACTGAACATTTAACTGCTGCTGTGTACAGTAATTTCCTAGCACATCCTAGGTTAGTAGTAATACCACACAAGCACATAACGTGTACCACGATACAAACTGTAATTCGTTATTACATTGAGAAACTGAACATTTAATTGCTGTTGTATACATTCTTTTCCCAGCACATGCTAGTGCTAGTAGTAATACCACACAACCACAGAACGTGTATCAACATACGAACTGTATTTCGTCATTACATTGAGAAACTGAACATTTGATGTTTCTTGTCTTTCTTTACTTATATGGATTAGATATTTCTATAAGTAACATGTGTCTTCGTTGTCATACAGCTGACATGCCAAGCCTGAATACACAATTTGTTTGTCACACTTTTTTGAGTCAATTGGATCAACTGATTTGATTGATTTTACTTAATTAGACAGTCCTGATAAGCTTGATACCGTTAGATGATTTTCATTGTTTGATCAACGTTTTAATTTTCAAAATGTGTAACGAATACATTACAGTTTACTTCCCAGCACATGCTAGTGCTAGTAGTAATACCACACACGCACAGAACGTGTACCAAGATACAAACTGTATTTCCTCATTATATTCATATACGAAATACTTGATTACTGTTGTATACAGTCATTTCCGAGCACATGCTAGTGCTAGTAGTAATACCACACAGGCAAAAAACGTGTACCAAGATACGAACTGTATTTCGTCATTACTTTGAGAAAATGAACATTGAATTGCTGTTGTATACAGTCATTTCCCAGCATATGCTAGTAGTAATACCACATAAGCACAGAACGTGTACTAAGATACAAACTGTATTTCCTCATAACATTGATATACTGAACATTTAATTGCTGTTTTATACAGTCATTTCCCAGCACATGCTAGTGCTAGTAGTAATACCACACAAGCACGAAACGTGTACCAAGATACGAACTGTATTTCGTCATTACTTTGAGAAACTGCACATCCAATTGCTGTTGTATACAGTCATTTCCCAGCACATGCTAGTGCTAGTAATAATACCACACAAGCGCAGAACGTGTACTAAGATACAAACTGTATTTGGTCATTACATTGAGAAACTGAACATTTAATTGCTGTTGTATGCAGTCATTTCCAAGCACATGCTAGTGCTAGTAGGAATACCACACAAGCACAGAACGTGTACTAAGATACAAACTGTATTTGGTCATAACATTGAGAAACTGAACATTTAACTGCTGCTGTGTACAGTAATTTCCTAGCACATGCTAGTGCTAGTAGTAATACCACACAAGAACATAACGTGTACCACGATACGAACTGTATTTCGTCATTACATTGAGAAACTGAACACTAGATGTTTCTTGTATTTCTTTACTTATATGGATTAGATATTTCTATAAGTAACATGTGTCTTCGTTGTCATACAGCTGACATCCCAAGACTGAATACACAATTTGTTTGTCACACTTATTTGATTGATTTTACTTAATTAGACAGTCCTGATAAGCTTGATGCCGTTATATGTTTTTCATTGTTTGATCAACGTTTTAATTTTCAAAATGTGTAACGAATACATTACAGTTTACTTCCCAGCACATGCTTTTGCTAGTAGTAATACCACACAAGCACAGAACGTGTACCAAGATACAAACTGTATTTCCTCATTACATTGATATATTTAACATTTAATTGCTGTTGTATACAGTCATTTACCAGCAAATGCTAGTGCTAGTATTAATACCTCACAAGCACAGAATGTGTACCAAGATACAAACTGTATTTCGTCTTAACTTTGAGAAGCTGAACATTTAACTACTGTTGTGTACAGTAATTTCCTAGCACATGCTAGTGCTAGTAGTAATACCACACAAGCACAGAACGTGTACCAAGATACGAACTGTATTTCGTCATTACATTGATATACTGAACACTTGATGTTTCTTTTCTTTCTTTACTTATATGGATTAGATATTTCTTAAGTAACATCTGTCTTCGTTGTCATACAGCTGACATCCTAAGCCTTAATACACAATTTGTTTGTCACACTTATTTGAGTCAATTGTATCAACTAATTTGATGGACCTTACTTAATTAGACAGTCCTGGTAAGCTTGATGCCGTTAGATGTTTTTCATTGTTAGATCATTGTTTGATCAATGTTTTAATTTTCAAAATTTATACCGAAAACATTACAGTGTATTGACCAGCACATGCTAGTGCTAGTAGTAATTCCACACAAGCAGAGAACGTGTACCGAGATACAAACTGTGTTTCGTCATTACTTTGAGAAAATGAATATTTAATTGCTGTTGTATACAGTACCTTCCTAGCACATGCTAGTGCTAGTACTAATACCACACAAGCACAGAACGTGTATCAAGATACGAACTGTATTTCGTCATTACTTTGAGAAACTGGACATCTAATTACTGTTGTATACAGTCATTTCCAAGCACATGCTATTGCTATTAGTAATACCTCACAAGCACAGATCGTGTACCAAGATGCAAACTGTATTTCGTCTTAACTTTGAGAAGCTGAACATTTAACTGCTGTTGTGTACATTAATTTCCTAGCACATGCTAGTGATAGTAGTAATACCGCACAAGCACATAACGTGTACCACGATACAAACTGTATTTCGTTATTACATTGAGAAACTGAACATTTAATGTTTCTTTTCTTTCTTTACTTATATGGATTAGATATTTCTATAAGTTACATGTGTCTTCGTTGTCATACAGCTGACATCCCTAGCCTGAATACACAATTTGTTTGTCACACTTACTTGAGTCAATTGGATCAACTGATTTGATTGATTTTACTTAATTAGACAGTCCTGATAAGCTTGATGCCGTTAGATGTTTTTCATTGTTTGATCATTGTTTGGTCAAAGTTTTAATTTTTACAAAATGTGTAACGAATACATTACAGTTTATTTCCCAGCACATGCTAGTGCTAGTAGTAATACCACACAAGCACAGTACGTGTACCAAGATACAAACTGTATTTCCTCATTACATTGATATACGAAATACTTGATTACTGTTGTATACAGTCATTTCCCAGCACATGCTAGTCCTAGTAGTAATACCACACAAGCACAGAACGTGTACCAAGATACAAACTGTATTTCGTCTTAACTTTGAGAAGCTGAACATTTAACTACTGTTGTGTACAGTAATTTCCTAGCACATGCTAGTGTTAGTAGTAATACCACACAAGCACATAACGTGTACCACGATACAAACTGTATTTTGTTATTCCATTGAGAAACTGAACATTTAATTGCTTTTGTATACCGTCATTTCCCAGCACGTGCTAGTAGTAATACCACACACGCACAAAACGTGTACCAAGATACGAACTGTATTTCGTCTTTACTTTGAGAAACTACACATCTAATTGCTGAAGTATACAGTCATTTCCCAGCACATGCTAGTGCTAGTAATAATACCACACAAGCACAGAACGCGTACTTAGATACAAACTGTATTTCGTCACTACATTGAGAAAATGAACATTTAATTGCTGTTGTATTCAGTCATTTCCAAGCACATGCTAGTGCTAGTAGTAATACCACACAAGCACAGAACGTGTACCACGATACAAACTGTATTTTGTTATTACATTGAGAAACTGAACATTTAATTGCTTTTGTATACCTTCATTTCCCAGCACGTGCTAGTAGTAATACCACACACGCACAAAACGTGTACCAAGATACGAACTGTATTTCGTCATTACTTTCAGAAACTACACATCTAATTGCTGTAGTATACAGTCATTTCCCAGCACATGCTAGTGCTAGTAATAATACCACACAAGCACAGAACGCGTACTAAGATACAAACTGTATTTCGTCACTACATTGAGAAAATGAACATTTAACTGCTGCTGTGTACAGTAATTTCCTAGCACATGCTAGTGCTAGTAGTAATACCGCACAAGCACATAACGTGTACCACGATAAAAACTGTATTTCCTCATTACATTGATATACTGAACATTTAATTGCTGTTGTATACAGTCATTTCCCAGCAGATGCTAGTGCTAGTAATAATACCACACAAGCACAGAACGTGTACTGAGATACAAACTGTATTTCGTCGCTACATTGATATACTGAACATTTAATTGCTGTTGTATACAGTCATTTCCCAGCACATTCTAGTGTTAGTAAAAATACCACACAAGCACAGAAAGTGTACTAAGATACAAACTGTATTTCGTCATTACATTGAGAAAATGAACATTTATTTGCTGTTGTATACAGTCATTTCCCAGTACATGCTAGTGCTAGTAGTAATACCACACAAGCACAGAACGTCTACCAAGATACGAACTGTATTTCGTCATTACATTGATATACTGAACAATTGATGTTTCTTTGCTTTCTTTACTTATATGGATTAGTTATTTCTTAAGTAACATCTGTCTTCGTTGTCATACGCTGACATCCCAAGCCTGAATACACAATTTGTTTGTTGTATACAGTCATTTCCCAGCACATGTTAGTGCTAGTAATAATACCACACCAGCACAGAACGTGTACTAAGATACAAACTGTATTTCGCCACTACAATGAGCAAATTAACATTTAATTGCTGTTGTATACAGTCATTTCACAGCACATGCTAGTGCTAGTAGTAATACCACACAAGAACAGAACGTGTACCAAGACTGTATTTCGTCATTACTTTAAGAAACTGCACATCTAATAGCTGTTGTATACAGTCTTTTCCCAGCACATGCTAGTGCTAGTAGTAATACCAAACAAGCACAGAACGTGTACAAAGATACGAACTGTATTTCGTCATTACTTTGAGAAACTGCACATGCTAGTGCTAGTAGTAATACCTCACAAGCACAGAACGTGTACCAAGATACAAACTGTATTTCGTCTTAACTTTGAGAAGCTGAACATTTAACTACTGTTGTGTACAGTAATTTCTTAGCACATGCTAGTGCTAGTAGTAATACCACACAAGCACATAACGTGTACCACGATACAAACTGTATTTTGTTATTACATTGAGAAAATGAACATTTAATTGCAGTTGTATACAGTCATTTCACAGCACATGCTAGTAGTAATACCACACAAGCACAGAACGTGTACCAAGATACGAACTGTATTTCGTCATTACTTTGAGAAACTGCACATCTAATTGCTGTTGTATATAGTTATTTCCCAGCATATGCTAGTGCTAGTAGTAATACCACACAAGCACAGAACGTGTACTAAGATACAAACTGTATTTCCTCATTACATTGATATTCTGAACATTTAATTGCTGTTGTATACTGTCATTTCCCAGCACATGCTAGTGCTAGTAGTAATACCACACAAGCACAGAACGTGTACCAAGATACGAACTGTATTTCGTCATTACTTTAAGAAACTGCACATCTAATTGCTGTTGTATACAGTCATTTCCCAGCACATGCTAGTGCTAGTAATAATACCACACAAGCACATAACGTGTACTGAGATACAAACTGTATTTCGTCACTACATTAAGAAAATGAACATTTAATTGCTGTTGTATACAGTCATTTCCCAGCACATGCTAGTGCTAGTAGTAATACCACACAAGCACAGAACGTGTACTAAGATACAAACTGTATTTGGTCATTCCATTGAGAAACTGAACATTTAATTGCTGTTGTATACCGTCATTTCCCAGCACATGCTAGTAGTAATACCACACAAGAACAAAACGTGTATCAAGATACAAACTGTATTTCGTCATTACATTTATATACTGAACATTTAATTGCTGTTGTATACAGTCATTTCCCAGCACATGCTAGTGCTAGTAGTAATACCACACAAGCACAGAACGTGTACTAAGATACAAACTGTATTTCGTCATTACATTTATATACTGAACATTTAATTGCTGTTGTATACAGTCATTTCCCAGCACATGCTAGTGCTAGTAATAATACCACACAAGCACGAAACGTGTTCCAAGATACGAACTGTATTTCGTCATTACTTTGAGAAAATAAATACACATCCAATTGCTGCTGTATACAGTCATTACATTGAGAAACTGAACACTTGATGTTTCTTTTCTTTCTTTACTTATTTGGATTAGATATTTCTATAAGTAACATGTGTCTTCGTTGTCATACAGCTGACATCCCTAGCTTGAATACACAGTTTGTTTGTCACACTTATTTGAGTCAATTGGATCAACTGATTTGATTGATTTTACTTTATTAGACAGTCCTGATAAGCTTGATGCCGTTAGATGTTTTTCATTGTTTGATCAACGTTTTAATTTTCAAAATGTGTAACGAATGCATTAAAGTTTACTTCCCAGCACATGCTAGAGCTAGTCAAAACTGATTTGATTGATTTTTCTAAATTAGACAGTCCTGATAAGCTTGATGCAGTTAGATGTTTTTTCATTGTTTGATCATTGTTTTGTCAACGTTTTAATTTTTACAAAATGTGTAACGAATACATTACAGTTTATTTCGCAGCACATGATAGTGCTAGTAGTAATACCACACAAGCACAGAACGTGTACCAAGATACAAACTGTATTTCCTCATTACATTGATTTATAAAATACTTGATTATTGTTGTATACAGTCATTTCCCAGCATATGCTAGTGCTAATACCACACAAGCACAGTACGTGTGCTAATGATACAAACTGTATTTGGTCATTACATTGAGAAAC
This sequence comes from Serripes groenlandicus, assembly GCA_031761405.1. Classification (NCBI taxonomy): domain Eukaryota; kingdom Metazoa; phylum Mollusca; class Bivalvia; order Cardiida; family Cardiidae; genus Serripes; species Serripes groenlandicus. The sequence continues at coordinate 72,877,484 of JASEVX010000009.1, forward strand.
TGAACATTTAATTGCTTGTGTATACCGTCATTTCCCAGCACGTGCTAGTAGTAATACCACACAAGCACAACACGTGTACCAAGATACGAACTGTATTTCTTCATTACTTTGAGAAACTACACATCTAATTGCTGTTGTATACAGTCATTTCCCAGCACATGCTAGTGCTAGTAATAATACCACACAAGCATAGAACGTGTACTAAGATACAAACTGTATTTCCTCATTACATTGATATACTGAACATTTAATTGCTGTTGTATACAGTCATTTCCCAGCACATGCTAGTAGTAATACCACACAAGCACAAAACGTGAACCAAGATACGAACTGTATTTCGTCATTACTTTGAGAAACTGCACATCTAATTACTGTTGTATACAGTCATTTCCCAGCACATGCTAGTGCTAGTAATAATACCACACAAGCACAGAACGTGTACTAAGATACAAACTGTATTTGGTCATTACATTGGGAAACTGAACATTTAATTGCTGTTATATACAGTCATTTCCAAGCACATGCTAGTGCTAGTAGTAATACCACACAAGCACAGAACGTGTACTAAGATACAAACTGTATTTCGTCATTACATTTATATACTGAACATTTAATTGCTGTTGTATACAGTCATTTCCCAGCACATGCTAGTGATAGTAATAGTACCACACAAGCACAAAACGTGTACCAAGATACGAACTGTATTTCGTCATTACTTTGAGAAAATACACATCCAATTGCTGTTGTATACAGTCATTACATTGAGAAACTGAACACTAGGGCCCGTATTCACCAAACTTTTAAATTTAGATTTTTGTCTAAATCTAAATCTAAATATTTTGTTCACTTTTTGGATTCCCGGAGATTTAGATTTAGTCCGTATTCATAAAAGACAGTATCATTCATTTATAGTCTATTTATAGATTTTCATTTTTATCGTTATTTCACAAAGCTGGCATCTCAATTTTTCAATCCACACAGGGACAAGTATATATTGTCCCTGATCCACATAACTATGCATTTGCTTTGTTCACATGATCGGCAATTCCTGTTCAGTATAATATCTGCCTTTTTCACTATGTTGCGTGACGAAAACTTCGTCTGTCGCTATTATTGTAGTTCGTTTTTGTCGTTTTCGATCATCTGTCATTTTCATTCATCCTTTTGTTTTTCGTAAATATCGCTAAAAGTGTCGTCTATGATTACACATACTTGATTCAAAGTTTACTTTGAGAACAATTGTCATCCATAAATGCAGAATTAAAATCTATAAATATCTGTTTCAAGGTAAATTTCGCCGTCTACTTGATTCGTTCTTTTTCGCTTTAAAGTGTCATTTTCATGAATATCGCGGTAAACACGATTTCAGTGTATTGCCTTGCCGACATGTTTTTTATCACGGATGCGATGGGAACTTACAAACAAACTGTGATCGAATTGTAAATTTGGACAACAATTCAACTCTTATATCAACTGATTGATTCCTTTTTAAACTGGAATGACTTTTACAAAATGTGTCAAAACCCCAAATTGTGGACACTGTTCAAACGTGTTTACATGTATGCATGGACGTAGATAGGAACAGCTCGCAATAACTAAATGGTACTTTTCCAAGAATCTAATATATTGGCAGCTACTAGTGACTACATTGCTCTGAAGAACATAATCAATTGACTTGTTGGCTACAAATAATATCAAGCCTTTCCCATTTGCAGACATATTTTGATGTGATTAGAGCAGACGAATTTTTAAAAAAAATACCGTGAATTTTCATCATGAGCAATTTCTTCTACACTACAATTTGTGTTTAACTGTTATTCAAATATGTACATGTACTTCAATTTATAGAGATTTTCCATTTTTTAAATAGATTTTTACTAAGTATTGACATATATATATTACACATAATTACAAATATTTGTCATTAGAAGAAAGATGCTTAATATCTTTGTGACATCTTTAATTTTATGGAAAGGGACCAAGGGTTAATGATGAAGTCAAACAGAATTATTTTCATTCTATATCAATTATTTATATGCATCAAACTATAATTCTGACAGTTAAACACTTGTCTACTTAATAAAATATAACATATTATTGAATATTGTTTTGTGAACAAATATCAAAATAGCACATGTTTAATTCATTCAATTATACAACATAGCATGTGAGGAAACATTTCTTCAATTATAATAGCATGCTCGACTATTTGGCCATTTGATACTATAGTCAACAGTTGTTACTGAGATAGTGGCTTGATAGTATATAACTATAACTCAAGTTAGATAAGTCTTGTTTGAATAGTATATGCTGTTTGTGAGAAAAGGCATTGCATGCAAAACTCTATCCCAAATTTCTAACTTCAACTTGGACTCTTGCACACAAAACTTTAACCAGAATTTCTAAATAAAAAAAGGGCTATAACTTGCAGTAAATCCAGGATATAGTTATCTTGATAATCTACATAGGTGTGATGGTTGGGAAGGGTTGTATAAAGTTGCAATGCAATGCATCAAGTAAATACAGAGATATTGACTCTTAATGTAGTTGCATGCAAAACTTTAACCAGAATTTCTAAGTCCAAAAAGGGGCATAATTGTGTCAAAATCTGATATATATAGTTTTGGGACTTGTCCTGCAAGGTCATTTTATGATGTCCAACAAGTGTGTGAAGTTTCAAAGCAATAGCATATGTGGTTTTTGAGAAAAAGCCTTGCATGCAAAACTTTTACTAAAGTTGCAACACAGACGCATATTCTTCGAATAGTCGAGCTAAAAATGAGTACTGTGAAAGAATTTTTATTGTTAAATAATATTACTTTTGAAATGCATGAAAACATCAATATTTCAGGCCTTTATCTGATAAGGACGACTTTTGACAACACTGTCAAATTTATTGATGCAGTTTTCTAGATATTTCGTAGTTTTCCTTTTTTTCTTCAAGCAGTCGGCTTTAAAATAAAATATACGTTCAGACATATTGTTATTAACAGTCAGTAACTCTTAATCATACCAAAGGTTACAAAATAACCCTTTCCAAAATACAACAATTCTGCCACATACAACTTTGAAATTGTCTATGCATGGAAAAGCTCTTTAAATGATAGTATTACATTGTATTATTGAATTGTGTTGAAAACTCTGCAGCAAAATGAACAAGAGGCCCATGAGGGCCTATGCTCTACTGGCATTGTTCTAGCTTGTTTCAAAAGGAACCAATATGTCATCAATATTCAAATACCATCTAAGTTTGGTGAAGATCAGATAGTAAATGGAAGCTCTATTGTGTTCACAAGCTGTATTATAGCAATTTTGACAATTTCAAGGGCCATAATCCAGCCATGCATGGGTAGATCTGGCCAACTCTCATGAATATCTAACTACTGTATAAGTTTGATTGAGATACAATCAAAAATAAGGACTGTATCATGTTAACAAGCCCTATTATAGCACTTTTGACAATTTCAAGGGCCATAATTCAGTCATGCATGTGGCTTGTTTTCAAAAGGAATCAAGCTCTCATGGATATCTAACTACTGTATAAGTTTGGTTGAGATACAATAACAAATAAAGACTGTATCGTGTTAACAAGCTCTATTATAGCAATTTTGACCATTTCAAGGGCCATAATCCAGTCATGCATAGGCAAATCTGGCTGGTTTTCGAAAGGAACCGAGCTCTCATGGATATCTAACTACTGTATAAGTTTGGTTGAGATACAATCAAAAGTGAAGACTGTATCGTGTTAACAAGAAATTGTTTACGGACGGACGCACGCACGCACGCACGGACGACGGACAAATCATCACGACATAAGCCCTTCTGGCCTTTGGTCAGAAGAGCTAAAAATGGCTCATGTTGAACAATTGCTCCCTTTGCCACAATGGTTTCAACAGTCGTCAGTTGTAGATGCATCTGAATGCCAGATGGAAAAGGTTTAAGATTTATGTTGTGGTAATGAGACATCTAAATAACAATTCATTCAATTAATTTAACAGGTCGATAAACCAATATGTATATTTAACATCAAAATATATTTTTCAAGTACTGGTTGAACAGTTTTTCAATTAAAATTGAAACTTGTTCTTGGTGACACTTTCTGGCACCTCTACAGCAAATACCTTTTGAAAACAGCGTGGCAAAAGCAGATTTCTTTCCAACTTTATTCAATTATAACTATTATTGTTCTTTCAATTAAAGAGTTTCCTTATTTTTGAATACTTGCAAATGCACTGAAACAGAAAGTAATTTGTTGAAGATTTATGTATATGGGAAAGGGTTAACAAAATAGTGTCTAGATGTACTATTTATTCTGTTCTTTAACATAATTTAAAAAAAATACATAATATCTTTGCTTCACAAATAATTGACTTTAAATGTTTGAATTTAAAAGTACTCTTATTATTTTATGGAACACATTTAAGACTTTACATCAACAAATTTATTGTTCAATAAAGAAACTAGCTTTTTTTAGGCCTCTGCAGCAGCACATTTTGTATTCAATTTGATAAAAGGAGTAAATGCTCATCATAAGCACTTTCTCCTTTTGTCACAAGCCCACACTGTTTTCAATTCTATCCACTTACAGATAGTTTTTCATATCTTTGCTTAACAAAAAATTGACTTAATTGTTGTAATATAAATATAATCTAATTCTTAAATCTAAAGGTCATGATTTTACAGTTCGAGAAGTAAATTCAAGTAAATGTTCATGCACTGGTTGAACATTTCAAAAAAAATGAAACTAATTCATATGTCAAGCCTTTTCCACATACAACAAAGCTACAGCACATGACCTTGACAACATCTAGGTAAAATAAAAGATCTCGCTAACTAAAGTTATAATTCATGGACATAAAGTAGAAAGCATTATAGCAAAAGGAAAAAAATTCTCATAAGCAATTTCTCCTTTTGTCACAATGGTTTCAAAAGTCGTCTGCTGCAGAGGTGTTAAAATGCATATGTTTCAAGGAAATGGTTAACAAAATATTGACTTCAATTTTTGTAATTAATATAAAAGTACAATAAATGTTAATTAAAGTCCCTGATTTTATAGTTTGAAAGGTAAACTTTTTCCAACATACAACACAAATCTGCATTTAACAACTTTAAAATGATCTAAGGCAAATACATGTTTAATGAAAATCTCCTTAAATGAAAGTATGATCATGGAATAAAGTTGAAAACATTGTGGCAAAAGGAAACATTGCTCATTATGAGAAATGTCTCCTTTTGTCTCAATATTTAAAATAAATAAGTAAGTAAATTGTAAGTAAGTAAATTGTTTATTATTGTGACATGTGTTACAAAGCATTTATAGTTTACATTTATTCTTTAACAATTATTATTAACACCCGGCCCCATGGGCCTATAAGTCACCAAAACATATATATTTCATAATATCATACAAATATACAAGATATATATATACAAAAAAGTGTGATCGGACGTGCAATTATTCATTTTATTCGGTCGTATAAACAAATGTAGAAATCATTTAATAATAAATAATCAAATGTTCTAATAGAGAAGAGTAATAATTCTGCTTCATATAATCAAAACCTTAGAAATAATTGTGGGGAAAAGTGGATATAGATTATCCATTCACCAAAATGATTTCAAAAGCATCGAAAGATATCTACTTGTGATAACATTCTCATTTAGTTAAACAATATACTCCGTCTTAGCATATACGCATTAACTACAAATTTGGCTGTCTTCCTAGGATACTTTTGGATAAGCTCAATAAATTGCTCTTGGTGAGACATTAATAGGAATTCGTTAATAAATATATCACTGTAAATATCGTCTCTTATTCTGTCATATAATGTACACCTCAATATAAAATGTTCTTCACTTTCTATTTCCTGGCATTTACACAATTTGCACAGTCTAGTGTTCAGTGGTTCTCCAAGGTAACGGCCTGTCTCTATGCGTAAAGGTAACATTCCACATCTTAACTGGGCTAGCAAAGCGCGTTCATTTTTCTTTAAATTTAATTGTAAATATGATTCGCATGAAAAGTCCATTTTAAATAATATATAACTCCGGAGTTTTGGTACTTTTTCCACCTCTGATTTCCATAGGTTTGAGTAATAGCTCATGATCTTAGTTGTTACGTTTGGAAGGTTTACACTCAGTCTATTATTATAGGAGTCCATCAGATCTAACTTCTGCATAATGCTTTTAAGGTTTGAACTCCAATTACATTTAATAGAATTGTAGTCCATAATGAAGACTTGTTTGGTTAGTCTGTTGTCGTCAAATTTGATAAGCCTATTATAATAGCGTATCATTGCAATCCACCGTCTATAAGTACTAGGCAGCCAGCCGGTGTCTCCAATTAATGCAAGTGTTGGGGTAAAACGGTGAACCCCCATGATATACCGCATTGCCCGATGTTGCACGTTATCTATAGACTGAAAGGGCTTTCCACCCCACACACCTGAGCAGTAATCCAATATAGGCGTCACACATGAGTTGTACAGCTTAGTGAATGATTTAAACCCGAAATTCTTGTAATTATGGATTTTGGAGATTATCTTTCCTAGTGCGCGTCCTGCTCCCTTCGCTAGCGTTTCACAATTATGTTCAAAAGAACCTCTGTCCTGAAATATTATACCTAGGTATTTGTATCTATCAACTGTTTGTAGAACATTGTTGCCTATAGTAAAGACGAACTCAGATGGTTTCGCTCTATTTTTCCGAAAATGGACACACTTTGATTTATCTGTGTTTATTAAGACTCGCCACTTTTTACACCACGAGTGTAAGGTATTAAACATTTCTTGTAGTTTTTTCGCTGAGTCTGCAAATAAAGACAATAAATATGTCAGCTGTAATCGGGAAATGGTTAACCTAAAAGAAGTTTTCTTTTCGCCATAACCTGATTTTTCTTCTCAACACAGAGTGATGCCTCTATTGTAACATATTTTGAAAAACATTACTAAAATTTCAAAAAGTAGAAATTATGTTAACCAAGCAAATCCTCTACATCCCATCACATTTTCAATTCTGCATTAACTTTTTTTTTATTTCAATTCTCAAGATATTGTATGCCTTTGTTTTTCACATTATACAGCCCTTAAGCCCTTTCCCACATACAACATATTTGCAGCATGTTATTTTTAAAAAATCTAGGCAAACGCTTTGAAAATGTCTATTTATGTAAGAATTAATTATCATCGAGAAATTATTAACTCATATATGAAAACATTTTGTAAAAAGAAGAAACTGCGTATTATGTTTTCAAAAGTCATATGATGCAGAGGCCTTAGAAAGCGTCTGTATATATATGGGAAAGGGTTAAAATAGCATAGTAAGTGTTAGAAAGTATTTAACAGAAACATCACTCTAATGATACACTGTGACTATGGCAACAGTTAATGATATTGTAAGGCCTATTTGGGGCTGGCTGTCATCTCATCTCCTTCAGTTCATGAATTCTGTATAATTTCTGTCACCATTCCCAACTGAAATTAAAGAAAAATACAAATGCCATAACATGCTCATGTTTAAATATTATAATACAATCATTGACAGTTAAAGAAAAGAAACATAGATCTGTTCAATCCTTTCCCACATTATGCATATATAGGTGGGAAAGAGTTAAATGCAGTCATTTTCCATATGGAATTTTGAATTACATATTCTTTACATTTGTAAATGTAAGTTCACTTACTAAATTGAGTTGAAAGTACTGTGGCAAGAGAAATTGCTCATGACAGACAAATCTGCTACACAGTCATAAGAAAGCATCTGTATGTGGAAAAGTGTTAGCTATAGATGTATGGTGTGAAATGAATTGTGAACTAACCAGTTTATGGTCATTATTTTGAAAAAATTGAGCTGTGTCAAGCATTTTTGAGTTCTTAATGACAGATGCATCCTTCCACAAAAATGGAAATGTAGCTCTACTTGTTTTATATCAGTATAACAGTAACAGGCAGCATTTGGGAGCATTACTACTAGGAAATTGGGAATAAATCACAAATAAATATATGAATATGCAGCACCCATGGCTATGGGTGTTAATATTCAGATAAAGATAGAAAATATCAGAACAACAGACATTACATATCCTACCACAGTCCCTACAATGATACGATTTTTAAATATGGGATTTCAAAAATGGGCCGAGACCATCAGATTACTAAATAACACTCATCAGTCATTGATCCTACTGCAACATTAATCAAACACAAAACAACACTCGCCTGTATGATATGAACACAGTCCCATTTTAAATGATGTCCTCTTCAAGTCATGCAAATAAAATTCAGGTGAAACGATTGGCAGTTTGGGTTAAGAGAATCAACCCGTGACACAAATCAAGAGTAACAGATTATGAAATCACCCCACCCATTCGTTTTGTACATCGATTGTTTCATTGAAAAACTTAGTCTTACCAGTGTAAGATTGGCCGCTTTAGGACAGATGTTGACTGTACGAACAGTATAGACATGCCCACATTGTCTCTCTTGTCGGTCTTTCGGATTACATGATCATTGAAATACGTTTCCTGAATTTCTGAATGCTAATCACGACATGAGTTCACATCATTTTCGTCGACTCGAGACTGTTCGTTTGTAATTCGACATCTTTGATTATAAATATCCTTCACTGGTATTCAACTTTAAAGCTTTATGTGGCAGTATAATGCACCTAAGTGTCGTTTTCTCTCCCGAAAATATCAACAATCCAGCATAAGCCTGGGTCCGCTAGCTCAAAATTTCATTTTTGACACAGGCCGGAAGTGTGTCCTTTTTTTCTACTAGAAACGGGAGACAACTATAAATGACTCGCTTACAAACCCTTTTCGATCCCAAATTTTGGTTTTACACCTATTAAAAGTACATTTGAAATATTCTAGCGGTGGGCACAAAACAGTCGCCATTTTGTTTCCAATTTAGTCGGCTAATTTAGCATGCACCGAAGCGGACTAAATATTTAGTCCGAAAATCTAAATATTTAGTCCGATTTACAATTTAGACGCGTTGGTGAATACGGACCAAATCTAAATCGACGTAATTTAGTGAGATAATTTAGATTTAGTCCGAAAATCGAATTTAGACGCGTTGGTGAATACGGGCCCAGATGTTTCTTTTATTTCTTTACTTATATGGATTAGATATTTCTATAAGTAACATGTGTCTTCGTTGTCATACAGCTGACATCCCTAGCCTGAATACACAGTTTGTTTGTCACACGAATTAGATCAACTGATTTGATTGATTTTACTTTATTAGACAGTCCTGATAAGCTTGATGTCGTTAGAAGTTTTTTATTGTTTGATCAACGTTTTAATTTACAAAATGTGTAACGAATGCATTACAGTTTACTTCCAAGCACATGCTAGAGCTAGTCAATACTGATTTGATTGATTTTACTTAATTAGACAGTCCTGATAGGCTTGATGCAGTTAGATGTTTTTTCATTGTTTGATCATTGTTTTGTCAACGTTTTAATTTTTACAAAATGTGTAACGAATACATTACAGTTTATTTCGCAGCACATGCTAGTGCTAGTAGTAATACCACACAAGCACAGAACGTATACCAAGATACAAACTGTATTTCCTCATTACATTGATATATAAAATACTTGATTATTGTTGTATACAGTCATTTCTCAGCACATGCTAGTGCTAGTAATAATACCACACAAGCACAGAACGTGTACTAAGATACAAACTGTATTTCGTCGATACATTGAGAAAATGAACATTTAATTGCTGTTGTATACAGTCATTTCCCAGCACATGCTAGTGCTAGTAGTAATACCACACAAGCACAGAACGTGTACTAAGATACAAACTGTATTTCCCCATTACATTAATAAATTGAACATTTAATTGTTGTTGTATACAGTCATTTCCCAGCACATGCTAGTGCTAGTAGTAATACCACACAAGCACAAAACGTGAACCAAGATACGAACTGTATTTCGTCATTACTTTGAGAAACTGCACATCTAATTTATGTTGTATACAGTCATTTCCCATCACATGCTAGTGCTAGTAATAATACCACAAAAGCACAGAACGTGTACCAAGATACAAACTGTATTTCCTCATTACATTGATATACTGAACATTTAATTGCTGTTGTATACAGTCATTTCACAGCACATGCTAGTAGTAATATCACACAAGCACAAAACATGAACCAAGATACGAACTGTATTTCGTCATTACTTTGAGAAACTGCACATCTAATTGCTGTTGTATACAGTCATTTCTCAGCACATGCTAGTGCTAGTAATAATACCACACAAGCACAGAAAGTGTACTAAGATACAAACTGTATTTCGTCACTACATTGAGAAAATGAACATTTAATTGCTGTTGTATACAGTCATTTCCCAGCACATGCTAGTGCTAGTAGTGATACCACACAAGCACAGAACGTGTACCAAGATACGAACTGTATTTCGTCATTACATTGTTATACTGAACACTTGATGTTTATTTTCTTTCTTTACTTATATGTTTTAGATATTTCTTAAGTAACATCTGTCTTCGTTGTCATACGATGACATCCCAAGCCTGAATAAACAATGTGTTTGTCACACTTATTTGAGTCAATTGGATCAACTGATTTGATTGATTTTACTTAATTAGACATTCCTGATAAGCTTGATGCCGTTAGATGTTTTTCATTGTTTGATCATTGTTTGGTCAACGTTTTAATTTTCAAAATGTGTATTGAATACATTACAGTTTATTTCGCAGCACATGCTAGTGCTAGTAGTAATACCACACAAGCACAGAACGTGTACCAAGATACAAACTGTATTTCCTCATAACATTGATATATACCATATTTGATTACTGTTGTATACAGTCATTTCCCAGCACATGTTAGTGCTAGTAGTAATACCACACAAGCACAGAACGTGTACCAAGATACAAACTGTATTTCCTCATTACATTGAGAAAATACACATCCAATTGCTGTTGTATACTGTCATTACATTGAGAAACTGAACAATTGATGTTTCTTTTCTTTCTTTACTTATATGGATTAGATATTTCTATAAGTAACATGTGTCTTCGTTGTCATACAGCTGACATCCCTAGCCTGAATACATGGTTTGTTTGTCACACTTATTTGAGTCAATTGGATCAACTGATTTGAAGGATTTTACTTTATTAGACAGTCCTGATAAGCTTGATGCCGTTAGATGTTTTTCATTGTTTGATCATTCTTTGGTCAACGTTTTAATTTTAAAAATGTGTAACGAATACATTACAGTTTATTTCGCAGCACATGCTAGTGCTAGTAGTAATACCACACAAGCACAGAACGTGTACCAAGATACAAACTGTATTTCCTCATTACATTGATATATACCATATTTGATTACTGTTGTATACAGTCATTTCCCAGCACATGTTAGTGCTAGTAGTAATACCACACAAGCACAGAACGTGTACCAAGATACAAACTGTATTTCCTCATTACATTTATATATAAAATACTTGATTACCGTTGTATACAGTCATTTCCCAGCACATGCTAGTGCTAGTAGTAATACCACACAAGCACAAAACGTGTACCAAGATACGAACTGTATTTCGTCATTACTTTGAGAAACTACACATCTAATTGCTGTAGTATACAGTCATTTCCCAGCACATGCTGGTGCTAGTAATAATACCACACAAGCACAGAACGTGTACTAAGATACAAACTGTATTTCATCACTACATTGAGAAAATGAACATTTAATTGCTGTTGTATACATTGATTTCCCAGCACATGATAGTGCTAGTAGTAATACGACACAAGCACAGAACGGGTATCAAGATACGAATTGTATTTCGTCATTACTTTGAGAAACTGCACATCTAATTACTGTTGTATACAGTCATTTCCCATCACATGCTAGTGCTAGTAATAATACCACACAAGCACTAAGATACAAACTGTATTTGGTCACTACATTGATATACTGAACATTTAATTGCTGTTGTATACAGTCATTTCCCAGCACATGCTAGTGTCAATTGGATCAACTGATTTGATTGATTTTACTTAATTAGACAGTCCTGATAAGCTTGATGCCGTTAGATGTTTTTCATTGTTTGGTCAACGTTTTAAGTTTCAAAATGTATAACGAATACATTACAGTTTATTTCGCAGCACATGCTAGTGCTAGTAGTAATACCACACAAGCACAGAACGTGTACCAAGATACAAACTGTATCTCCTCATTACATTGATATATAAAATACTTGATTACTGTTGTATACAGTCATTTCCCAGCACAGGTTAGTGCTAGTAGTAATACCACACAAGCACAGAACGTGTACCAAGATACAAACTGTATTTCCTCATTACATTTATATATAACATACTTGATTACCGTTGTATACAGTCATTTCCCAGCACATGCTAGTGCTAGTAGTAATACCACACAAGCACAAAACGTGTACCAAGATACGAACTGTATTTCGTCATTACTTTGAGAAACTACACATCTAATTGCTGTTGTATACAGTCATTTTCCAGCACATGATAGTGCTAGTAATAATACCACACAAGCAGAGAACGTCTACTAAGATACAAACTGTTTTTCGTCACTACATTGATATACTGAACATTTAATTGCTGTTGTATACAGTCATTTCCCAGCACATGCTAGTGCAGGTAGTAATACCACACAAGCACAGAACGTGTACCAAGATACGAACTGTATTTCGTCATTCAGGATTATACTGAACACTTGATGTTTCTTTTCCTTCTTTACTCATATGGATTAGATATTTCTTAGGTAACATCTGTCTTCGTTGTCATACGCTGACATCCCAAGCCTGAATACACAATGTGTATGTCACACTTATTTGAGTCAATTGGATCAACTCATTTGATTGATTTTACTTAATTAGACATTCCTGATAAGCTTGATGCCGTTATATGGTTTTCATTGTTTGATCATTGTTTGGTCAACGTTTTAATTTTCAAAATGTGTATCGAATACATTACAGTTTATTTCGCAGCACATGCTAGTGCTAGTAGTAATACCACACAAGCACAGAACGTGTACCAAGATAAAAACTGTATTTCCTCATTACATTGAGAAAATACACATCCAATTGCTGTTGTATACAGACTTATATGGATTAGATATTTCTATAAGTAACATGTGTCTTCGTTGTCATACAACTGACATCCCTAGCCTGAATACACAGTTTGTTTGTCACACTTATTTGAGTCAATTGGATCAACTGATTTGAAGGATTTTACTTTATTAGACAGTCCTGATAAGCTTGATGCCGTTAGATATTTTTTATTGTTTGATCATTGTTTGGTCAACGTTTTAATTTCCAAAATGTGTAACGAATACATTACAGTTTATTTCGCAGCACATGCTAGTGCTAGTAGTAATACCACACAAGCACAGAACGTGTACCAAGATACAAACTGTATTTCCTCATTACATTGATATATACCAAATTTGATTACTGTTGTATACAGTCATTTCCCGGCACATGCTAGTGCTAGTAGTAATACCACACAAGCACAAAACGTGCACCAAGATACGAACTGTATTTCGTCATTACTTTGAGAAACTACACATCTAATTGCTGTTGTATACAGTCATTTCCCAGCACATGCTAGTACTAATACCACACAAGCACAGAACGTGTACTAAGATACGAACTGTATTTCGTCACTACATTGAGAAACTGCACATCTAATTGCTGTTGTATACAGTCATTTCCCAGCACATGCTAGTGCTAGTAATAATACCACACAAGCACAGAACGTGTACCAAGATACGAACTGTATTTCGTCATTACATTGTTATACTGAACACTTGATGTTTCTTTTCTTTCTTTACTTATATGGATTAGATATTGCTTAAGTAACATCTGTCTTCGTTGTCATACGCTGACATCCCAAGCCTGAATACACAATTTGTTTGTCACACTTATTTGAGTCAATTTGATCAACTGATTTGATTGCTTTTACTTAATTAGACAGTCCTGATAAGCTTGATGCCGTTAGATGTTTTTCATTGTTTGATCATTGTTTGGTCAACGTTTTAATTTTTAAAATGTGTAACGAATACATTACAGTTTATTTCGCAGCACATGCTAGTGCTAGTAGTAATACCACACAAGCACAGTACGTGTACCAAGATACAAACTGTATTTCCTCATTACATTGATATAAACAATACTTGATTACTGTTGTATACAGTCATTTCCCAGCACATGCTAGTGCTAGTAATAATACCACACAAGCACAGAACGTGTACTAATTGCTGTTGTATACAGTCATTTCACAGCAGATGCTAGTAGTAATACCACACAAGAACAGGACGTGTACTAAGATACGAACTGTATTTCTTCACTACATTGAGAAACTGCACATATAATTGCTGTTGTAAACAGTCATTTCCCAGCACATGGTAGTGCTAGTAATACTACCACACAAACACAGAACGTGTACTAAGATACAAACTGTATTTCGTCACTACATTGATATACTGAACATTTAATTGATGTTGTATACAGTCATTTCCCAGCACATGCTAGTGCTAGTAGTAATACCACACAAGCACCGAACGTGTACCAAGATGTAAACTGGATTTCCTGGTTATATTGATATATAAAATACTTGATTACTATTGTATACAGTCATTTCCCAGCACATGCTAGTGCTAGTAGTAATACCACACAAGCACAGAACGTGTACCAAGATACAAACTGTATTTCCTCATTGCATTGATATATAAAATACTTGATTACTGTTGTGTACAGTCATTTCCCAGCACATGCTAGTGCTAGTGGTAATACCACACAAGCACAAAACGTTTACCAAGATAAGAACTGTATTTCATCATTACTTTGAGAAACTACACATCTAATTGCTGTTGTATACAGTCATTTCCCAGCACATGCTAGTGCTAGTAATAATACCACACAGGCACAGAACGTGTACTAAGATACAAACTGTATTTCGTCACTACATTGATGTACTGAACATGTAATTGCTGTTGTATACAGTCATTTCCCAGCACATGCTAGTGCTAGTAGTAATACCACACAAGCACAAAACGTGTACCAAGATACGAACTGTATTTCGTCATTACATTGTTATACTGAACTCTTGATGTTTCTTTTCTTTCTTTACTTAAATGGATTAGATATTTCCTAAGTAACATCTGTCTTCGTTGTATACAGTCATTTCCCAGTACATGCTAGTGCTAGTAATAATACCACACAAGCACAGAACGTGTACTAATTGCTGTTGTATACAGTCATTTCACAGCAGATGCTAGTAGTAATACCACACAAGCACAGGACGTGTACTAAGATACGAACTGTATTTCGTCACTACATTGAGAAACTGCACATCTAATTGCGGTTGTAAACAGTCATTTCCCAGCACATGCTAGTGCTAGTAATACTACCACACAAACACAGAACGTGTACTAAGATACAAACTGTATTTCGTCACTACATTGATATACTGAACATTTAATTGATGTTGTATAGTCATTTCCCAGCACATGCTAGTGCTAGTAGTAATACCACACAAGCACAGAACGTCTACTAAGATGCAAACTGTATTTCGTGACTACATTGATATACTGAACATTTAATTGATGTTGTCTTTTCCCAGCACATGCTAGTGCTAGTAGTAATACCACACAAGCACAGAACGTGTACCAAGATACAAACTGTATTTCCTCATTCCATTGATATATAAAATACTTGATTACCGTTGTATACAGTCATTTCCCAGCACATGCTAGTGCTAGTAGTAATACCACACAAGCACAAAACGTGTACCAAGATACGAACTGTATTTCGTCATTACTTTGAGAAACTACACATCTAATTGCTGTTGTATTCAGTCATTTCTCAGCACATGCTAGTGCTAGTAGTAATACCACACAAGCACAGAACGTGTACCAAGATACGAACTGTATTTCGTCATTACATTGTTATATTGAACACTTGATTACTGTTGTATACAGTCATTTCCCAGCACATGCTAGTGCTAGTAGTAATACCACACAAGCACAGAACGTGTACCAAGATACAAACTGTATTTCCTCATTACATTGATATATAAAATACTTGATTACCGTTGTATACAGTCTTTTCCCAGCACATGCTAGTTCTAGTAGTAATACCACAAAAGCACAAAACGTGTACCAAGATACGAACTGTATTTCGTCATTACTTTGATGAACTACACATCTAATTGCTGTTGTATACATTCATTTCCCAGCAACATGCTAGTGCTAGTAATAATACCACACAAGCAGAGAACGTCTACTAAGATACAAACTGTTTTTCGTCACTACATTGAGAAACTGCACATCTAATTGCTGTTGTATACAGTCATTTCCAAGCACATGCTAGTGCTAGTAGTAATACCACACAAGCACAGAACGTGTACCAAGATACGAACTGTATTTCGTCATTACATTGTTATACTGAACACTTGATTACTGTTGTATACAGTCATTTCCCAGCACATGCTAGTGCTAGTAGTAATACCACACAAGCACAAAACGTGTACCAAGATACGTACTGTATTTCGTCATTACTTTGAGAAACTACACATCTAATTGCTGTTGTATACAGTCATTTCCCAGCACATGCTAGTGCTAGTAATAATACCACACAAGCACAGAACGTGTACTAATTGCTGTTGTATACAGTCATTTCCCAGCACATGCTAGTAGTAATACCACGAAAGCACAGAACGTGTACTAAGATACGAACTGTATTTCGTCACTACATTGAGAAACTGCACATCTTATTGCTGTTGTATACAGTCATTTCCAAGCACATGCTAGTGCTAGTAGTAATACCACACAAGCACAGAACGTGTACTAAGATACAAACTGTATTTCCTCATTACATTTATATACTGAATATTTAATTGCTGTTGTATACAGTCATTTCCCAGCACATGCTAGTGCTAGTAGTAATACCACACAAGCACAGAACGTGTACCAAGATACGAACTGTATTTCGTCCTTACATTGTTATACTGAACACTTGATGTTTCTTTTCTTTCTTTACTTATATGGATTAGATATTTCTTAAGTAACATCTGTCTTCGTTGTCATACGCTGACATCCCAAGCCTGAATACACAAATTGTTTGTCACACTTATTTGAGTCAATTGGATCAACTGATTAGATTGATTTCACTTAATTAGACAGTCCTGATAAGCTTGATGCCGTTAGATGTTTTTCATTGTTTGATCATTGTTTGGTCAACGTTTTAAGTTTCAAAATGTGTAACGAATACATTACAGTTTATTTCGCAACACATGCTAGTGCTAGTAGTAATACCACACAAGCACAGAACGTGTACCAAGATACAAACTGTATTTCCTCATTACATTGATATATAAAATACTTGATTACTGTTGTATACAGTCATTTCCCAGCACATGCTAGTGCTAGTAGTAATACCACACAAGCACAGAACGTGTACCAAGATACAAACTGTATTTCCTCATAACATTGATATATAAAATACTTGATTACCGTTGTATACAGCCATTTCCCAGCACATGCTAGTTCTAGTAGTAATACCACACAAGCACAAAACGTGTACCAAGATACGAACTGTATTTCGTCATTACTTTGATAAACTACACATCTAATTGCTGTTGTATACATTCATTTCCCAGCACATGCTAGTGCTAGTAATAATACCACACAAGCACAGAACGTCTACTAAGATACAAACTGTATTTCGTGACTACATTGATATACTGAACATTTAATTGATGTTGTTTTGTCATTTCCCAGCACATGCTAGTGCTAGTAGTAATACCACACAAGCACAGAACGTGTACCAAGATACAAACTGTATTTCCTCATTACATTGATATATAAAATACTTGATTACCGTTGTATACAGTCATTTCCCAGCACATGCTAGTGCTAGTAGTAATACCACACAAGCACAAAACGTGTACCAAGATACGAACTGTATTTCGTCATTACTTTGATAAACTACACATCTAATTGCTGTTGTATACATTCATTTCCCAGCACATGCTAGTTCTAGTAGTAATACCACACAAGCACAAAACGTGTACCAAGATACGAACTGTATTTCGTCATTACTTTGATAAACTACACATCTAATTGCTGTTGTATACATTCATTTCCCAGCACATGCTAGTGCTAGTAATAATACCACACAAGCACAGAACGTCTACTAAGATACAAACTGTATTTCGTGACTACATTGATATACTGAACATTTAATTGCTGTTGTATACAGTCATTTCCCAGCACATGCTAGTGCTAGTAGTAATACCACACAAGCACAGAACGTGTACCAAGATATGAACTGTATTTCCTCATTACATTGATATATAAAATACTTGATTACCGTTGTATACAGTCATTTCCCAGCACATGCTAGTGCTAGTAGTAATACCACACAAGCACAAAACGTGTACTAAGATACGAACTGTATTTCATCATTACTTTGAGAAACTACACATCTTATTGCTGTTGTATACAGTCGTCATTTCCCAGCACATGCTAGTGCTATTAATTATACCAAAAAGGCACAAAACGTGTACTAAGATACAAACTGTTTTTCGTCACTACATTGATGTACTGAACATTTAATTGCTGTTGTATACAGTCATTTCCCAGCACATGCTAGTGCTAGTAGTAATACCACACAAGCACAGAACGTGTACCAAGATACGAACTGTATTTCGTCATTACATTGTTATACTGAACACTTGATGTTTCTTTTCTTTCTTTACTTATATGGATTAGATATTGCTTAAGTAACATCTGTCTTCGTTGTCATACGCTGACATCCCAAGCCTGAATACACAATTTGTTTGTCACACTTATTTGAGTCAATTTGATCAACTGATTTGATTGCTTTTACTTAATTAGACAGTCCTGATAAGCTTGATGCCGTTATATGTTTTTCATTGTTTGATCATTGTTTGGTCAACGTTTTAATTTTCAAAATGTGTAACGAATACATTACAGTTTATTTCGCAGCACATGCTAGTGCTAGTAGTAATACCACACAAGCACAGAACGTGTACCAAGATACAAACTGTATTTCCTCATTACATTGATATATAAAATACTTGATTACCGTTGTATACCGTCATTTCCCAGCACATGCTAGTGCTAGTAGTAATACCACACAAGCACAGAACGTGTACCAAGATACAAACTGTATTTCCTCATTACACGACTACATTGATATACTGAACATTTAATTGCAGTTGTATACAGTCATTTCCCAGCACATGCTAGTGCTAGTAGTAATACCACACAGGCACAGAACGTGTACCAATTTGATCAACTGATTTGATTGCTTTTACTTAATTAGAGAGTCCTGATAAGCTTGATGCCGTTAGATGTTTTTCATTGTTTGATCATTGTCTGGTCAACGTTTTAATTTGCAAAATGTGTAACGAATACATTACAGTTTATTTCGCAGCACATGCTAGTGCTAGTAGTAATACCACACAAGCACAGTACGTGTACCAAGATACAAACTGTATTTCCTCATTACATTGATATATACAATACTTGATTACTGTTGTATACAGTCATTTCCCAGCACATGCTAGTGCTAGTAATAATACCACACAAGCACAGAACGTGTACTAATTGCTGTTGTATACAGTCATTTCACAGCACATGCTAGTAGTAATACCACACAAGCACAGAACGTGTACTAAGATACGAACTGTATTTCGTCACTACATTGAGAAACTGCACATCTAATTTCTGTTGTATACAGTCATTTCCCAGCACATGCTAGTGCTAGTAATAATACCACACAAGCACAGAACGTGTACTAAGATACAAACTGTATTTCGTCACTACATTGATATACTGAACATTTAATTGCTGTTGTATACAGTCATTTCCCAGCACATGCTAGTGCTAGTAATACTACCACACAAACACAGAACGTGTACTAAGATACAAACTGTATTTCGTCACTACATTGATATACTGAACATTTAATTGATGTTGTATAGTCATTTCCCAGCACATGCTAGTGCTAGTAGTAATACCACACAAGCACAGAACGTGTACCAAGATACAAACTTTATTTTCTCATTACATTGATATATAAAATACTTGATTACTGTTGTATACAGTCATTTCCCAGCACATGCTAGTGCTAGTAGTAATACCACACAAGCACAGAACGTGTACCAAGATACAAACTGTATTTCCTCATTACATTGATATATAAAATACTTGATTACCGTTGTATACAGTCATTTCCCAGCACATGCTAGTGCTAGTAGTAATACCACACAAGTACAAAACGTGTACCAACATACGAACTGTATTTCGTCATTACTTTGAGAAACTGCACATCTTATTGCTGTTGTATACAGTCATTTCCAAGCATATGCTAGTGCTAGTAGTAATACCACGAAAGCACAGAACGTGTACTAAGATACGAAGTGTATTTCGTCACTACATTGAGAAACTGCACATCTAATTGCTGTTGTATACAGTCATTTCCAAGCACATGCTAGTGCTAGTAGTAATACCACACAAGCACAGAACGTGTACTAAGATACAAACTGTATTTCCTCATTACATTTATATACTGAATATTTAATTGCTGTTGTATACAGACATTTCCCAGCACATGCTAGTGCTAGTAGTAATACCACACAAGTACACAAAACGTGTACCAAGATACGAACTGTATTTCGTCATTACATTGTTATACTGAACACTTGATGTTTCTTTTCTTTCTTTACTTATATGGATTAGATATTTCTTATATAACATCTGTCTTCGTTGTCATACGCTGACATCCCAAGCCTGAATACACAATGTGTTTGTCACACTTATTTGAGTCAATTGGATCAACTGATTTGATTGATTTTACTTAATTAGACATTCCTGATAAGCTTGATGCCGTTAGATGTTTTTCATTGTTTGATCATTGTTTGGTCAACGTTTTAATTTTCAAAATGTGTAACGAATACATTACAGTTTATTTCGCAGCACATGCTAGTGCTAGTAGTAATACCACACAAGCACAGAACGTGTACCAAGATACAAACTGTATTTCCTCATTACATTGATATATAAAATACTTGATTACTGTTGTATACAGTCATTTCCCAGCACATGCTAGTGCTAGTAGTAATACCACACAAGCACAGAACGTGTACCAAGATACAAACTGTATTTCCACATTATATTGATATATAAAATACTTGATTACCGTTGTATACAGTCATTTCCCAGCACATGCTAGTTCTAGTACTAATACCACACAAGCACAAAACGTGTACCAAGATACGAACTGTATTTCGTCATTACTTTGATAAACTACACATCTAATTGCTGTTGTATACATTCATTTCCCAGCACATGCTAGTGCTAGTAATAATACCACACAAGCACAGAACGTCTACTAAGATACAAACTGTATTTCGTGACTACATTGATATACTGAACATTTAATTGCTGTTGTATACAGTCATTTCCCAGCACATGCTAGTGCTAGTAGTAATACCACACAAGCACAGAACGTGTACCAAGATATGAACTGTATTTCCTCATTACATTGATATATAAAATACTAGATTACCGTTGTATACAGTCATTTCCCAGCACATGCTAGTGCTAGTAGTAATACCACACAAGCACAAAACGTGTACCAAGATACGAACTGTATTTCATCATTACTTTGAGAAACTACACATCTAATTGCTGTTGTATACAGTCATTTCCCAGCAACATGCTAGTGCTAGTAATAATACCACACAGGCACAGAACGTGTACTAAGATACAAACTGTATTTCGTCACTACATTGATGTACTGAACATTTAATTGCTGTTGTATACAGTCATTTCACAGCACATGCTAGTGCTAGTAGTAATACCACACTAGCACAAAACGTGTACCAAGATACGAACTGTATTTCGTCATTACATTGTTATACTGAACACTTGATGTTTCTTTTCTTTCTTTACTTATATGGATTAGATATTTCTTATATAACATCTGTCTTCGTTGTCATACGCTGACATCCCAAGCCTGAATACACAATGTGTTTGTCACACTTATTTGAGTCAATTGGATCAACTGATTTGATTGATTTTACTTAATTAGACATTCCTGATAAGCTTGATGCCGTTAGATGTTTTTCATTGTTTGATCATTGTTTGGTCAACGTTTTAATTTTCAAAATGTGTAACGAATACATTACAGTTTATTTCGCAGCACATGCTAGTGCTAGTAGTAATACCACACAAGCACAGAACGTGTACCAAGATACAAACTGTATTTCTTCATTACATTGATATATACAATACTTGATTACTGTTGTATACAGTCATTTCCCAGCACATGCTAGTGCTAGTAATAATACCACACAAGCACAGAACGTGTACTAATTGCTGTTGTATACAGTCATTTCCCAGCACATGCTAGTAGTAATACCACGAAAGCACAGAACGTGTACTAAGATACGAACTGTATTTCGTCACTACATTGAGAAACTGCACATCTAATTGCTGTTGTATACAGTCATTTCCAAGCACATGCTAGTGCTAGTAGTAATACCACACAAGCACAGAACGTTGTACTAAGATACAAACTGTATTTCCTCATAACATTTATATACTGAACATTTAATTGCTGTTGTATACAGTCATTTCCCAGCACATGCTAGTGCTAGTAGTAATACCACACAAGCACAGAACGTGTACCAAGATACGAACTGTATTTCGTCCTTACATTGTTATACTGAACACTTGATGTTTCTTTTCTTTCTTTACTTATATGGATTAGATATTTCTTAAGTAACATCTGTCTTCGTTGTCATACGCTGACATCCCAAGCCTGAATACACAAATTGTTTGTCACACTTATTTGAGTCAATTGGATCAACTGATTAGATTGTTTTTACTTAATTAGACAGTCCTGATAAGCTTGATGCCGTTAGATGTTTTTCATTATTTGATCATTGTTTGGTCGACGTTTTAATTTTCAAAATGTGTAACGAATACATTACAGTTTATTTCGCAACACATGCTAGTGCTAGTAGTAATACCACACAAGCACAGAACGTGTACCAAGATAGAAACTGTATTTCCTCATTACATTGATATATAAAATACTTGATTACTGTTGTATACAGTCATTTCCCAGCACATGCTAATGCTAGTAGTAATACCACACAAGCACAGAACGTGTACCAAGATACAAACTGTATTTCCTCATTACATTGATATATAAACTACTTGATTACCGTTGTATACAGTCATTTCCCAGCACATGCTAGTGCTAGTAGTAATACCACACAAGCACAAAACGTGTACCAAGACACGAACTGTATTTCGTCATTACTTTGAGAAACTACACATCTAATTGCTGTTGTATACATTCATTTCCCAGCACATGCTAGTGCTAGTAATAATACCACACAAGCACAGAACGTCTACTAAGATACAAACTGTATTTCGTGACTACATTGATATACTGAACATTTAATTGCTGTTGTATACAGTCATTTCCCAGCACATGCTAGTGCTAGTAGTAATACCACACAAGCACAGAACGTGTACCAAGATATGA
>JASEVX010000009.1:72901288-72926843 GCA_031761405.1 Serripes groenlandicus
GGCAGTCCCAATAAGCTTGATGCCTTTGGATGTTTTTCATTGTTTCATCATTGTTTGATTAGCATTTTGTTTTTGAAAATGTGTAACGAATATATTACAGTTTAGTTTTGAATTTATTAAAAAAAATGTTGAAACAAATATTGATTGATTGACTTTTAGAAATAATCACGACAATTTTTGCTGAGTCCTTTATAGAGATGTTCCCTACTTTACATAGGTGTTTTTAAAATGATATGTTACAGAAGCGTGAAAAGGATATATTGGGAAACTTCATCTTTTCCTAACAGTCTTTTCAACTTTATTGCATATTAACGTAAATGATGTTGACATTTGGCATATAACCTCAACAATGCAAACAAAACAACATTTGAGAGCATGGTGAGCAATTGCTTCTTTTGTCACTCTATTTTCAACTATATAGAATAGTTGGTGAGGAATTGCTGCTTTTACCACACAATGTTTTCGGTTCTAATGAAAAGCAGAGATCATGAAAATATGAACTGTCGGGGTGATTTGACATAAATGTTGTTGAAAACGGCATAAAACCCCAAAATTGCAATAAAAAACGACATATGAAAGCATGATGAGCAATTGCTGCTTTATACACACTGTTTTCAACCTTATTGAATAATTTATTTATAGAGATTTCATGCAGATCGGAACGAGGTCAGGGGAAATTCATAACTGGACTGGAGAAAGGGTCTGGCCTGCTGAGATGTGAAAGCAAGTAAAACATTTCTAGGTTTTTATGCCACTTTCCACAATGATTTGTGCTTATTACAGCTCTATTCAAAGATAAGAACCCCCAACAATACAAACAAAACGACATTTAGAAACATGATGAGCAATATCTGATTGTGTCACAATGTTTTCAATTCTAATAAATAGCTGGTTTGTTCACCGAAAACTTCGTAAAACCCCAAACAATACAAAGACAACGAAATATGAAAGCATGGTAAACGATTGCTGCTTTTCAACAATGTTTTCAATTATATTGAAAAGCTGGTTTGTTCACCCAGGAATCATGAATACGTGAACTGTAACTTGACACCTCGTCTTTTCAAGATGAACACTATGATCAAGTTATTTTAAAGTATAACGGAGCACACACAGACAAAAGCACGCACACACGAAGGAATGCACCTACACTAATACAAATATTACAAACTTAGAAAAAACTTGCGATAGATACTTATTTTGACCATTCTTACGTTTGCAGGTAAATATGGTCTATTTGCAAACACTACATTTCCATTGCTTGCGACAACTCCTGATGGTATAGAAAACTGTTTGTGCCATAGATCTGAACTGTTATAAATGAAATGCTCTTTCAACCATAAAGACTTCAATGTGTCATATGTTTTGCTATATATATTGAATAGTGAATAATCTCCTTAATTGAAAGAACGCTGTATGATCGCACAGGTCGGATTACAAGATAATTTGGCAGAAATTGTCAGTGGGTGACCCACTACAACACTTGTTCAAGCCATAGTGATTGGCTGAAAGATTTGGCGGTCTTGCGGCATTAGAACATGGACAAACCAACATTGTGGACTCTGCGTAATGTATCGACCCAGATCAGCCTCCACACGGCTAATACGGGCCGAGACATTCCCGTCATAGCGGATAGATGTATAGAGTAATGATTCCTGAAACATAAAATCCACAGGAGGCGAACAGTGTCTGTTAGGGTTAGCCTGCGCGGCATGCCTAGGCTGATCCGGTCGATACTTTACGCAGAGTCCACACTGTTGGTTTTCTCGTAATTCATAGGTATACAGAAGAAGTTAGTAATGTTGGTTTTCTCGTGGAACGGCTCATTTGTAGAAGTTGTCATTGCCATCTCATGACAACCATATGAGGTGTTGATTCATAACACGGGAATGCCTCATATCATTTATATATGTTACTCCTTTTTTCGATATAACATTCACAAACTTTACTTGATTTTACTTTTCTTTTTTTACTTATATGGATTAGATATTTCTTAAGTAATATCTGTCTTCGTTGCCATCTCAAGCCTGAATACACAATTTGTTTGTCACACTTATTTGAGTGAATTGTATTACCTGATTTGAGTGATATTACTTAAATAGGCAGTCCCGATAAGCTTGATGCCTTTGGATGTTTTTCACTGTTTGATCATTGTTTCCCACAGTTTTTTTCTCAACTATATTGCTGAGTCCTTTATAGAGATGTTCCTTTGTACTTTTCATAGGTGTTTTTAAAATGATATTTTACAGAAGCGTGAAAAGGATATATTGGGAAACTTCATCTTTTCCTAACAGTCTTTTCAACTTTATTGCATATTGACGTAACTGATGTTGAAATTTGGCGTATAACCTCAACAATGCAAAGAAAACGACATTTGTTTTGGGGTTTTACTTCTTTTGCCACTCTATGTTCAACTATATAGAATAGTTCGTGAGCAATTGCTGCTTTTACCACATAATGTTTTCAGTTCTAATCAAAAGCAGAGATCATGAAAATATGAACTGTCGGGGTGATTTGACATAAATGTTGTTGAAAACGGCATAAACCCCAAAAGTGCAATAAAAAACGACATATGAAAGCAATTGCTGCTTTATAATAATGTTTTCACCCCTGTTGAATAGTTCATTTATAGAGATTCCATGCAGATCGGAACGAGGTCAGGGGAAATTCATAACTGGACTGGAGAAAGGGTCTGGCCTGCTGAGATGTGAAAGCAAGTAAAACATTTCTAGGTTTTTATGCCACTTTCCACAATGATTTGTGCTTGTTACAACTCTATTCAAAGATAAGAACCCCCAACAATACAAACAAAACGAAATTTAGAAACATGATGAGCAATATCTGAGTCTGTCACAATGTTTTCAATTCTAATAAATAGCTGGTTTGTTCACCTACGGATCATGGATATGTAAACTGTCCAGATGATATGACTTAAAGGGACTGAACACCATAATGGTCCAAAATCGTTATATTTTATACTTATTCTAATTAATCCACAATACGTCGATATATATGTAACGGAATGTTATAGAAGGTCGTACAAGTCTTGTTTTTCATTATTTCATAGGAA
This sequence comes from Serripes groenlandicus, assembly GCA_031761405.1. NCBI lineage: Eukaryota > Metazoa > Mollusca > Bivalvia > Cardiida > Cardiidae > Serripes > Serripes groenlandicus. Next base: position 72,904,356 of record JASEVX010000009.1, read on the forward strand.
ATAAGCAGTTAAAAAAACGTCCGCTCCGTGTTTTCCCGTTTAAAAATACCGTGGAATTTCCTCTTGCTCATTTGAATTTGTGGATTCAATTCGGCATTCTCTAACACTATTGACTCATTACATTCATGTATGCGTGAGTGTAAGGAACGACAACTCTGCGAAGGAGATTGTCAATTCGGTTTTAGTGATCACGTGATAAATATACGGCGATATTTTTAGATTTACTGGGCTACTAACCCAGTAGATTTTACTGTGCAAAATAACGAAACATCTCCGCAATATTAATATTGTGCATATATTGTAGTACATCAGTCAGCAAATCTCAATGCCTTACATGCAAAAACATCAAGGTAATAGCAATTTTTAACAATTTTCTTTTTTTTCCGCTTTTTTCTCATATGGGATTCAGTCCCTTTAAATGATGTTGAAAACTTCGTAAAACCCCAAACAATACAAAGACAACGAAATATGAAAGCATGGTAAACGATTGCTGCTTTTCAACAATGTTTTTAATTATTCTATTGAAAAGCTGGTTTGTTCACCAAGGAATCATGAATACGTGAACTGTAACTTGACACCTCGTTTGTTTTTCAAAATGTGTAACGAATATATTACAGTTTAGTTTTGAATTTATTAAAAAAAATGTTGAAACAAATATTGATTGATTGACTTTTAGAAGTAATCACGACAGTTTTTAAAAACGCAAAAATCCATTTGTCACAACTACACAGAACGTGTACTAAGATACAAACTGTATTTCGTCGTTACATTGACATACTGAACATTTAATTGCTGTTGTATACAGTCATTTCCCAGCACATGCTAGTGCTAGTAATAATACCACACAAGCACAGAACGTGTACTAAGATACGAACTGTATTTCGTCACTACATTGAGAAACTGCACATCTAATTGCTGTTGTATACAGTCATTTCCATGCTAGTGCTAGTAGTAATACCACACAAGCACAAAACGTGTACTTAGATACAAACTGTATTTCCTCATTACATTTATATACCGTCATTTCCCAGCACGTGCTAGTAGTGCTCACAGAACGTGTACCAAGATACGAACTGTATTTCGTCATTACATTGATATACTGAACACTTGATGTTTCTTTTATTTCTTTACTTATATGGATTAGATATCTCTTAAGTAACATCTGTCTTCGTTGTCATACAGCTGACATCCCAAGCCTGAATACACAATTTGTTTGTCACACTTATTTGAGTCAATTGGATCAACTGATTTGATTTATTTTACTTTATTAGACAGTCCTGATAAGCTTGATGCCGTTAGATGTTTTTGATTGTTTGATCATTGTTTGGTCAACGTTTTAATTTTCAAAATGTGTAACGAATACATTACAGTTTATTGACCAGCACATGCTAGTGCTAGTAGTAATACCACACAAGCAGAGAACGTGTACCGAGATACAAACTCTGTTTCGTCATTACATTGATATATAAAATACTTGATTACCGTTGTATACAGTCATTTCCCAGCACATGCTAGTGCTAGTAATAATACCACACAAGCACAAAACGTGTACCAAGTTACGAACTATATTTCGTCATTACTTTGAGAAACTACACATCTAATAGCTGTTGTATACAATCATTTCCCAGCACATGCTAGTAGTATTACCACACAAGCACAGAACGTGTACTAAGATACAAACTGTATTTCCTCATTACATTGATATACTTAACATTTAATTGCTGTTGTATACAGTCATTTCCCAGCACATGATAGTGCTAGTAGTAATACCACACAAGCGCAGAACGTGTACCAAGATACAAACTGTATTTCCTCATTACATTGATATACAAAATACTTGATTACTGTTGTATACAGCCATTTCCCAGCACATGCTAGTGCTAGTAATAATACCACACAAGCACAGAACGTGTACCAAGAAACAAACTGTATTTCCCCATTACATTGATAAACACTTAGTTGCTGTTGTATACAGTCATTCCTAGAACATGCTAGTGCTAGTAGTAATATGTCACAAGCATAGACAGAGAACCAAGAAACAAACTGTGTTTAGACATTACATTGAGAAACTGAACACTTAATACATGTATATGTTGAATACAGTCATTTCCCAGAACATTATAGTGCTAGTAGTAATACCACACAAACACAAAACTTGTACCAAGATACAACATTTATTGTTTCATAACATTGATATACTGAACACTTAGTTGCTGTTGTATACAGTCATTTCCATGCACATGCTAGTGCTACAAGTAATACCACACAAGCACAAAACGTGTACCAAGATACAGACTGTATTTCCTCATTACATTGATATACTGAACACTTAGTTGTTGTTGTATACAGTCATTTCCATGCACATGCTAGTGCTAGTAGTAATACTACACAAGCACAAAATGTGTACCAAGATAAAAGCTGTATTTCCTCATTACATTGATATACTGAACACTTAGTTGTTGGTGTATACAGTCATTTCCATGCACATGCTAGTGCTAGTAGTAATACTACACAAGCACAGAACGTGTACCAAGATACAGACTGTATTTCCTCATTACATTGATATACTGAACACTTAGTTGTTGGTGTATACAGTCATTTCCATGCACATGCTAGTGCTAGTAGTAATACTACACAAGCACAGAACGTGTACCAAGATAAAAGCTGTATTTCGATATAACATTCACAAACTTTACTTGATTTTACTTTTCTTTTTTTACTTATATGGATTAGATATTTCTTAAGTAATATCTGTCTTCGTTGCCATCCCAAGCCTGAATACACAATTTGTTTGTCACACTTATTTGAGTGAATTGTATCACCTTATTTGAGTGATTTTACTTAAATAGGCAGTCCCGATAAGCTTGATGCCTTTGGATGTTTTTCACTGTTTGATCATTGTTTGATTAACATTTTGTTTTTCAAAATGTGTAACGAATATATTACAGTTTAGTTTTGAATTTATTAAAACAAATGTTGAAACAAATATTGATTGATTGACTTTTAGAAGTAATCACGACAGTTTTTAAAAACGCAAAAATCCATTTGTCACAACTATTTCAAAATTCGTCTGCCTCAGAGGCGTCAGAGAGCGTACGTTTGTGGGAAAGGTTGAAGTGTGAGCCACGTGTATCTTAACGTTCCCGCGTCGTTTCGTCGAGATGGAAGTGAAAATACGCCTCTTCCAAAATATCCTTAGCACGAATTAAAATTCCTGTGTCATCGAGCTGTGATAGACCTGTCTGAAACGACAAGGGGTCGTGGGTTTGAACCCGGCTTAAGTTTAATTAAGGATGCTAAACAACATTTTGGTTTATAAAAAACAAATAGTGAGATTCAGACCATTTATATCAATGCTTTGCTTCATACACATCTGCAGCAGACGAATTCGTACACAAGTAGGCAAAACTATGTATATATACGTATATGTAAGTAAATATTATTGAAAAAAAGAGACGAAATCTTTGTGGCAAATGAAGAAATTGCAATGTGGTCTGTTGCAGAATCAGGACATACTGGGCAACTTCTTTTCGCGTAGTGTTTTCAACTTCATTGCATAGTTCATTTATAGATAATTAGCCTACTTTTTCTAGGTGCTTTTAAAGTCGTTTGTTGGAGAAGTTTGTAAAGTACATACTGTCCTCTTCCTAAAATGTTTTCAACTCCATTACAAAGTTCATTTGTTGTGATTTTACCTAGGTGTCTTCGAAGAGATCTATTGCAGTAAATGACATACTGGGAAACTTCTTCTTTTCCCACAGGGTTTTCAACTGTATTGATTAGTTTATTTATAGAAGTTTCATCACTTTACTTCGGTGTTTTAAAGTTGTCTGATGCAGAAGCGAGAAAATTTCTCCTTTTCCCACAGTTTTTTTCTCAACTATATTGCTGAGTCCTTTATAGAGATGTTCCCTACTTTTCATAGGTGTTTTTAAAATGATATTTTACAGAAGCGTGAAAAGGATATATTGGGAAACTTCATCTTTTCCTAACAGTCTTTTCAACTTTATTGCATATTGACGTAACTGATGTTGAAATTTGGCGTATAACCTCAACAATGCAAAGAAAACGACATTTGTTTTGGGGTTTTACTTCTTTTGCCACTCTATGTTCAACTATATAGAATAGTTCGTGAGCAATTGCTGCTTTTACCACATAATGTTTTCAGTTCTAATCAAAAGCAGAGATCATGAAAATATGAACTGTCGGGGTGATTTGACATAAATGTTGTTGAAAACGGCATAAACCCCAAAAGTGCAATAAAAAACGACATATGAAAGCAATTGCTGCTTTATAATAATAAGGTTGTTGGTGTATACAGTCATTTCCATGCACATGCTAGTGCTAGTAGTAATACCACACAAGCGCAGAACGTGTACCAAGATACAAACTGTATTTCCTCATTACATTGATATACAAAATACTTGATTACTGTTGTATACAGCCATTTCCCAGCACATGCTAGTGCTAGTAATAATACCACACAAGCACAGAACGTGTACCAAGAAACAAACTGTATTTCCCCATTACATTGATAAACACTTAGTTGCTGTTGTATACAGTCATTCCTAGAACATGCTAGTGCTAGTAGTAATATGTCACAAGCATAGACAGAGAACCAAGAAACAAACTGTGTTTAGACATTACATTGAGAAACTGAACACTTAATACATGTATATGTTGAATACAGTCATTTCCCAGAACATTATAGTGCTAGTAGTAATACCACACAAACACAAAACTTGTACCAAGATACAACATTTATTGTTTCATAACATTGATATACTGAACACTTAGTTGCTGTTGTATACAGTCATTTCCATGCACATGGTAGTGCTACAAGTAATACCACACAAGCACAAAACGTGTACCAAGATACAGACTGTATTTCCTCATTACATTGATATACTGAACACTTAGTTGTTGTTGTATACAGTCATTTCCATGCACATGCTAGTGCTAGTAGTAATACTACACAAGCACAAAATGTGTACCAAGATAAAAGCTGTATTTCCTCATTACATTGATATACTGAACACTTAGTTGTTGGTGTATACAGTCATTTCCATGCACATGCTAGTGCTAGTAGTAATACTACACAAGCACAGAACGTGTACCAAGATACAGACTGTATTTCCTCATTACATTGATATACTGAACACTTAGTTGTTGGTGTATACAGTCATTTCCATGCACATGCTAGTGCTAGTAGTAATACTACACAAGCACAGAACGTGTACCAAGATAAAAGCTGTATTTCGATATAACATTCACAAACTTTACTTGATTTTACTTTTCTTTTTTTACTTATATGGATTAGATATTTCTTAAGTAATATCTGTCTTCGTTGCCATCCCAAGCCTGAATACACAATTTGTTTGTCACACTTATTTGAGTGAATTGTATCACCTTATTTGAGTGATTTTACTTAAATAGGCAGTCCCGATAAGCTTGATGCCTTTGGATGTTTTTCACTGTTTGATCATTGTTTGATTAACATTTTGTTTTTCAAAATGTGTAACGAATATATTACAGTTTAGTTTTGAATTTATTAAAACAAATGTTGAAACAAATATTGATTGATTGACTTTTAGAAGTAATCACGACAGTTTTTAAAAACGCAAAAATCCATTTGTCACAACTATTTCAAAATTCGTCTGCCTCAGAGGCGTCAGAGAGCGTACGTTTGTGGGAAAGGTTGAAGTGTGAGCCACGTGTATCTTAACGTTCCCGCGTCGTTTCGTCGAGATGGAAGTGAAAATACGCCTCTTCCAAAATATCCTTAGCACGAATTAAAATTCCTGTGTCATCGAGCTGTGATAGACCTGTCTGAAACGACAAGGGGTCGTGGGTTTGAACCCGGCTTAAGTTTAATTAAGGATGCTAAACAACATTTTGGTTTATAAAAAACAAATAGTGAGATTCAGACCATTTATATCAATGCTTTGCTTCATACACATCTGCAGCAGACGAATTCGTACACAAGTAGGCAAAACTATGTATATATACGTATATGTAAGTAAATATTATTGAAAAAAAGAGACGAAATCTTTGTGGCAAATGAAGAAATTGCAATGTGGTCTGTTGCAGAATCATAAAAAGGACATACTGGGCAACTTCTTTTCGCGTAGTGTTTTCAACTTCATTGCATAGTTCATTTATAGATAATTAGCCTACTTTTTCTAGGTGCTTTTAAAGTCGTTTGTTGGAGAAGTTTGTAAAGTACATACTGTCCTCTTCCTAAAATGTTTTCAACTCCATTACAAAGTTCATTTGTTGTGATTTTACCTAGGTGTCTTCGAAGAGATCTATTGCAGTAAATGACATACTGGGAAACTTCTTCTTTTCCCACAGGGTTTTCAACTGTATTGATTAGTTTATTTATAGAAGTTTCATCACTTTACTTCGGTGTTTTAAAGTTGTCTGATGCAGAAGCGAGAAAATTTCTCCTTTTCCCACAGTTTTTTTCTCAACTATATTGCTGAGTCCTTTATAGAGATGTTCCCTACTTTTCATAGGTGTTTTTAAAATGATATTTTACAGAAGCGTGAAAAGGATATATTGGGAAACTTCATCTTTTCCTAACAGTCTTTTCAACTTTATTGCATATTGACGTAACTGATGTTGAAATTTGGCGTATAACCTCAACAATGCAAAGAAAACGACATTTGTTTTGGGGTTTTACTTCTTTTGCCACTCTATGTTCAACTATATAGAATAGTTCGTGAGCAATTGCTGCTTTTACCACATAATGTTTTCAGTTCTAATCAAAAGCAGAGATCATGAAAATATGAACTGTCGGGGTGATTTGACATAAATGTTGTTGAAAACGGCATAAACCCCAAAAGTGCAATAAAAAACGACATATGAAAGCAATTGCTGCTTTATAATAATGTTTTCACCCCTGTTGAATAGTTCATTTATAGAGATTCCATGCAGATCGGAACGAGGTCAGGGGAAATTCATAACTGGACTGGAGAAAGGGTCTGGCCTGCTGAGATGTGAAAGCAAGTAAAACATTTCTAGGTTTTTATGCCACTTTCCACAATGATTTGTGCTTGTTACAACTCTATTCAAAGATAAGAACCCCCAACAATACAAACAAAACGAAATTTAGAAACATGATGAGCAATATCTGAGTCTGTCACAATGTTTTCAATTCTAATAAATAGCTGGTTTGTTCACCTACGGATCATGGATATGTAAACTGTCCAGATGATATGACTTAAAGGGACTGAACACCATAATGGTCCAAAATCGTTATATTTTATACTTATTCTAATTAATCCACAATACGTCGATATATATGTAACGGAATGTTATAGAAGGTCGTACAAGTCTTGTTAGGACATAAGCAGTTAAAAAAAACGTCCGCTCCGTGTTTTCCCGTTTAAAAATACCGTGGAATTTCCTCTTGCTCATTTGAATTTGTGGATTCAATTCGGCATTCTCTAACACTATTGACTCATTACATTCATGTATGCGTGAGTGTAAGGAACGACAACTCTGCGAAGGCGATTGTCAATTCGGTTTTAGTGATCACGTGATAAATATACGGCGATATTTTTAGATTTACTGGGCTACTAACCCAGTAGATTTTACTGTGCAAAATAACGAAACATCTCCGCAATATTAATATTGTGCATATATTGTAGTACATCAGTCAGCAAATCTCAATGCCTTACATGCAAAAACATCAAGGTAATAGCAATTTTTAACAATTTTCTTTTTTTTTTCGCTTTTTTCTCATATGGGATTCAGTCCCTTTAAATGATGTTGAAAACTTCGTAAAACCCCAAACAATACAAAGACAACGAAATATGAAAGCATGGTAAACGATTGCTGCTTTTCAACAATGTTTTCAATTCTATTGAAAAGCTGGTTTGTTCACCAAGGAATCATGAATACGTGAACTGTAACTTGACACCTCGTTTGTTTTTCAAGATGAACACTATGATCAAGTTATTTTAAAGTATAACGGAGCACACACAGACAAAAGCACGCACACACGAACGAGAACGTGTATCACGATAAAAACTGTATTTCGTCATTACATTGATCAACTAAACATTTAACTGTTGTTGTATACAGTCAATTCCCAGCTCATGCTAGTGCTAATAGTAATACCAAACAAGCACAGAACCTGTGCCAAGATAAAAACTGTATTTCGTCATTACATTGAGAAACTGAACATTTAATTGCTGTTGTATACAGTCATTTCCTAGCAAATGCTAGTGCTAGTTGTAATACCACACAAGCACATAACGTGAACCAAGACATAAGACAAAACTTGCGATAGATACTTATTTTGATAATTCTTAGAGACGTTTGCAGGTAAATATGGTCTATTTGTAAACACTACATTTCCATTGCTTGCGACAACTCCTGATGGTGTAGGAAACTGTTTGTGCCATGGATCTGAACTGTTATAAAAGAAATGCTCTTTCAAGCATAAAGACTTGAATGTGTCATATGTTTTGCTATATATATTTGATAGTGAATAATCTCCTTATTTGAAAGAACGTGGTATGATCGCACAGGTCGTGGTAAGAGCGCGGCTTTTTAAGTTTGTAAATTTTGGGGACTTTTTCTTGCATTTTGTTCACGTTTGCCGACGATTTTGTACATTTTCTGTTCGCCGTAAAGTCGCGGATGGCCACCGTCCAGTCTGACAGGGGCTTTCAGGTGCCACTGTGGTGAACGTGTCTTGCTAAATGCCAGTGTGCTTGACACAAATCACAATCCAGGAGAGTTAATAAGACCCCAAAAAGCAAAACCAGGCTCCGTCCCACGAGAAAACCAGCATTGGCTAATCTGGGCCGAGACATTCCGTCTCAGGGGGATAGAGGTATAGAGTAATGACTCCTGAAATAGAAATTCCACAGGAGGCGAAAAGTGTCTGTCCGGGTTATCCTGCGCGGATTGCGCAGGCTGATCTTGTTAGAAACATTACGCAGAGTCCATAATGTTGGTTTTCTCATGGGACGGCTCATTTATTATTGTGAATGTCTCTGCTGTCTGTATGACTTTTTACATACTTATTTGCCTATTCAATGGCAGAACTATTTTTTATAGAAGAGTTAAAGTGTGTCTTTATGATTGACAATATAACTTTTGGACGATATCTACACGAAATCATCCTCGGTACCCAGGCTATTCATAAAATATATCATATATTTTATAAACAGCCTGGGTACCGAGGATGACAAGAAATATGAGTAAAATTACAAGATTTTAGTAACATGTACACTTTTTTTATCCGATAGCTTCAAACGACATTTCCTTCTTAACCACTAGGCCAATTCCAACCAAACTTCACGTAAATATTCCTTATATCGTCCTCTGTCATAAGTGTTCAAAGAGTATAACCATATATATATAACTTTGGTTGCTGCGGGATCAGAAAGGTGGGGACAAACTTTAAAATTCTTTTTATTCTGCTTGTTGGAATCTAAGACAATTTGGTAGAAATGTTCCTTGTGAATGTGACCCTCTACAAACATTGTTCAAGCCATATTGATTGGTTGAGAAACCATTGCAACTATACGGCATCATAAAGAGGACAAAAGGACAAAACTTCAGAATTCTATTCATATGAAAGTGCTTGTCTGAAATCAAAATTATTTAGTCTCTCTAGATAAGTTGTTCTAGTCGTTTTGATTGGTTGGGAAACATAACCATCAGGCGGCAACAATTAACCGTTTAGCTTCAGATATCTCCTATTTAACATCTGACCCAATAGCAATGAATCTTTAAAGGGAGTGTTCCCGTTGAGGTCTTCTTCCATATGTGTTCAAATGTTAACATTAAATGTAGAAGTTTGGATGCTGCGGCATCTGAAGGGGGAAAGACCCACTACAACACTTGTTCAAGCCATAGTGATTGGCTGAAAGATCTGGCAGTCATGCGGCATTAGAACATGGACAAAATGGCAAATTTATTTATCTAGTTTGACGAAAGTGCTTGTCTGAATTCAAAACGGTTTGGCAGATTGTTCCTGCAACAACACTGCGCAGAGTTTTTTTAATATATCTTTATTGGTTGAAAATCTTTACCACAATGCGGCATCAGAAAATTGGTAAAACATAGGTTCAGTTTCAAACGACATCTCCTCTTAAACCACTTGACCGATATATAACACAATTCACAAAAATGTTCCTTTAGTGGTCCTCTTTCAAAAGTATTCAAACATTATTACAAATACTAAAAAGCTGTGTCATTACATTAAACAGTGGTCACTCTTTGCAGTTTCGAACCGAACATTATCCACGGTTAAACCAGTTACGCATTTGCTACTATACGATCACTCAGATATAAAGCCATCTTCGCTCTCTTATTTCGTAAAGTTGGTTCATAAAAGGCGATATTTCACATGACTCAACAGGTTGACATGTTCAGCTATGTTATCAAACAAGTAGAAAAGTATAAAATACTCTTGCTGATGAAAAATACCTCATTTTACCTACAAACAGATTCAGTAACATATTAAATCAATAAATATGACTTTTTAGTGCAAACAGTTCAAACTCAGTTTTCATAGAATTTACCCTACAAGCCTACTTAAGGACAATACAGACAAAAAGTAGAACAATCTTACTCAACTTTATCACGCACTTCTACACTTCACAGTGATCATTGACTTGCACTCCCTTTAACAACTATAGAAATGATATGCACACACATACTTCTAGAAAACAAAGTCACATTAAACAAAGGCACATAACTCCGGATTTATTATCTGATCCGTAGTATACACTCCATAGTGATCATATTTGGTACTGAACTCCAGATAGAGATCGAAATTATTTTTACATGTTGAAACTTCTGCAAATATTGTTAATAGTGACAACAAAGTAAGTAATAGATAGTTAAAAACTATTTTGGAAGTAAATGTTGAAAAACAGTCAATTGAAAGTCATGAAAATGTACAAAATTGAGCTTACTGGGTATATGTCTACCAGGTAAAAATGAAGCATAAACGAGCAATATTCAGATGTTTATTGAAATGTAAAGTGAAATTATAACTCTAATTTTATCCCAGAATTATGAATCTAATAGTGAGACGATTCTTTTGAGTACCCACAGGATAAGAGTTTAGTAAAATTGTAAGAGAGATATGGATGGGAAAAGACCAGTTCACTCCCCCTTAAGTTCGGCACCTATAAACACTGTAAATGAAGTTGCATGCACACACTATTGATAAAGGACGGGCCGACGACAAGGCGACAACACGGGTCTTTACTAACTTCTTCTGTATACCTATGAATTACGAGAAAACCGACATTGTGGACTCTGCGTAATGTATCGACCCTGATCAGCCTAAGCATGCCGCGCAGGCTAACCCTGACAGACACTGTTCGCCTCCTGTGAATTTTATGTTTCAGGAATCATTACTCTATACATCTACATGTATCCGCTATGACGGGAATGTCTCGGCCCGGATAAGCCTGTGTGGAGGCTGATCTGAGTCGATACATTATGCAGAGTCCACAATGTTGGTTTTCTCGTAATTCATAGGTATACAGAAGAAGTTAGTAATGTTGGTTTTCTCGTGGAACGGCTCATTTGTAGAAGTTGTCATTGCCATCTCATGACAACCATATGAGGTGTTGATTCATAACACGGGAATGCCTTATATCATTTATATATGTTACTCCGTTTTAAGTTAATTCTTTATTTATATAGGGAAACCGAATAGTGATACCAATCTTCCGTGGGACCGTCATATGAATTGATTGATTGTTTGGCGTTTAATGCCGTTTTCAACATTTTCAGTCATATCACGGCGCCTAGTTCACCTACTCATGTATTTCCTGGCTTTCTCACACAAGTACTGCACACACCATACTTTCAATCAACTGTCCGCTTTTCCACAAAGACTGTTAGCCCATTGGTGAAAGACGTATGACGCTTTTCATAGTGACTTTTGTCAAACGTCGGAAAGAATGCTGGCCGAGCGGGGATTCGAACTAACAACCCATGGATTGGCAGTCCGCGTCGCTACCGACTGAGCTACAGGGCTCTGCTCACGGTAACTGTGGACCTCCTCTGTGATAGGATGGTAATCATCCGACTCGGGTGCGGGAGATCGCGAGATCGATCACAGACAGGGTCATACCAAATACTTTAACCCTTCCCCACATATAGACGCTTTCTGACGACGCCTTTGCAGCAGACGGCTTTTTGAAAACATAGTGACAAAAGAAGAAATTGCACAAAACGTGCAATTTCTCCTTTTGCCAAAATGTTTTCCGCTTTTTGTCATAGGTTATCCATTCAATTTTGGAGATTTTCTATGTTTTTGACAAAATACGTTCCAGGACGCTTTTAACCCTGTCCCTCATATAGTCGCTTTCTGACGCCTCTGCAGCAGACGGCTTCTTGAAAGCATAGTGACAAAAGAAGAAATTGCACAAAACGTGCAATTTCTCCTTTTGCCACAATGTTTTCCGCTTTTTGTCCTAGGTTATCCATTCAGTTATGGAGATTTTCTATGTTTTGACAAGATACGTTCAAAGCCGTCTGCTGCAGAATTGTCGTATGAGGGAAAGGATTAAAATAGTAGCAATGGCTTGCCCTCCTTGACTCTCAGGACTTTAGGGTTATCATTACGATTTATGCACTGGTGTCAGAAATAATGAACCCAGGGTGCCCAAAATGCAGCAGCGGCGATAGACATCTGCGTAATGTATCGACCAGATCAGGCTGCGCTGTCCGCGCAGACTGATCCGGCCGACACATTCCGTCTTAGGGGGATAGATGTATAGAGTAGTGATTCCTGAAACAGAAAATCTACAGGAGGCGAAAAGTGTCTATCCGGGTAGGCCTGTGTGGCATGCTTAGGCTGATCTGGGTCGATACTTTACGCAGAGTCCACAATGTTGATTTTCTCACGAGACGGCCTACACATTGATTATTGCAAAGCTACACATCTGGAACCAGTAGTACTGGTAGATTTACCAGGAAACGCCTTGTTATAACTTAAAAAATGCTGAAAGCGGTATTAAAAACCATACAAATAAACTGTAACTATTAGGTACGGAAAAACGCCCATGGTACATTTGAAAAAAAAGGCTTCGAACGTCATTGAGGGTGCGATTTTAGCCTGAACTGTCAAGTACGGACAAATTTCAGACTTAAGAAAACCGATACATGTCAACTTGGGGATTAACGGATCAATTTAATACTAGCCGCCCAAATCCGCATGTTTATCCCTTACTACCGCCTACACTAAATGACGTGATAAAAACCGGAAATACTTCCGGTTGCTATTTTAAGCAAATTGTAAAAATTGCAGCGTCCCATTTTTTTTTTTTAATCTCTGCACGTAAATGCTCAAATAAGCAATCACGGGTATATATAACAACAACACAAACGTCTAGTGTTCGAGTTTTTCATTATCCCTTCTATAACTTTCTTTGATATCAATGACAATATTACCGAGGAGAGAAGACAGGAGAGAGGGAAAGATTAAAACTAATGTTGGTAAAAGATTGCTTTTAAAATTCGCCTTCTGTATTGTCATAAGTAGCATCGTTCATGACTGAAAGGGGTAAATTCGGTTGGTTAAAGGGTGCATTCACCTTTTCCCACATACAAGAAGTCTGCAAAAAAACATATAAGGGAAATGTAGAAAATGTCTTAACCCTTTCCCACATACGACAATTCTGCAGCAGACGACTTGGAACGTATTTTGTCAAATCATAGAAAATTTCCATAATTGAATGGATAACCTATGACTAACAGTGGAAAACATTGTGACAAAAGGAGAAATTGCACGTTTTGTGCAATTTCTTCTTTTATCACTATGTTTTCAAAACGCCGTCTGCTGCAGAGGCTTCCGAAAGCGTCTATATGAGGGAAAGGGTTAAATAAATGTATAAATATTGCATAGAGATGAAAACATACCGGCAAAAGGTGAACTAGCTCATTATATAGAATTTCACTTTTTGCCAACATGTGTTCAAAAGTCGTCTGCTGCAAATGTATCTGCAAATCTATGTTGAAAAAGACTTAACCCTTTGCCATGTTTAGACGCTTTCTGACGCCTCTGCAACAGACAGCTTTTTGAAAACATGTCGACAAAAGAAGAAATTGCCCAAAACGAGCAATTTATCCTTTTGCCACAATGTTTCAACTTTTTCCAGTAATTATACCTTAAATTATATAGAGTTTTTATATTTTAGAAGAGGATTGTTCGAAATCTTTTGCTGCAGATTTCTTGTATATGGGAAAGGGTTTAAGTGAATGAATATCGTCCTCTACACAAAAAAGCGAGACACAAATGTGTTGTCGGTTTGAATTAAATAAGAATAAACTAGTGCAAATACTACCAGATTCCATTTAGAAAAGGAACCAAATCGCATATTAGGAATCCCCTATGTATTTATTGTAATGAAATCTTAATTACTGTCGACATAGTTCACTTTAATGTTAAACCAAGTCAATAAATAATTTATATTTAATTAGTCCATTTATTTGTTTATGAAATAAAACAGCAACTAGTTTTCTTTTTGGTCCGTAGAACTGTTTACTTTATTCTTTTCCCCCCAATTATTCTTACTTTCTTTATCCGAAAAACAAAACTGTTTACATCAGCAGTATAGTGAAAAAGAATAAGCCATCTTTGTAGGAAATGGTACTTAGATTAATATCAACCTTTTTTCAATTCTATAGACAACTATAAACGAAAGAAGTAAAAGAATAAGAAAAGAAAACAATCCGCTAGCTCTTAATTGCTCGAGTTAAATTTGCAAAAATTTTGGTAAGTGTTAGATTAACTTTCTTATCATATAAACTATTTAAACGGTCGTTATGTATTTCAAATGAAATCAACTTGTTTACTCGAATCTGTCTTCAATACCCTAAACACTTGATAGTCCTATCTTAATTCCTGCGGCGTATTTGTGGTTAACCAATTTATTACTATGGTCCTCGCACAGCTCAGATTAACCGGTCATCGCATTTCAAATGATGGTTTATTAAGTTGTCATGTAATTATAATAGTCTGGAGTTGTGTGGGGTCTAGGCACACAGGGGCTTGGAACCATTTTTACATAAAACGACCTGCGATATTGTTGTGCAAGGTTGAACTGGATACAACACTGTATTAAGATAAGCCCTGCTCTACGAAAACTAACCTGAACCCTTTCCCACATAAAACACATATGCAGCAGACGATTTAGAAAACATCTACATAATAACATACAATATATCTACCAATGAAAGTGTAATTATTTAATTGAGTTGAAAGCAGTGTGGCACAATGTTTTTAAAAGTCGTCTGCTGCAGAGTCGCCAGAAGGCATTTTAGCGAGCAACGCAGATTCAGATCAAACGCTAATGCGAAAGATGATCTAGATCTGCACTGTTCGTCAATGGCATGTGGTTGGTTTGTCCTATAGTGCCGTTCACATAGAGACCATCTTGGTGCTGTTTGGTTTGTCCTGTAGTGCCGTTCACATAGAGACCATCTTGGTGCTGTTTGGTTTGTCCTGTAGTGCCGTTCACATAGAGACCATCTTGGTGCTGGTTGGTTTGTCCTGTAGTGCCGTTCCCATAGAGACCATATTGGTGATGTTAGTGCCATTCACATACACATGTAGAGACCATTTTGGTGCTGTTTGGTTTGTCCTGTAGTGCCGTACACATAGAAACCATCTTGGTGCTGTTGGTTTGTCCTATAGTGCCGTTCACATAGAGACCATCGTTGTGCTGTTTGGTTTGTTCTTTAGTGCCGTTCACATAGAAACCATCTTGGTGCTGTTTGGTTTGTCCTGTAGTGCCGTTCACATAGAGACCATCTTGGTGCTGTTTGGTTTGTCCTGTAGTGCCGTTCACATAGAGACCATCTTGGTGCTGTTTGGTTTGTCCTGTAGTGCCGTTCACATAGAGACCATCTTGGTGCTGTTTGGTTTGTCCTGTAGTGCCGTTCACATAGAGACCATCTTGGTGCTGGTTGGTTTGTCCTGTAGTGCCGTTCACATAGAGACCATAGTGGTGATGTTAGTGCCATTCACATACACATGTAGAGACCATTTTGGTGCTGTTTGGTTTATCCTGTAGTGCCGTACACATATAAACCATCTTGGTGCTGTTGGTTTGTCCTATAGTGCCGTTCACATAGAGACCATCTTTGTGCTGTTTGGTTTGTTCTTTAGTGCCGTTCACATAGAAACCATCTTGGTGCTGTTTGGTTTGTCCTGTAGTGCCGTTCACATAGAGACCATCTTGGTGCTGTTTGGTTTGTCCTGTAGTGCCGTTCACATAGAGACCATCTTGGTGCTGTTTGGTTTGTCCTGTAGTGCCGTTCACATAGAGACCATCTTGGTGCTGTTTGGTTTGTCCTGTAGTGCCGTACACATAGAGACCATCTTGGTGCTGTTTGGTTTGTTCTGTAGTGCCGTTCACATAGAGACCATCTTGGTGCTGTTTGGTTTATCTCCTGTAGTGCCGTACACATAGAGACCATATTTGTGCTGTTTGGTTTATCCTGTAGTGCCGTACACATAGAGACCATCTTGGTTCTGTTTGGTTTGTCCTGTAGTGCCGTTCACATAGAGACCATCTTGGTGCTGTTTGGTTGTAGAGCCCATTGAACTCTACGTTTGCTTGTCGACTGTTTGATAGAAAAATAAACTACCCATATTTATAATTTTTAGAGGATACCGTATCAGATATAAATATCTCAAACAAATAAAACATTGTACTTAAGTAAAGAAAATGAATAACAATTAACATAATAGAATATAGTTGCGCCAGACGAAATGTGATTGTGTGGCTTAATCGTGTTGGTATGACTTAACACTTTCCAACAATCGTACGCTTTCTGACGACTTTTGATTTTGTTTTAATAATTAAATGTTGCCTTTCATAGAATTAACATCAATGTTTCTACATGTTTTCCAAGTCGGCTGCTGCAGATTTGTTGTATGTGGAAAAGGGTTAAAGGTGCATGGACTTAATACTAGAATGGCTACACTTACATCTAATCATATAGCAGAGACTGATAAACGAGAGAGTGTGATAGTACAAGATTATACATATAATCACTGTCTCACATTAATATGCATTGTTTGCAAAAGCCTTTAATTGACTTTGACACCGAAAGGGTTAAACATAAATATGTTTAAGGCGGATTCAAACCCTTGTGGTATATTAGCAGTTATGGATTGACCTCGACTGAACTGACTTCAAGGGGAAAAGCTGTAGATAGCCAAACCACCTCCAAAGTTAGAGGCACGTGATTGGCTAACACCTACTGCACCACCTTGTGCACGGGATATAAATATAGAGAGCAGCATGTAACGCCTTTATAATGTGATAGCTAGATAGTACAGATAACACGAGACAACTTCCTGTCTGAAGAACAAGTAGAGATTTAATAATCTAACGAGATATTTTATTTGTTGGGAACGTTAACGACGAAGACAAAATGTGTCCAATAATTCATGGAAAATATGTTGTGATTTTGACAATGGTGTTGCTTCGAACGATACCAGGTAAGATTTTTTTATTTAATTTGTATTGGAAACTCTTAATTGCGAAAGTTTTTTGTCATACAGTTCGTACATATTTGTTATTATTATGTAAATACGAAATATATCTTGGTGTATTTTTCAACCTCAACCCAAAGCTTTCAATGTTTCTCAAATTTACAAAACAAGATATAAACTGGTATGCTATGTAGTTGTTGATATTTCAATTAACATGCATTAAACATATTATATATATTATGAAGTGGACTCGCGTTAACTCGAAGTCAAAAGTGACCGATACCATTTCTTTGAGTTGTTAACGTGTTCGAGTGATCCCTCAATTTGTGATAAATTCGCATATTCAGTTTCGTAATTCCTTTATACTTTATTATGAAAAGCAACCCAGTGATAAAATCATATCCAGATAAGAGATCCGTTTCAGAAATTGGTTCGAGTTAAACGATATATTTAAACTATCACATGTTCGTGTTAAACGATATATTTAAACTATCACATGTTCGTGTTAAACGATATATTTAAACTATCACATGTTCGAGTTAAACGATATACTTGAACTTTCACATGTTCGAGTTAAACGCTATACTTGAACTATCACATGTTCGAGTTAAACGCTATATTTGGACTATCACATGTTCGAGTTAAACGATATACTTGAACTTTCACAACATGAGTTAAACGCTATACTTGAACTTTCACATGTTCGAGTTAAACGATATATTTAAACTATCACATATTCGAGTTAAACGATATGCTTGACTTTCACATGTTCGAGTTAAACGCTATACTTGAACTTTCACATGTTCGAGTTAAACGCTATATTTGGACTATCACATATTCGAGAGTTAATGCGAGTCCAGTGTTTGTTATGCCAAACTCCGATAACATATTAAGAATGCCTATTTAAGAAGCATGTTAAATTAATTTTAAAGGTACTGTCAGACGATTTTGGGGTTACATTTTTCAAACAACGAAATTATTTCAATTATTACTAGATACCAAGACTGGGTAAAACAATACTGACATGGTTTTCATTTCGTGTTACATGTGTGGATCAATTTACTTCCAAAATGTTATCATATTTGGCCATCACTATATAAATTTAAACAACTAATGAAAAATAATAAACTAAGTATATTACGAAAACTTAGTAAATAAATATACATGGCCAATACTAAACGCGAATCCAAAACAGTACCATAGACGGATAGAAATCCGAAAAAGGTGCTATTTTAAATCCACAAAATAAACAATCTAAGTTTAGTCAACTTGTACGCATTAATATTAATTACACTTTTCTCGAATATTATATATCACATGTCAACTATTGAAACTATACTATATGTATTGCTATACACTTGTGTATTATGTATATGTTGCAACAACATGTAAAATGTTATGCAAATAAAGAATTTGAATTTGAACTTGAACTTGATAATTAACTGCCTCGGTGACAATGTGGTTGGAACATGGTGTCATTTTACAGTTTAACAATACAGACTAAACGAATCGTGGTTCATTTTACAGTTTAACAATACAGACTAAACGAATCGTGGTTCATTTTACAGTTTAACAATACAGACTAAACGAATCGTGGTTCATTTTACAGTTTAACAATACAGACTAAACGAATCGTGGTTCATTTTACAGTTTAACAATACAGACTAAACGAATCGTGGTTCATTTTACAGTTTAACAATACAGACTAAACGAATCGTGGTTCATTTTACAGTTTAACAATACAGACTAAACGAATCGTGGTTCATTTTACAGTTTAACAATACAGACTAAACGAATCGTGGTTCATTTTACAGTTTAACAATACAGACTAAACGAATCGTGGTTCATTTTACAGTTTAACAATACAGACTAAACGAATCGTGGTTCATTTTACAGTTTAACAATACAGACTAAACGAATCGTGGTTCATTTTACAATATTCTTTCAGCTTCTAATTTGTAAAGCTGCTGGGTTGAAGCAATAATGAAATACAATATAACAAGTTGGGATATAACAACATAACATCGTGGAAACAATTGTTTTTCGTGGATCTTAATGTGATCGATATTTCTACACTTACAAGAATATATACAACAAACTAAAATAGTTGACCTATAGCCACGATGTCACTACAAAACATAAGCAACCAGTCCTTTAATGATTTTAAAAAAACAATATAAATGTGAAAAATCCATTTAAATTCTTCAGCGATACTCTTCTTCTTCTTCGTTTTATTATCTTTAACACAATATAACAACAAAGATAAATACATTATACATATATATATATATGAGGACCATAAATTATAAGCAATTAGAAAAATCCAAATCTGTATTAAGAAGACAAATATGGCAAGTAGAATATATTAAAAAGTAAATACACTAAATGAATATAAAGTAATATTCTATTTGTTGTTTCTCTCTTCTGAATAGATAAAAAAGATAAATAACAAGCAATAAAAGCATTTTTTCTAATTTCGTTAAGTTACTGGAAAAGCACAGTTTATGTATATGAAATACACACGGAGAGAGCTTCCTAGCATGCAGCAGACGACTTTGAAAACATTAAGTAAACAATTAAAAACTTTATATAAATGAAAGAAAAATTATTGAATAAAGTTCTAAGCATTAGGACAAAAGGAGGCATTGGGCATAATGAGCAATTTCTCTTTTTGTCACAATGTTTTCCAAAAGTCGTCTGCTGCAGAGACGTCAGATAGCGTCTAAATGTGGGGAAAAAATAAGTTGTTTTTCCTTTCCATGTTGACGCATTTTTGACATATCTGCAGCAAATGACATTGAACTCATTGTGGTAAAAGTAGAAAGTACGCATTATGAGAAAGTCCTCCTTTTGCCACAACCTTTAGTTTTGTATCCAATAAGCACACTTTCATTAGTATAAATGCTCCACATTTTGTCTAGATGTTTTCAATTTCGTCTGCTGCCGATTTTCGTATATCCTATTCCGATGCGATCTATGTTACTTGATTTATAATACATATTCTAGAATACTCCGAGCAAAGTCAGCATTGTAGATCGAGTTCAACCAAGGTTTACGAACACAATGGCTCAAGGTTTAATATTTTTCTTTTTGGTTTTGTTATAATTTAGCTATTCCCCTGGAAAGATACCGTCGATTCTTAACGCCAACAACGTACCCAGTACCAACTATTCCCGTTAACAACCTGTTGCTAGGGAACCCCTTAGCAACGTCAGTTCCAGTTCGATGCCCTCTGAAACGAGAGATTGATGACAGGAGGAGACTTTTCCTTGACGAGAACCAGATGAGGGAAATATACCTACAGGAAGTCGGTAGTATAGACAACCGATATCTTTCAGAAACCTTGACTGACGCACGGGACACAATTCATCGTTTACGGCCTCGAGCAAATCAGGTAATTATATCGTATGTGTAGTCATAAGTATTTATCTTTAGTTTCGAACTATTACTCGACACACTTATGTGGAGAACAACGTTTAACTTTGACGTATAGTTGTCTCAGTTAAAGCTTTTACTTTCCACAAAGAAAACATATGTAAATAGGTAACAGTAAACGCAAAGTCCGATACATTACAAAAGGATAACACGTGATGCTGTTGTTGTTTCTAGCAGAAATCACTCACATCTTATGCTTTAGTTGATTCAAAGATATTCTGTCCTATAAAATTCAATAATTTATACTATCATATTTCGGTTAAATAAACCCTTTTTGAACATATTCATTTTCTGATTTGTTTGTATCGTAAATATCCTAATTCTCCTGCGAATGAGTTGATTGATTGTTTGGTATTTTACGCCGCTTTCAAAGGTGTTCAGTTATATCTCGGCGTTTCCTTGGTGAATTACCAGTACTACTGGTCCATTTATCCTTATACCAGCCAGTCATTCGTGATGCTAACCCCGACACCTTGAACGCCAAGGTGGGAAGCCATTACTACCACTTTTAATGTAGTTGGTATGACCCATATACAATTAAATAATTTGCATCGGAATACAGACATTTCCTCGGTGTGTCCCGTTCTGGCACCAAATACAGGAACATATAAGTGAAACCAGTAGGGTTACCATTCAAGCGTTTAGTCTGAAGTTACACCAGTGTCCCAGAGCTATAGGTAAAGGGCGTTTTTCAGGTTCTAAAATCCTATAGGCCGAGTATAATATAGTTCTTCTAAATATTGAAGGACATTGAAAAGTGACGTCTCTGGTGAGACTTTACATATGCTCATATCTTACCTTAGGCTTCTTTGGTCGAAAATACGCATAGCCTGCCTGACGTATAAGAATTTTGGTTTGAACGTTTTAGAATTGCGCAACTTTAGAAAACAAATATTACCAACCCCCTTTAAACTGAAAAAACAAATATCGTTTAAAAGTATGTTTTCCAACCAAATATCGAAGCATTAAACATAATATTAAGAAATATGTTATTCTTGCAAAATTTCAGTCTTAAACATAAGTAAAAAAAAATAGAATGGTACGAGCATTACCAAACGAATTGCTCATTACGTTGGTTCTTGATTATCTCCTTATTTTAAGTCTAGATACATAAAATAGTTTTGAAAATGAATGATTGAAAGAGATGTTCTGTATTGGTATGACAAACAGTGTGAACTTAATAATAAACAGTCTTGGTATATGATCTTTTATAGGTAACATTTTAAGAACTTGCAATTTTCAAATCCTAGGTGTTTATGGAGAAGCATAACACATTACATTCATACTCACATAAAACGGCAATCTGTGCGCATTTTACAATAACTGTTCCCAATATTTACGTAATAACATTAGTATGGCAATGAATTAATAAAACCGCATACTGTGATATATTTTTTATTTTATGTATAATAGTGGTCGATCCCATAGATATATAATAATTATGTAGCTTTGTGTTTTAATAAAGGAACATTTATACTGACCTTGGTTTAACTTTTTCAGCTGGTTTATATTGACGACAACTCTCTACTTCATAATACATTAAATATTGCACATCGGAC
>JASEVX010000009.1:72927043-72995801 GCA_031761405.1 Serripes groenlandicus
AACTGGCTAGATTTCCTGTTTCGGGCACTACATATTTAAATACTATAAGTCTATTCTTATTTTTAATTGGTCAATTTAGTCAAAGTGGTTATGCTGCATTGCAGAGAGTGGTTTCCACAATTGTGACACACGTACTATGGTGGATATTACAGAAGTATTATAAACTATCAAAAGAGGTTTTAATTCTGTAGAGTTGCATATCCTGTCAGCATCGCCGCTTTGGATACATAGAAAGACGGTCCGACTGTGAACAATGTAATGGAAATTTAAAAGCATAACAATATTCCAAGCTCAAATTCCAACTTATTCCAAGCTCAAATTCCAACTTATTCCAAGCTCAAATTCCAACTTATTCCAAGCTCAAATTCCAACCAACCATACTAAGCTCTAAGCAATACTTAAAATCTTAAGAAACGTTGGAACATATTCCGGCATTCATGTTTTAAAATTAAAACCAACTCAACTCAATTTTATTCGGCAATATATATTTCCACATATATATTCACTTTGATCAGGGGCGTAGCTTTGCAATAATCAATGTGTAGACCGTCTAGTGAGAAAATCAACATCGTGGACTCTGCGTAAAGTATCGACCCGGATCAGCCTAAGCATGCCACACAGGCCTACCCGGATAAACACTTTTCGCCTCCTGTGGATTTTCTGTACTACTCTATACATCTATCCCCCTAAGACGGAATGTGTCGGCCGGATCAGTCTGCGCGGACAGCGCAGGCTGATCTGGTCGATACATTACGCAGATGTCTATCGCCGCAGCTGCATTTTGGGGGCATTCTGAGAAAAAATGTGTAGGCACGTGTCTACAGTGCCTAAAGGGAGCTACGCCTGTCTACAACAGAAGACTTTATTCAATTATCGTACAGCCGAGCCCCGGTAGCTCAGTCGGTAGCGACGCGGGCTGTCAATCATGGGGTTGTGAGTTCGAATCCCGGCTCGGTCAACTTTCTTTCCGAGGATTGACAAAAGTCAATGCGACATGCGTCATTCGTCTTCCATCAATGGGCTAAGTCTATGTGGAAAAGCAACCAGTTGCTTGGGAAGATTGTTGTGTGGAGTACTGGTGTGAGAAAACCAGGAAATGCATGAGTAGGTGAACTGGCCGCCGTGATATAACTGAGAAATTGTTAAAAAAAAGGCGTTAAACCCCAATCAATCAATCAATCAATTATCGTACTATCATTTACAGAGATTTCCCCCTTCTTTTGCCCAGATATTTTCAAATTCGTCATCTGCGGATTTGTTGTACATGTATTTGGGTAAGGGTTAACACTATTTTCTCCTTTCAGCCCATGGTAAATGTAGGACTCGAATCCACCATGTGAAGATGTTACGGAAACTCCCGAACGGCTGTCGGATGACCATCCACAGTGGTCAGCAGGTTATTACGGACGATTGGGAAATCTACGATTACTCTCTCCGCGTTGGATGTGAATGTGTCATTAGTAAATTGTCAATGTTTGCAACTTTTATCCCGAAACCTTCCGGTTAAATTTACAACGCCATATTTCTGAATGGACGATCTTTATTCAGGACCTAACGGGATTGTTCACCAGTGGAATGAACGACAAGGCACTTTGGACACTTACAAAAGCTTATAAAAATCTTTTCATATTTATCAAAAGTTTAACCCTTTCCGATATACAACAAATCTACAGCAGACGACTTTAAAATCAGAAAAGATATTCGATAATTCAATTAATTAAAGTATAATTATTCAATTACAAATTGAATACATTGTGACAAAAGGAGAAATTGCTCATTATAAGAATTTTCTTTCGCTACAATGTTTTTAAAAAGTCGTCTACGGCAAATGCGTCTTTAAGTGGGAAAATATTGGAATATTCATGGCTGTATCAAAACAATAGACATTTTTCGCTTTGAAGAATGTATGGCCACAAATATGGTATTACTTTGTTTGAACATATTTGCACATCATTATTATTATCTAAGTGAAAATGCGAACTATTAATTTAAAAACATGACCATGGACTTGTTGTGGATTAGTTACATTTTTATTTTTTATTTATTTTACATCGATTTCTCAATAAGCTTTCATCTTATAACGTTTATTCTTTCACTGCCGACGGCAGTTAAAGGCTTTTACAAACAATGCAGATTCAGGTGAGACAGCTCGTAACGAGCAGTCTCACCTGAAATCTGCATTGTTTGCCACTTATACATTAAATTTTACCAAAAGTCCTGTTGAACGAAAAATAGAATGGTCCAATTTGTTAACATGGAAGAGTCGACTTTGTGAAATGCGGCAGTGAACGAGTTAAACGCTCGGTGTCGACTTCATTGAGACATACATCGCCAGTTCTCGCACCAACTGAGCGGAAAACCCCGAGAACAGACCCGTTCTAAACGGAACATGAACTCGGGATAACGGTTGTAGCTCTACCACAGCTCCACTGTTTTATTGTAGACTAGACTAATGCATATAGGCATAATGCATTTACGTGCAATATTTGAATCTCTTTTTTTTTTTTTTTTTTTTTTTTTGCTGTATGTTTTTGTGCTTTTTTTTTTTTTCGCTTGTTTTAATCGTGTTTTAAAGATAAGAATGAAAGTGCTTTTGCAGACATAATCTGGCCACGTCGCACAAAAACAGATATTCATAGATTTTGTGATTAACCCTTCATTGGATATAACACACCTGCAATAAATGGCTTTAAATATAGTTATAAATGTAACATATCATCATGAGCGATTTTTCCTTTTGCCACAATATCTTTAAAAGTCATACACTGCAGATGCGTCAGAAAGCGTATGTATATTTCGAAAGGGCTTATGGAAATTGCGAGCTAATTACATTACTTTGTTGTAGAGTTTTGAATATTACCTTTCTATAGATAGTACCGTGATGCCGTACGATTTCGTGGCGAATTGAACATATCCTGGACTCATTTCGGATCTTGATATGTTGTGGTCGAAATATTCAGAAGGTCTATTTTTGTGTGACGTGCTCAAACAAAACTTACACTTCTAATCTCTCTACGACATGGACAGTACATATCAGTAATGCTTCGCGCTTCTGCCCTTAATTGCTTCATATTGACATTGCGACTTTGTTTTAAAGATATAAGTTACCTCGGAAGGAATAATATTTTCAGATACCATTGATGAATAACGGTACATATTCAGATAATTCTAAATCTAATTACTTTTTGCAACTGTAGTAATCGCGTTGAATTAATCGGGTTTTCAACTATGTTTATTGTTTTTGTGCTTTTTTCAATCTGTTATTTCATAAAAACTTAATTATTTTTAATTGACCTAAGTCACACGAAATTCGACCTTTGGGTTTTAGAACCAGCGATTATCCAGATGGATCGTCTCAGTTCGCAGTTTAGCAAAACAAGCATCATGGAAGCGTACTAAAGACGGGTGTGGCGTACATCCAAATATATAGTCATGTAGCTCTGCCCTAGCTGCCTTGCCGAATGGATATTTATATATCATGCAATAGTCCAAAACTAAAATCTTAATAGACAGGGAATATTTTGAGGCAGTAGCGATACAAGTTTTAGTAGTGTACAACGAGGGGCGTGGACAATTGATATCTCGCGAGACAGAAGGACGCGTGAGATGTCAAACTGTCTACGCCCCGAATGAACACTACTAAAACCTGCATCGCTACTGCAACATAATGTTCCTTTATGTATATACCCTGAATAACTTTTCCGACAGACATAAAAGAAAATACAAACTTCTATTTATATTAAAAAAAGAGATACCATAATTTTACACATAAAATATAATTTCTGAACCACGCCCAACTACCACATTTTGAATGACGTAAAAACATTTTTCAATGACGACACATCATATTTCAGTGACGTACCATTACCATATTTGGCACCGAATTTTGTATTTGGCCTAGGAATTTTAATCCATCGTGTTTGAACTGCGCATGACCATCTGCATGTATTTCCGCCGGAAGGTATGCAGGTATATAATACAAAAAAAAATGTTTCCCTGCCGAAGCTGTCCTGCTGAATGAACATTTTTATATCATAAAAATCCGAATATCTACTCTTGCATCCATGCTTAAGCATTATAAGAAACTGCCCTTCTTAATGAACGTTTATACATCGCAAAATAACTTCTCAATTAACTGCTTATAGAAAGCAAATTATTGAAGGATGAGATTAATGACGTCATGAGGATCACGAAATTGGAGCGCTCGACAATATTACAATGCGTCCGACCATGGGAACAAGGTACAAGTTGGCTTTTGTAAACAGTATAGATCCAGATCAGCCTGTTCACCCACACAGTCTGATCAAGATTTACACTGTTCACACTTAACTTATACAAGCTTGTTAGAAGAATCTATCAGTGTTCGTAAATTCGGATAAGACTGATCAAGTAGACAAGATGATACGAACCAAAGCTGTTCAGCAATGCCAATGTTCTCATATATCGCGGCTTCGTTTACTTATTAGTCACTGACTCCAGTGTATTTCATATTGAGTGTAAAATTCGTTCAAAATCCTTTAAATATGTATGTGGTATTTGTGAATAAATCATCGGTTTGATATGTTTTAGAATAGTGTTTCTTGTTTGCGTGTTGAGTTACTTACATTCGATCTATCTTCTGTTACGTGGTCTTATCTCCTGCAAACTCTTATACATGTTAATGTCAGCGGGCTAGACTAAATACCACAAAGGTCACGTCATAGGGAAACCGACATTCGAGATTTTACGAACGGCGAAATTCAGATCAGTCTGCACCGTCATGCAATCTGGCTCTCAAACAATAAACATTTCGAGGGCTTGGCGTGAAACGGTTATAACTAAAATTTGTATTTTTTTTACCAAGGTTAATCACCTCGCCATAAAGTCTTTATAAGAGTTAAATCATTTTTCTTGGTAACAATGGAAATTTAGGTGCCATTGCTCGTTCTGAGCAATGGCATCTAAATTTGCATTGTTTACAAAGGGGTCAAAATTACCCCTAAACCAGGGTTTTCAAAATAGGTTTTTAGTTACAACCGTTTCACGACAAGCCTTCGATTTACTCTGTGCTCCAAATTCGTGCGCAAATATCAGATTGGAAAGATATTCAAATTCATACTCTAAATTGACCAATCAGAAACTCGTTTCTGATCACAGAGATCGTTTTCAGAGTTTTATTAGTTTCGAAACCTGATCAAGATCTTCCCAGTGTGCAGTCCAGTCGAACAAGCATCATGGAAGCCTCTTGGGAATAGTAATGACCCAATTCGAATGTACGGTAGTTGTTCATTAAAGTGTCACTCCTGTTGAAATAGTCAGCCATTTATGACTTATGAGACACCTAAGTACGTTTACATCCGGAAGTTTGTCCTTTCTATAGGGCACCAGACAGACATTGGGTATCATTATTTAACTAGCTAGCGGCTCACCATTTCAGGAAGGACCATACTGTTGCGACTGGGATTCGAAGCTTTGACCTCCCGCTCCCGATGCGGACACCTTAACCAGCATAAGGATGTCGGCATCGGAATTAAAGATTTGAATTTGACATTGTTTGCATTTAATTTAATTCCCTGAAGATGCATTACCTCTAGCAGCGCCTGTGGCAATATTGAGGATTGTGCACACAATACATATTCAGGTGAGACAGCTAGTGACGAGCTGTCTCACCAGAAATCAGTATTGTTTGCCTTTTTGTTATTAAAATATTTCAAAATTCATGTGATATGAAACATTTATTTCTCCGATTGTGAATATGGATGCGTCTACTTTTGGAAATACGGCGCTTAAAAAGATAACGTCGTGAAGAAAGATAGTCTACCACTGCGAAATGTACGTGTCCAGTATGAACAGGTATTTCGGTTATATCAAAGCAGTTTACCTTATGATTGTTTTCTGGCCCACTCGCACATGAACTACACACAAAATTCTTCCCAGGCAAGTGTTTACATCATTTAATCAAAGCCCTCAAAGTGCTACCAGAAAGGCACAGAATACATTAGGACAAGGATTTACTGATAACACTTTGTTATCACATACACTTCACAAGAAGACCTTGTTATGTCAGTTAATTGCATAATATTTGAGTTGAATGCAAACTATTGTATACACAGAATGGGAGTCTATCGCACTTTTTTTTATTTGACTGGCGGTATTTCACAGAGGTCGTTGCATAGTTTACACACCCATTGGTGCATTAATCAAGATGCATGCTATATCAAAATCAAAAGAACGCTGCATAACAATGAAAACTATATTGAAATTCCAATTAAAATATCAAAGCAAACAATAAACAATTTGTATCTACATTTTCTGATTACTAAAATCAAAGTGGTGACACGTTTGTTTTTACCTTGTTTGAAATAATTTATATAATGCTTTTAAAATTAGCATGATCTATTTTATAAACAAAACAATAGACTGTGCTATAAAAGAGAAATAATGAATGGTCCGTGCCTGGAGATTGTTTTACAGTAAACTACGTTAATACAAAATAATCCAAATTGTAGAGTTTAGCAGTCTTTATACAGTCACAGCTGCCTCAAAATAACTGAACATGTTATTTTTCCATAATATAGGTGAACAAATACATGCCTGTTTTTTTATTCTTTCAAAATCTCAATAAGTGTGAATATTCAATAATCAGGTTGTAGAAGTTGTTGATCTGAAGGTACTTATAGATAGGTCGGTGCAATTTTTTACTCTGTAGTGTTTTTCACGATACACACTTTTTATTGATATTTATACCGTCCTAGCGAAATTGCACAACGATAAGAATGAATTTTGAATTCTAAACATAAGGAGCGTGTTGTGTATGTGTACAACATTACATGAAGGAACAGCTGTATAGCTCAGTGGAATATTTAATACAACAAAGATTAACATGAAATGCGTGGGTTATATTGAAATATGTTACCCTAAGAGGCGTCGCTTTGAGTGGAAATACTTTCATTCATGAGCCCATTTGTAAAGACAATATACTCAACACTCTCCCCCTTCAAATATTAAGTCATCAATTCAAATTCAATTTTCAAATCGCAATCATAATACACCTGTTGAACGTATACACATACTACTTTAATTTGTTCCGATTGTGATTAGCCATTAAGTTCCAATGTCCACGATGACCTCAATTAACATAATCATTATCATTTACAGCGGTACAAAATCCCAACCTCGTCGCTAATTGGTGTGTATGTGTACAACATTAAATGAAGGAAACAACCATATAGCTTAGCAGAAAATTTAATACTACAAAGATAAACATGGAATACATGGGTTATATGGATATAGTTTACACTAAGAGGCGGGGCTTTGAGTGGATACATTTTCATTCATGAGCTAATTAGTTAAGACAATATACATAGCACTCTCCCCTTTCAAATATAAAGTCTTCAATTCAAATTCAATTTTGAAATCGAAATCATAATTACACCTGCGGAAAGTATGCACATACTGCTTTAATTTGTCGATGCATGTTTCGCGTGATCAAGTCATGTTGACAGCGTGGAATTACAATTTATTTTGTAATTCATATATTTTAACAATTTCTTTCGAGCTATTTCTTTTGGGTTAGTTATATCAAATCAAATCCATTTTCCGGCTGATATGCCAGCAAGTTAACGCATTTTGATTATCAGACAAGAACTGTTTGGCGGCTCGAGAGGTGCAACATGAGTATAAGCTGGCAACAGTCCATTCATTTTTTTTTTAAAAATCCACAGATAATCCAAACTACCAAGATATCTATCTGAACCCGAGATGGTGTTCAGAAACAGAGAGCTGATATAGAATGACAGATGTGAAGTCATTCAATGCCGATATTGTAAAACACTAGTCTAAATTCCAGTCTCAAAATGATGAGTGTCTTCTGATTTCGCCTACTATAGCAATTGGCTCTAACGAGCCCCTTGATAAAAACAAATTGGTATAAAACAGGTGAAGCTATAATTCCTGTTCTTTGGTAAGAATGTGCCTTTAGGTTTGCTTAACATATATGCCGACGGTGAAAACTCTAATGAGGTTATGCAGATTGACATGCTCAACCGAGTCTTCACTGTACGTCCAACTCGTTAAACACGACTCGTATACATATACTTAAACTAGTGTCTGATTAGGTTGTTGATAAAATGCCATCTAACTAACCCTTTCCTACATACGACAAATATGCAGCGGAACAACTTTAAAAACAAGTTTGACATAAATACGGTCAATCTCTGAAATCGAAAGTATATTAATTAGTATACATGTAGTTGATAAGATTGATTGATTGGGGTTTAACGCCGTTTTTAACAATTTCTCAGTTATATCACGGCGGCCAGTTCACCTGCTCATGCATTTCCTGGTTTTCTCACACCAGTACTCCACACAACAATCTTCCCAAGCAACTGGCTGCTTTTCCACATATACTTAGCCCATTGGTTGAAGACGAATGACGCATGTCGCATTGACTTTTGTCAATGCTCGGAAAGAAAGTTGGCCGAGCTGGGATTCGAACTCACAACCCCTGGATTGACAATAGTTGATAAGAGTGTGGCAACAAAAGGTAACAATTCTAATAAATTATCTTGAAATCAAGTCATGGTTTCGTGAGGAGAAGATTTCAACATTGTACTAACGGTAAATAAATTAAACTAAGACCGACACTTACACACTGTTATTCAACCAATGCACAGAACATGAACAATCTTTATCACCAAGGAAACATGTTTTGTGAAATAGGACAACCAGTTTCAGAGGAAGAGATTTTTAAAGTATTTATCCATTGGTGCCCATTACAACTAGCGCGGACTGCGCAGGCTGATCTGGATCGATACATTACGCAGAGTCCACACTGTTGGTTTTCTCGTGGGACGGCCGATACAGTATCATGATTGATAGTTCAGGTCTTACGCGGGCATTTTGTTTCTAGTGTATACCTCATTTTAACAATTACTAGCACGAGTAAAGACTGTGTATACAGAGATATATCTGAGATTCTGTAAAACATATCTATCTTGTATATACATGTATTTACTTTACATGTACACAAATTGTATTGTAGGCATATTCGAACATTTAACATTGCTTTGTTATTTTGTCTCAGACCGTATTGCTTTTCAATGTTGTTCTGTGTCTATTTATAACAGCAACAATTACTATATTCCGTGTACATTGAACTGTCGCATGCTTACTGCATAACAACAAAGAGTCTACGTAGACTACGTAGTATATAGAGTTCACAATCCTTTTAGTCAGGTAACTTCGAAAGTTTAATACACGACCTTGAAAACATGTCAGAATGAAGGCAACGCGTGAGGGGTGGGTTAAAGTTCGTTCATTTGACGTCATGATTTAAAAGGGCCCTTAAGAATCCAATTAAAGAATATCACTTTAAGATTTGTAAATTCAGTTTTCGAACTAACTGACGTAGGTAATGATTGAAAACGGCTTGCGTTTCAATTAAAAGAAACATCACTGTCAGTTATTTAACTTAATCACGGCACGTGAAAACGGCTTATGAAAATTATTGCGGTTATTATTAACTTGCATTCATGTATAGTCAATGTTCGTTATAACCGATCTATAAAAGCATCCAGTATGCTTGCACGACTTAATTCCGAACTTGGATGTTCATGATCAGACTGCGCGAACGCTAACGTACAAGTTGATCTTGATCTACGTTTGTCGTAAAGTCCCAAAAGGTATATTATCGTGTGGCGCGATGAGGCTTATTTCGGCTCTACCGTCAAATTGATTAACTAGGCGGTTGGTAAGCAGAAGCAGTTACCCTTTCATTTATACCTACAGATGTAACCCTATCTGCATTATCTACTATTAAAACTATGTGAATAAAGACGTTCATGTTATTCGAAAAAAGTTCTGGTCTCTTCAAACAATGCGCTCAATTTATCTTTATTTATAAGGAATTAAATTTGATTTCCTAGTCTGTCTCGTAAAAGTAAGAACAAAACAAACAAAATACGAAGTTAAAAAGTACAGATATTTTGACTGGCTTTCATGTAAGGACAGGCCAACAATTTGACTAAAAATCAAATTTAAATTCCTTTGATGCAATAAACCTATACAAAATGAGCACGCTTTAATCCCATAGATAATGTTTTACAATAATATTGCTGTGGCCAGTAAATCATCTCTTATCGCAATAATCTTACAGCGAAGACACATATGATTACTTGTGGACATAAAACATCAGCAACGGGTGTATGTACGGTGGCATAGAGGTGACATGTGTGTGTTTTTATTTTTATTTTACTAAGTCGTGCGCACGACATACTAAGTCGTGCGCACGAGATACTAAGTCGTGCGCACGAGATACTAAGTCGTGCGCACGACTTAGTAACTCGTGCGCACGACATAGTATCTCGTGAGCACGACTTAGTAACTCGTGCGCACGACTTAGTAACTCGTGCGCACGACATAGTATCTCGTGAGCACGACTTAGTAACTCGTGCGCACGACTTAGTAACTCGTGCGCACGACATAGTATCTCGTGCGCACGACTTAAGTATCTCGTGCGCACGACTTAGTATCTCGTGAGCACGACTTAGTAACTCGTGCGCACGACATAGTAACTCGTGCGCACGACTTACTATGTCGTGCGCACGACTTAGTAAGATAAAAATAAAAACA
This sequence comes from Serripes groenlandicus, assembly GCA_031761405.1. Lineage (NCBI taxonomy): Eukaryota > Metazoa > Mollusca > Bivalvia > Cardiida > Cardiidae > Serripes > Serripes groenlandicus. Next base: position 72,937,655 of record JASEVX010000009.1, read on the forward strand.
TACACATGTCACCTCTGTGCCACATTACGGTGGCATAGAGGTGACATGTGTATGTTTTTATTTATCTCGTGCGCACGACATACTAAGTCGTGCGCACGACTTAGTAACTCGTGCGCACGAGATACTATGTCGTGCGCACGAGATACTTATGTCGTGCGCACGAGTTACTATGTCGTGCGCACGAGTTACTAAGTCGTGCGCACCAGATAGTATCTCGTGCGCACGACTTAGTAACTCGTGCGCACGACTTAATTATCTCGTGCGCACGACATAGTATCTCGTGCGCACGACTTAGTAACTCGTGCGCACGACATAGTAAGTCGTGCGCACGACTTAATTATCTCGTGCGCACGACATAGTATCTCGTGCGCACGAGTTACTAAGTCGTGCGCACGAGATAAATAAAAACATACACATGTCACCTCTGTGCCACCGTAGCATGTCAGTGTTACGAATTTGAATAAGCCTATACAAATTATAATACAAATTAATAAAATAGATACCCTTTAAATTAACTATGTACTATATATAGTTCGAAGGTGTTTGTCGACCCGGATTTTCTAATATTTCAGCAGCTAAATACGTCAATAAACCCATGCCTACTTAATGTATGCAGCTCTAAGCTCAAAAGCTGTCAGAAGGTAAACGGAAGCATGGACAGCTATCCCGGGTGATACAAACCAGTAGTGTAAGTTATGTTCGGCGCACACAACCGATGGTATTAAACATGTTCTCTGCGAATGTCCAGGTTTTATTCCTCAGACAGCATTTTTCGTACAAGACATACGATATAACATTCACATTGAGCTCGCAGACGAATTAAACTCCGATCCTCCGCATACGTTCATGTTGAAAGTCCTGGGATCGGAACCTGATAGACATGGATGATGAAACAAAAGACATACTTCGTAGACACTCATTGATGTTTCCATACAACTGTCTAAACATCCTAGCATGATTGCTGTATTCAGGAATCCCACTCATTGCACTGAATGATGATATACTGAAAAAACCTCAAAAATACATTACAATTAAATTCGTTTATATAGCACCTTTGTTGTGAATGGAGCATCTTCGTAATGGTATCTACCTTTTCTGTTAAAAACTTAATAATAGCATTCCATCCTTGTTGTGAATTTCGTGACTACCATGAATCAGACCCTAATGTGACTTGCTTAACCATAGTATATTATTACGAGACCAGTTGGTGTTGTGATTATTCTAACTACATGTATATTAAACGTCTCCCTTAACTTTGTACACGTCGTTCAGTGCCCTAGCATAGATGTGTGTTCCTCGTTCATGGTCTATGGTCTTATTTTGGAAACGATTCTAATTGGTTATTTAAAGACATTTCCTCCAAATTGAAAACGTTTACAGGATTTGCAGCTTTGGGTAGAGTTGCGAAGGTCAATTTTTGACATAAAGTTAATAAATCCTATGTAAATGAAAGCACATCAACTATCGCCAAAAATATAGTGCACACATACTTGACCGAAATACGAATGCAATCATCAGCAAAAGTAAAATAAGACTTAAGAACAAACTTATTCTAAGCATCCAAATAAAATAAGAAGTCTCTGAATGTGTAAATGTCATATTTAATTAAATATATTTGTATATTTAAAAGGTGAAAGAAAAGACGATAGTGTGGATTCTGAGCGTTTTCTGGGTATTCCAAACCCAGTCTTTGTGAAAATATCAAAACACAACGAAGAAATCGAATTTCACGATCTTAAAATTGAAATATCTAGAATACTACCAATTAATCCTCAGATAAAAGATGCAAACTCTGCACATTCATAATAAGGTGACTGATTGGTGATAGGTTTCTATATATAGACAAATAACACTATCGTTTGTTTAGGTAGGTCGCAGATGTAGGTCACACAATATGGCGCTTTTTATGTTCTTATCTGCTTCATTCGCATGTTTTCTGTGACATTATAGAGGACTCGAAAAAGGGGAGTAAATATATTTGGGATTATATTCCCAACATGGTCACTCTTATCAATGAGACGATTCTTTTGAGCCCGTTAAACATAGGATTCGCGTATCAAATACGGGAGTTTAGATCACCAAAAATGTCCCCTATTATCTAGAGCTCTGTCATTTTACAATATTGCATGCATGAATAAGTTAACACGTACCCATATACAGACGCTACATGACGCATCTGTAGCAGGCATCGTATAACAACATTATGGATAAAGGTTAACATTTATCAGTTTGAGCAATTTCTCCTCGTGGTATAAGATTTTAAAGGGATCATCGGTGTGTATTTGCAGACATCAGGTAAGTTTAACCCTGACCCACCTGCTGACTTATTTTGACGCAATAGCCGCAGACGACTTTTGATGACATTGTGGCCAAAGGTGAAATTTCTAATTTGGCCACAATATTTTCAACTTTATTTAACAATTAAGCTATCTTTTATGGAGAATCTGAACAAAGTCATCTGCTGCAGATTTGTTGCATGGGGGTAAATGGTTGATATCAGCGACATCATGGGGTAGGTGATATGCAAGCAGGTGAATAGACCTGGTTATTCGTTGATGCGGATGTTTCGTTACAGTTGCATTCAGAGTGTTGCAGGCATTTCTCATTTACAAGAAAGTAGTTCTGCTCAAGAGATAGTGTATATATATTCTGTCCGGATAACTAGCAAAGCCGAGACGGTTTGCTTGTTCGATTGTATGGTGGTTTACATCGCATTCTTCATCCCCCAATTATATCACGACGTTTCCAGGGTAAATAACTAATACTACTGGTTCATTTGTACTGATACCAGCGGGTCAGTCATATTGCTAACCACTCAATCCTGAGCATCATGGAGGGAAAGCCATTCCTGAATTGTTTAAAGTATTTGATATGACCGACCGGGGATCGAACCCGGGACCTCCTACATCCAAAGCGAACGCTCTACCAATTCACCGTCGATGTATTCAAGCCAAAATGATTAAATTTGCCTGGGTAAGGATAGTTTTTAATGTTGAAAATCTTCCGTATGAAGCTTTATCCTGATATGATAGTTTCAGAATGTTATGGATCATATATTAACATAGCTATATGTTTAACTCTTTACCACATACAGCAAATCTGCGGCAGACGACTTTGAAGGCGTCTGGCCAAAAATGTGAAAAATCTCAACAAATGAGAGTTTAAAACACATTGTGGCAAAAGGAGAAAATGGCATTACGCAAAAAAGAATTCACCAGGCGAAAATGGTTACTGTCATTTTGGACCAAATCGGGCCCGGACAAAACCAGTGTTTAGCGTTCTCTACTTTCATTTTTTCAAACAAGGTCAAAATACTAAAACTGATCAAACAAATATTTTCCAGTGCATCCTATACACATTTGCAATGAATTTAAACTCAATGTCATATATTCAATGCATTCTGGTGATGGTAAACACTAATTTCTACAAAAACAAAGTTTTTTTGTAGGGACTAGTTGAGTGTAGATCAGCATGACCGCGGATGTATTTGGCGTATTTGACATTGAATGAATCCAACAATGGCGAAAAGATTGGGTACTCCCCTGATGTATCGCTATTCCATACTTATATAGTAAATCATTAGTTGACATGTGCACTGTTCGTAAACTGATACTCTTCCGTGGACCATTACAACTGGATGAATGGAATCAATACTTGAACAATGAAGCAAATTACTTTCGGAGTTAAATTTAAACTTATTTATTTTACATCGATTGATAAACACGCTTTCAGCTTATATTAATCACGCTCGATGTCTGCTTCCTGGAGACTTAACCAGTACTCGCGCCGTTTGTGTGGAAAAAAATCCCAAAGTTAGATCCCGCTCATCACAGGACTCGAACCCGGGAACTTGCTTCTTTACCCAGGTCGACTCGGGTCTGTGTAAAGTGTTTAAAACTAGATTTACCGGTTCCAATTTTTCATCAACCAAGTCTTTCGCCATGTTGCCAGCATGAAATGTACTAGTGTTCGGATAAGTTACCCGATGTTACCTAACTCTTGGGGTAGGGTGACATCGGGTTAACCCGAGTAGGCTGTCTCTTGTTGAAACGAACACCACCCGAGCCAATTCGGGTTAACGCAAGTTGACCCGGGGGCTAATGCAGAATGCGGTCAATATAACGGTTGTGGCAGGTAACTCCAGACTACGTTTAAAAATAAATAAACAAGGGAATCTATTACTTTAGTACTAACATTCTGGATATAAACAGTTATTTCCCTTTGAGTACATATGTTTACACGGAAGACTCCGGAGTTGAATTGAAGCACTGATATTATTCTTCGGGCCGTTTGTCCATTTATGAATGGTATGAAAGTCAGACTTAGTCCAACATTTCAATATGCCATATTTTAACGGGATGAAAGAGCGAATTTAACACAAATTATTCAAAATAGAATTTTGCAGTGTCAAAGAATAAAATCTGACCTTTGACATGTCAAGACCAAACATTTACGTTATACTTTGAATCACATTAATTGCTTAATTGTAATACCGTTATCAATCTCGTTGATGTCAGACCTAAAAATGCTTCGCTGTGCGTTTATTGGATTTTACAGCAACACATAATAGGTCGTCTCAAATTTACCCTACACATTTAAATATTCTGTCCAATGAAATCGTCGCACGTTACAGCACTCTACCATCACCGCTTTTCTGTCTCTCCTGTTTATACCTAATGATTTTGTAGACGAAAATTTTATTGAGTGAATCCATTATGCACAAAATGAAATGTGGCCGCCGTTGTTAATTTGAAATTCATGTATCAGCACATGCTTTTTCCATAGTACCACCTTTCAAAACGTGTTTTGGGGTTAGACGTTCATTTTTATAATACGATTCGCAGAGGCTTGATGTTTGTTTTGTAGCGCACAGCGTTGTTTACATGGTCACGCATACCTGTAAGAACGTTATCTGTTACAATGGTTTAACCGACTCCTGGTAGCGAACCCCAGCTCGGCCAACACTTCAAACAAGCCATTGTGACACGAGCCTTTCGTTATCCATCAGTGGGCTAACCGTCTATGCGGAAAAGCAGCCAGTTGCTTGGAAAGTATGTTGTGAGGAATACTGGTGTTAGAAAGCCACGAAACACATGAATAGGTAAAATGACCGCCGTCATTAGGCTGAAAAGTTATTGAAAACGGCGTTAAAACTCCAATCAACTAAATAAAAGTCGGTTAACGATTAACGTTTTATGTAACGCGTTAGTAAGATGATTTTCATGTTAATGATGTAAGTAGCTCTTGGAAGTAGTGGACAGTTACATATACGTTTTATGTAGACATATTTGTCCGTTAACTGAAAAATGAACGCGTTGATAAGATAAGTACCTTCTTTACTCAGGTCGACAACTAGATTAACCGGTTCCAATTTTCATCTTCCAAGTCTTCCTCCATTTTCACAAGATGGTCAAGGGCCGACAACTCACTAAAGCAGAATTGAACACCGATCTTTGAATAAATATATAAGTTAAATACAGCTAAATAATATATACAAGTTTAAATAACCACTTTCTTTCCTAACAAATCGAGAGGCAATAAAATAAAACTACTCACGCACTTTCATCCACACTCTCACCCAAATCACTGAACCTGTCCAATCACTACCATCACTGGTACTTGGAATTGTTCATAACGTTGTCCTTTGGACTCAAACGTCGCACTCCTAATGTCCCCCGTTACGACGTCTTCTTAAGTTGTGGACTGCGTCACACACACTGGTTCTTCAAACTTCTGCGTTTTGAACTTCGATTGTCTGGCTATCGTTATGGACTAGCCATAGACATAAAACGGCTAAAATTGTAATAAATAACCATGTCTTACAATAATATCAATAATGTTCCGTAAACCTAACAGCCTACCATGTTATACTCCTATGGTAGCTCATCTCTATACTACTATCCTTTTACATTTCCCACTTCCATTCTTACCCTTTTCATACAAACATATCTTTCCCAATAGCATATTAACACATTGTCTCGCTCCTAACGGACTCAATTTCTGTAAAAACCATTCACTTCGTGAACCAGAAATTCTCTAAACAATTCAATCATGTAATAATTATCTCAATACCTACCATTGTAAATTTGCACAGATTCCATTCCTTAAATATGCCGAAAAACCCTTTGCACAATAAATACGAATTTACATATATATGCCGTGTGAATTGGTCACATCAACTAACTCTCACCATAACGAGTGAAAACCGTCTGGCGACTCCTGTGATACTGACGGTCAAAACAAATGTTTGAGTAAGTTATATAGCACCAATCAACCCCTGAGCCTCCTGGTGACAGGCAAAATTCCCGTGCAACTCGTAATTCACAACCAACACCCAGTTTCAATACATTTATAGGCCAAATGAAATAGCAACATAGTTTATCGTAATTAACGTTTTTAAACCCATCAATTTCTTAATTCTCAACGGATTTACATGAAATGAACTCTTAATATGCTTATTCTCACTTATCATATATGTATATGATAATAACTTTATAAACAATGATCTCCCTGACGATCCTGCGATAAGTTAAAACCATACGTGACCAACCTGCACTGACTGACCGTCTTGTAGAAAGTTGATTATTGTGTTTGTATTATATTGTGTTGTATGTTTACAATGTATCTTCTGCAAAGGAGGATTAATAAAATATATATATATATACCTAGCTCTTTTAGTAAGGTGAGAGCGGGTTAACCCCAGTAGGCTGTCTCTTGTTAAAACGAACGCCACTCGAGTCAACTCTGGTTAACGCAAGTTGACTCGGGGGCTAATGATGCAGAATGCGGTCAATGTAACGGTAGTGGCAGGTAACTCCAGACTACGTTTTAACAAAATAAACAAGGGAATCTATTTTTATAATATATACATTTCTGGATATAAATCAGTTATTTCCCTTTGAGTACAAACAGGTTAACACGGATGACTCCGAAGATTACTTGTAATACCGAAATGAAAACACTACTCAGATAATCGGACCTTTTGTCCAGTTATGGACGGTATGAAAGTCAGACTTAGTCCAAACATATAAATATGTCATTATGCTCAATTATGTTTGTTCTCTTTTGTTTATTAGTTACTCATTTGTATTGTCTTTGTATTCACTTTGCTATCTTTGCTATCTTTGCCATATTTCACTTGTGTAAATTGCTTTTTTGCGATGCTTATAACATGTATGTTTGAATGTATGTATCATGTGTGCTTGATTTCCAAGATTAGAGGGTGCTGATATTCGTCTACGTGTTGCCATTTTAAGTCGCACGAGGAGATAAAGGATCAAATAATCGTCTAGCTGTCCGTCTCACGGGAATTTAACTCTGTAACTATAAAAAGTTCAAACCTGGTATGATTTCAGTTAAATCACGGCGTTTCCGTGGTAAGTTACCAGTACTACTGGTCCGTTAATCCTTAGACCAGCCAGACAAACAGTCGTAATGCTAACACCGCAACCCTTAGCGCCAAGTAGGGCAGCAATTACTACCCTTTTTAAAGTATTTGGTATGACCCGTTTGGGGCGCGAACCAGCGATCTCCCGCACCCGAGGCGGACGCTCTACCACTACAGCACCGAGGCTGTCAAACCTGGTATGGAGATAGCCGGGTAGTCTCCTTTGTTCCTAACTTTTCATATTTTGTTTCTTGTCCCTTTCTCGTCTATAAACTTGGTCTGCAGATGTGCAGTACACAACACTAACGTACCTACCTATATGTATTTACCTGTGACAATCTATGCAGGGTATTCATTTTAAAGTTGGTATTCAGAAATTTAGTATGCACGAAATCTATAACATTCTTCATCTCTTATTTTTATTATTTCCTTTTGTTCTGTTTTCACTCGGATTCTGTCAGATTAGGCTGCGATATTAGTGTCGAACATTAATTTCGGAATAGACGTACAAATAGTGACAATGACAAAACTTCATTCAAAAGGACTTAGGCCACCGGCTCATAATATATAAATACATTTATTACATTCTGAAAAATGCCCCTAAAACTAAATCTCTTTCAACAGCATGTAGACGTAATTTATGGCTGATTATCTTATTATCAATGGGGTATTAGACTGTAATAACGTGTAAAAATTAGTAATACTAGTACAATATTTATACCAGGGGAAAAGTAAATCAGTGTTGTCTGATTTCGGAAACTTTTCACAATGAAAAACATATGATAGTTCAAACAGTTCAAACATATCCCATTTTCACAAGTAATTTTACTATGGTGACCAGTCTCTATTCTAAACTTATGATTTGATAATACAATTTTATGAATAAACGACATGTCTATTAGTAGATATGTTTCTGTTTTCAATAGAGACTTATATCGTTAATAATGAAGACATCGACCAGATGCGTTGATACTACCATGCCAGCTCTATCATATGTTGTTTAAAACATCCACTACATTGATTCACGTTTCCAACCTCCTGTGAAATCTAAAATCTTTCCAAATCATATAAAAAGTATATTTTTCATATGAGCCGTTCCACGAGAAAAACCAACATTGTGGACTCTGCGTGAAGTATCGACCCGGATCAGCCTAAGCATGGCGCGCAGGCTAACCCGGACAGACACTCTTCGCCTCCTGTGGATTTTCTGTTTCAGGAATCATTACTCTATACCTCTTTCCCCTTCAGACGGAATGTGTCGGCCCGGATTAGCCTGCACGGACTGTATCATAGTCATATGGAAGAATTATTTCACTGGCACTTGCTATCGGGGATAATTTATCATATAAAAATAAACAGTAGTTGTAACTTTAACGCGCTATAACGCTTTTATTAATTAAGTTATCGCTTAGGTGCAAACGGCTCCACAAAGTATAATTATCTATCTTTAAAATGTATTTAATATGTATATTTTATTTTTCGAGAAAAAGATGATTTAAATAGTATTTTTTTAGGTTGAATAAACGTTGTCAATATCATATAGACTAAGAATAAAATAAAAGTACCCCTTCAGTTATAATCGATGTATATCAAATATTATTATAGATATTTCTTAGGTGCAAACGGTCTCGGTGCGGCACTCCTTCATCTACAATGTGAATTTATTTCATCAAAATAAATTTATATTTAGATGGTCTTTTTTAAAGATATATGTGTAACTTCGTGGTTTTAAATGTATTCGTGATAGTTCGGAAATGTTCCCGTTTCGATCCGAAGTTTTAAATGACCCTCATAAAATATATCATCCCCAGGGGTCTTAATCCGAATTATCTTATACAAGATTCTCAATGTTGAACAACTTAGTTAGATTGTGTATGAAGTCTTTGTAACTTACAAAAGGAAACGCTCAAAACATTTAGTGACAGAAAGTAATTTGGTGATTAAACATCACTGATAAGATTTTTTCGAATAGTATATGTGTTTGTTTTTTCTGTTTTCATTTTTTGCTGTTTCTGTATTTGTGTAGGTTTTTTTATCATTATCATCAATCATTATATAAAATAAATAATAATAATACAGTAAATATTTACTCCACAATCAAACTAAGCAGGTATCCTACTAATTTCAGAATTGGTTTGTCTTATTTCGTATTTGTCTTCTTCATTAAATGTTAAAGTATCAATTTAGTCACGAGCAGAAAGGTTATAGTCAGGTCTGGTCTAACCTTTTAGCAAGACGATCCAACTCGCGCACAGCAGGTTAAGGGTTAACGTTTGAAGCTTATGTAGTTATTTTGTTGTACAAAACTGATTAAAAGTGTGGTTTTCATATACTGATCTCATTTTAGGACAATGCTTTAAATTAAGAAATAAATTATTATGTGAATAGCCATTGTTGAATTTATTTCTATACATCAGTGTTCGTAAGATCGCTTTTTTTTTATAATGGATATGCATATTACTAGTTTATTTGCTGTTTTTCTCTCTTGAATATGAATATGTATATACTGATGTTATATAATGTGAAATTCAAGTTTATGTGGAGAGTGTGTAACTAAATTACGATTGAAACCGGGTGTCCCTGGTTCGATCCCCAGTCGCGGCACTACGGTCATGGCGGAGCCTATTACTGGTGTGTTTGCCCCGGGATCATGAATAAGTGAACTGTCGCCGTGATATAACTGAAATAATGTTGAAATCGGCGTAAAACCCCAATACAACAAACAGACAAAACAGTAAATTACGAACTTCATTATTCTAACCATATAAAGATTAAACCTAGTGTACTGGCTCGATCCCCTAGACGTTTATTGTTTTAACGATTCTCTTCACAGCGTATGATCAATTATCGGTTAATCACGGAACCTTACGGAGATTAACGAATATATTGCTTCCGTGGGCAGATAGAATTATCGATTTTTAATGATTTGACTGATGATCGAAATTCTTGGGTATGGTTGGTTTTCTCGTGGAACGGCTCATATAAGTTGACGAGGTTCTACGTCCCACGTCATCTAAAGATTAAAACATTAAATAACAGTTGCGTGGATATCTACTATTTCAAATAGTCTACACCAAAAATTAACACAATACATGTAATAATCTATAAAGAGGGGATATATTCCATTGTACTATTGAACTTCAAATATTTCTTACAAAAATCAAAGTGTACGGATTCTAAAACATCTGAATATCTATGACACTTTTGACCTCCGTACCACAGAATTTGTTTTATCTTTGAATCGACAATTTTAATATATCTTCACAAGGAAAATAACCAAAAGATCTCTGATATCTATATATGGAAAGAGCAGCTTTCCTTACTTGAGATGCAAATTTGTGTTGAGCTGAGAACCAAGACAACTTTGGTGTAAAATGCAGACCCATGTATTTAAACATGATGTTATTCATTAACAAATACAATATTTCATTTGCTCGTAAACGACCGCCATTTCTAATCAAAGCACTGAAAGTTCTGACGGCCTGGGGGCTGCAGGAAGGTTAGAGAAGTAGGGAAAATGTGAAAGGAAATAACAATTGCAGCTTTTGTTTATGTATTTATTGTTAAGAAGTTGAAAAACAATCATATCACAAATAGTTAATATTATGAAACTGCCAATTTGAAAACATGAGGACCTGGTTGGCACTATATCGCTCACCTGAGTGCAAGAGCTCAAAAGTATATACACATTTAAGACATGAAGAATCAAGGGAAAATTTGACAGCAGGTTTAAGCAGAATATTTTGAAGTTTCTGCCTTATTATATTGAAAAATATGTCAAAGTTTAGTCAACTTCCATCAAGTAGAAATGATTCTCTAAACCATGTACTAGACTGGGAGAAAAGGTTTGATCAATGCAAAACTCATCAAGACAATTATTCTGACAAGGATTCAAAATGCAACCTCCTGAGTGTTATCAAGATTTTCCTTTATTTGGCCTAGTGACCTATTGTTTTTACCTGATATGACCCATATTCGGAAATGGACTAGATATTATCAATACAATTAACCCGGCATGACCCATATTCGAACTTGGCCTAGACATCATTAAGATTAACATTCTGACCAAATTTTAAAAAATGAGGCTTCTACAGTGTTGACAAGATTTTCCTTCAATTTGACCTAGTGATCTTGTTTTTTTAACAGACACGACCAACTTTTAAACTTGGCCTACATATCACCAAGACAAACATTCTTAAACAGTTTCAACATGCTCAAATTAACAATGCAGCATCCAGAGTGTTAACAAGATAACCTTTCAATTCGGCGTAATGACCTAGTTTCCGACCCAACATGACCACTAGTCTAACTTGACCTAAATATAATTCAGACAAAATGTCAAGCTGTTGAAGCAAAAAATGCGGCCTCTAGATTGTTAACAAGATTTTACTTCAATTATGCCTAGGTAGCACCCATATTCGAATTTGGACTAGAAATCATTAAGATCAACATTCTGACCTAATTTTAAACTGCTCTTGTACATTGTTAACAATATTTTCTTTCAATTTGGTCTAGTGAGCTAGTTTTCGTCCATACCTGACCAATATTCGAACTTGGCCTGCATATAATCAAGACAAACATTCTGATACAGTTTTAACATGCTCAAATTAAAAATGCAGCCTCCAGAGTGTTTACAAGATTTCCCTTCAATTTGGCCAAATGACCTAGTTTCTGACCCAATATGACCCATATTCGAACTTGACTTAGATAGCATTAAGACAAACATTCTTACTAGAATGCCGTTGATACCTCCACAACGCTTGCGGGCACCTGAATAGCGCGATCGGGTCGCCCGGTTGGGGGAGAGGTTGGCGTTTGCACTCTACCGCTACAACTTAGTTATTGGTGCTTTGATGGCTGGAGAGGAGAGGCATGGCATAATTCACTTCACTGCCACACTCCCTCTCATGTGGGTTCTGCACTCTCCTTCTCTTTCAGTCATCCTATCTTTTCTAGGGCATCTAGTAGTACTGTTATTCTGACACTGTTGTGATAAACTCTGTGTAGACCTTATGTGAATAGCGCGACTGGATGATCTGATAAATGATTGTATAACCTGCGAGCCACAGTGGGTGGTCGATCAGACGCCGGCCTGTCCCCGGTCAATGTCTACCCGATTTCCAGCCGGGCTCTGAGCGGCGTCTAGATTGTCTGGGTAGTCCACACTTTGGCCCGGCGCTCGCTCGCCAGGCATCAGCCGATTAATGCCTGCGAGGAGTCCCGAAGGATTCCGGCTGAAAATCCTTAGAAATCCGCCGCAAACTACTCGCAAACCTATCGCAAGGTAATTGGAACTGGTGTTTAAGTGCTATTAGGTAGGCTATATTTTTAATTCATAAATATGCTTTAGATATCAATATAAATCTGCAGCAGAAGACTTTTGAAAACATAAAGGTTGATGTCCATATCTCTATGTGCAGACATAAGGCACATTCCTGTAAGCACTTTCTTCGCCATTGATGATCTTCAGTCGGACTTCACGAGGCCAATAGTGAAATTCTTTCTTTGAACTCGCAACTTGTCACCAAAAACGAACTGTGTTGACATTCGGATCGCTTGACTTCCTTAAACTAGTCGACAATCGTTCACTGGTCCTTAAGATAAGGGTGATACACCACCCCATTTATTCTTCAAGCACTTGATTTACACCCGGAGTCCATCGTCCGATGGCAGATCTTCCCTTATAAAGTTTAGGGGACACGGGCCCTACCGGCGAATGTTAAAAGTTAATAAGCTTCCATATGTGACCTCCCGGCGCATTCATTTCTAAAACATTTATTAAACTTGTATTGGAGAACTCACGCCTTAAGTTGTTCACTGATGTTCCAACAACATTATAATGATCTTTTCTTAGGAGGATTTTAACCTTTTAACTGCAGCTTTGTTGCATCCATGTTGCACTATTTTTCTCGGGCAGTCTCACCCTAAAATGCGTTGGTTGGTGTTAACAGCAATTGGTAGGCTGCCAACTCCGAATAAATGGTTTTACTTTTATGACCAGGGGCTAAAGCCCCAGGCCAAAAACTATGATTTATATGTTATCTAAGTTAATTTCCATTCCAGTGTCAAAACAAAATTTGGTTACAATATTAAGTTGATTTGCGAGTGTATCACAGTATCAGAACAATTTGCAATGTCATTTGCGAACATCAAACATATAATTTCAGGTATATCATCAGTAATGTAAATACCGTTTTTAATCCTTCATGGAGTCTTATACTAGGTTGATTAATAACAAAAAGAAAACAATGGTATTGCTAATTGTATCACCCTGTGTGGTACCTATGTTGAATTTGAAGAACTCTGTAAGACAAGTATCCGTTTTAATGCAGGATGAACTATCAGAATACAAAGTTGAAACTTTCAAAAAATTACCGTATATACCTCAATATGTCAGAACATGAAAATATCTTGTTATGGTTTATTTTGTCAAAAGCTTTTCGAAAGTAAAAAGATAATCAACAAATAAAGACCTCCTTGTTTCGATAAGTACTTTTGTATTATTGCTTATAATGATAACAGATTTTCAACTGTCGAATAATTGCGTTTCAATTCAGATTGTGCTTCATCAATTGTATTATTGTATTTTGCCCATTTATATATTCCTGTATTAATAATACTTGAAAATAGTTTATACATTGCTGTAGTAATATAGATACCTCTGTAATTAGCGGGGTTGGTTTAGTCTCCTGATTTGTATATAATATAACAAATTATAGATTGTGACCAAGACTTTGGGAAATTACCTGTTGTGAATACCTTATTTAATAACTTGTGTAAAGATGGTCCAGATAAAGAGGGTTATTTAGCTCTTTTCCGCAGAGAATCTCTTTTATTATGCAACTAAGCCCTATAATGTGGGTACTCAAAAGAATCGTCTTACCGAGACGATTCTTTTGAGTACCCACAACGTAGGTTTTAAGGGTCAAATGACAATTTGAGAACATGGAAATCGATGTTTAGTTTATCTAAACCTCTTGATATTATTATTATACAACTCTACAGGGATGTCATCAAGTCCAGAGCATTAACCGTTTCAGAGGTTCTTAATTGCTGTTTCGACCTCTTTTAACCCTTTCTCTCATACAACTGTGAACAATTCTGCAGCAGACGACTTTGAACGTATGTTGTCAAAACATAGAAAATCTCCATAATTGAATGGATAACCTATGACTAAAAGTGGAAAAGATTGTGGCAAAAGGAGAAATTGCACTTTTTGTGCAATTTCTTCTTTTGTCACTATGTTTTCAAAAAGCCGTCTGCTGCAGAGGCGTCCGAAAGCGTTTATATGTTTCTAAATTCAAACACGTAGCCTCTTGATTCATAATATCAGTATTTTCTTCGAAAATTAATGGAGGGACTTCGTCATCACGTTGAAGTGTTTGAAAATAATTATACCATGTAGACGCACCTATTAAAGATGTCAATTTTAACATAATCATATGGGATGAATTTGTTTTTAATAGGCGCTAAAATGTGTTAAGGTTTAACCTTTTCTTTAAAATATGAATCTTTGTTGTTGATGAAACTGTAATTGCATTTTCTTACACACATCATTAAGCGGTTTTGTTATCTATAACGTTCTCTTTATAGACATTTTCGTTATCAGATTTAGGAATCCTACGAATGTCCTTGTATTTATTATTCTTCAAAAGATCACACTGATCATCCCACCATGGAGCAGAGTTTTTGTTTCGAAATTACAATTAATTCAATATTGTTTACGCATTGTATGCGGTGGCTTTGTAGAAAGGGAGATAATGCAATCTACTGCTTCACCAACATTACAATCTATCAAATTGACTATACTTTGGTTGCGGTTAGTTGATATTTGTTTTAAAATTATTCAAAAGATTATTTCTATGATTATCACGCCGTTGAAACTGTACATTCCTTAGTGCATACATAACTCATAATTAACGGTTCTGTTTCTCATAGTCTATCTTCAAATATGAAAGATTGCATAATGATGGGTAGTGATCGGATCATCTCGTTCTCCAGCTGTAAACTATGAGACAATGTCGAACACATCTCTGCTTGATATGACATAATCGACTATACTTTTACCATCGTTTGAAAGACAAGTGATGTTTCCTAAACAACATCAAAGAGTCGACCGTTCGTGTGATCTGTAAAAGTCTGTTACAGATTTACTCAAGTTGTTAACTCTATAACAGTCCTTTTTATTGCATACAAAGTTCAAATTATCGCCGCTCTTGTCTACCTCCCAATGGAAGTCCAGAAGACTGGGTTTGTTTTTCTCATTTGTATATAGAGTTAAAAAATCTTCTTCTACATAAGTATTATCCCGATTTGAAAATAAGTTAGCATAAATGTTCCTTGGGTGACTCTTTACCAAGATTGGTCAAATTATTCCAAGCAGTTGTGTTTGAAGAAGTACTTAAGAAAAGGGGCTAAAAAGGCAGATACCTCCTTGCTTCTGAGCCCAGAAACCATCATAGAGTTATTACACGGCCACCAGGGTTGGGGCATGTTTACCGTATATGTATACATGGTGAAAACTTAAAAATCTTCTTGGCCCAAAGTACTAAACCGATTTTAAAGTTATGTTGCACAAATGTTTCTTGTTTGACCCAATAGCAAGAGTGCTCAAATTAATGTTGATCCTTTGATAAACATGGCTTCCAAAGGCTGGGGCTTGATTTCCTTAAATATATATAATGAATACTTGAAAAATCCGTATGACCATAAGTTTTGGCTCGATTTGAAATTAATTTGGCACAAATGTTCTTTGATTGAACCCATACCAAGATTGTTCAAATTAATTCGATCCACTGATAAACATGGTAGACTAGGGGACAGGACTTGTTTTACATATATGTATAGATTTGTTTGTTTTTTGTTTTAAATTTATTACATTAAGTGATCATCATGGTCTCTTTTGTCCATTTTAATATGTTAAAATTAGACAAAAATGATGGGGAACACATTGTCTAAATAAACTATTTTATCCAAAGATTTGAGCGTGGCACGTTCGTTTTGATAAATTACATGTGATGACCTTTCAGAGAAAATGATTAGATTCATCGAGAATTTCCGATCAAGACCTTCTGTCATATTGGTAATTCATTGTCTTCAACTAGTCTTGACCAAGTGTTTATTGATACAATTTATGCGGAAAGTAAAGACCAGACTATCAGTTTGAGGCATCGATCACCTTTAATTGCTGCCTCATATAGCATAGGTAGAACAAGGAGTTCATGGAATTGCTTCATTTGATTCTGTTTTTAATGTCAATATCTCCTGAGATGCAGACATCTGCGTCATCACGATCACGACTTATCATTATCGCTAATACAAGGTTCTGACAGCTATGTTTATTCATCCAATGAGTTATAACTGCATGTACGTCTTATCTGTAGGCTGAATGTTTTTGTGGAATACACGTTGGTATCATAGGCAACGCTGAAATATTTAATGGCGTAGTATTTGTTTATAGAGGGATATCCATAAGTATGATTACTGTTAATTCATTGATGTTTTGTTTCAGATCTCCATCATTTCTGATGTCAATTAAAGATATGACAAAACAGTATTACCCTCATTTATGATGGAGATGTCTCAGTTACAGCTACTGTGATCGCCCCCGTGACAGTCGTCTGTAAACATCTTTATATACATGACATCTCTTTCCAAATCACTTTACCAATTTCAACTGGAAATATGTTCGTAAAAACCATCAGCTAAAACAAGATTTGATGTGTACCTCATTATGTAACAGTTTACGTGTTCAAAGATAAACAAATGCCAAATGTCTTTATTTCTTTTCAAACAATGTTCAATTACTTTGGTTAACATAAAGCCGTAATTATCAAAAGCCTACTGAAGTCATCTACGGATCACATACAGCCTAAATTATCAATAGCTTACCGAATTAAATTACGGTTCATATGAAGCCCAAATTATCAAAATCCTACCTAGTTCATTTACGGTCCCTATGAAGCCTAAATTATCAAGAGCCTACCAAGTTCAATTATGATTCACATGAAACCTTAATTATCAAAAGCCTACCGAGTTCAATTATGATTCACATGAAACCTTAATTATCAAAAGCCTACCGAGTTCAATTATGGTTCACATGAAACCTTAATTATCAAAAGCCTACCGAGTTCAATTATGATTCACATGAAACCTTAATTATCAAAGGCCTACCGAGTTCAATTATGATTCACATGAAACCTTAATTATCAAAAGCCTACCGAGTTCAATTATGGTTCACATGAAACCTTAATTATCAAAAGCCTACCGAGTTTAATTATGATTCACATGAAACCTTAATTATCAAAAGCCTACCGAGTTCAATTATGGTTCATATGAAACCTTAATTATCAAAAGCCTACCAAGTTTAATTATGATTCACATGAAACCTTAATTATCAAAAGCCTACCGAGTTCAATTATGGTTCACATGAAACCTTAATTATCAAAAGCCTACCGAGTTCAATTATGGTTCACATGAAACCTTAATTATCAAAAGCCTACCGAGTTCAATTATGGTTCATATGAAGCCTTAATTGTCAAAAGCCTACCAAGTTCAATTATTCTTTACATGAAACCTTAATTATCAAAAGCCTACCAAGTTAAATTACGGTTGATATAAATCCTAAATTATCAAAAGCCTACTGAAGTCATCTACGGATCACATACAGCCTAAATTATCAATAGCTTACCAAATAAGTTACGGTTCATATGAAGCCCAAATTATCAAAACGTCTACCAAGTTCAATTACGGTTCATATGAAGCATGAATTATCAAAAGCCTACCGAGTTCAATTCTGTTAATATGAAGCCTTAGTTATCAAGAGCCTGCCGGGTTTAATTACGGTTAATATAAAGCCTAAATTATCCAAAGCCTATCGAGTTCAATTACGGTTAATATAAAGCCTAAATTATCCAAAGCCTATCGAGTTCAATTACGGTTAATATAAAGCCTAAATTATCCAAAGCCTATCGAGTTCAATTACGGTTCATATGAAGCCTAAATTATCCAAAGCCTATCGAGTTCAATTACGGTTCATATGAAGCCTAAATTATCCAAAGCCTATCGAGTTCAATTACGGTTAATATGAAGCCTAAATTATCCAAAGCCTATCGAGTTCAATTACGGTTCATATGAAGCCTAAATTATCCAAAGCCTATCGAGTTCAATTACGGTTCATATGAAGCCTAAATTATCTAAAGCCTATCGAGTTCAATTACGGTTCATATGAAGCCTAAATTATCCAAAGCCTATCGAGTTCAATTACGGTTCATATGAAGCCTAAATTATCCAAAGCCTATCGAGTTCAATTACGGTTCATATAAAGCCTAAATTATCCAAAGCCTATCGAGTTCAATTACGGTTCATATGAAGCCTAAATTATCTAAAGCCTACTATTTGATTGATAAGGGTTTAACGCCGTTTTCAACAATTTTTAAGTCATATCTACTCATGCATTTCCTTGTTTTCCCACACCAGTCCACCACAGAACATACTTTCCAAGCAACTGGCTGCTTTACCACCTAAACTGTTAAACAGCCCACTGGTGAAAGATGCATGTCACAGTGAATTTTGTCGAACGTCGGAAAGAATGTTGGCCGATCTGGGATTCGAACTGACAACCCCTTGATTGACAGCCCGCGTCGCTACAAACAGAGCCAACAGCGCTCGGATCCAAAGCCTACTGGAGTCATCTACGTCCCACATAAAGCATAAATTATCAAGAGGTTACCTCTAATAACTTAATCTCTATCTTGTATAATGTCAATTTTCATAGCAGGGGCATTACTGTTGAACTAAAAATGGTTAGCTAGGTTTTCATAATTAGCACTTTATAGTAAATTTCAAAGAATTAGCTCTGATAGATGAAAAGTAATTATATTTCCAAATTTGCCTTTTTGTATGGGGTATTAATCGGGAAACTACAAATATTTTCAAAAATGAACAAGACGAATCTGCTTTATTATTATGAAAATAAATATGAAAAAAAATCGGGTCCTAGCATATACTGTTAAATGGTTATGGCATGGTCCCTCCATCTTCTGTGTTTATTGACTTAATTAGTTTTAGTGTGTGTTACCTTGTACAGCCTGCTTTGAATTATACTGAAATAAAGAACAAACTTTTAAACAAGAACAAATAAGTTAGTGTGTGTTTTAGTGTGTGTTACCTTGTACAGCCTGCTTTGAATTGTACTGAAATAAAGAACAAACTTTTAAACAAGAACAAATAAGCCCATCGGTGGTAATGGGTACACAGGGGCATTTGTGAAACGTATAGCTCTAGAGCAGCCTGTATCCATAACGTCCGTTTAAGATATACACTGTTACAAGACTGTTATTTAAGCCCCCACCCCCTTCTTTTTCTATCTGACGATCGTGTAAGCGAAAAATAGTGACGTAAAGGTCAATCTGAGACGACCTGTATGGAGGAGACATAATATGTATATTGAGGGCTTGGCGTGAAACGGTTGTAACAAAAATCGGTATTTTTTTACCAAGGTTAATCACCTCGCCATAAAGTCTTTATAGGCGTTGAATAATTTTTCTTGGTAAACAATGGAAATTTAGGTGCCATTGCTCGTTCTGAGCAATGACACCTAAATTTGCATTGTTTACAAAGTTGTCAAAATTGTCCCTAAACCAGGGTCTTCAAAATAGGTTTTTAGTTACAACTGTTTCACGCCAAGCCCTCGATATACGTGCGATCGGTTTTTAATGAGATTGCATCTTAAATAGACTAAAGCGCTCCATCATCACACAAGACGAATGTTTGACGCGAAGCATCAAAGAGAAG
The DNA here is from genome assembly GCA_031761405.1 of Serripes groenlandicus. Lineage (NCBI taxonomy): Eukaryota > Metazoa > Mollusca > Bivalvia > Cardiida > Cardiidae > Serripes > Serripes groenlandicus. The sequence goes on from JASEVX010000009.1 coordinate 72,957,837, forward strand.
CCGCAATATTTCGTTGCACATGAAGAAATAAGTTAAAGGAACGTTTAGATTATTTCTCATACTGTAAAATCATGACTTTAGAGTACACTTTTGTGAGGCAAATATATTTAAAAAACCCATTTATAGTACATTTTAAGACACTATTTTGATAACCCTTTCCCACATACAAATATTTGCTGCAGAGGTGCCTGAAAGTGTCTGTATGAAATACAGTTCAGTTAATCTGATCACACTTTGTTTGTAAGAACTAGAAGATTTCATTTCATTTAAGTGTTCTTAAAGTTTTCTTGAAGTTCACATCGCATCCGTGATAAATGTTGTCGGCTAGGCAAAATACACCGAAATCGTGTTTATCGCGATATTCATGAAAGAACTAATCAACTAGAGGTCATAATTTATCTTGATACATATATTTCTGTGGTTTAAATCGTTTCATGTCTGCATTTTGCGATGTTAACTTTGAATCATGTTTGTGCAAGCATAGACGAAACATTCAGCGATATTTGCGAAAAACAAAATGCATAAATGAATGAAAATGAAAGATGATCGAAAACGCCAAAAAACAACTATTAGAGTACCGACAGACGAAGTTTTCGTCACGCAACACAGTAAAATAGGAAGATATTATACTTACCATGAAAGTCAGATTATTAAAAACAAAGCTAATGAATAGTTAGGATGATTGAAAATTGAGATGTCATTTATGTGAAAAACCGAAAGAAAAAAAAAAATGAAAATCTATAAATAGACTACAGATGAATGGGTACTGTCTAACATCTAAATTGAAATATTTGGTGAATACGAGCCCTGGCTTCTACCTCTAACTACTTCGTAATATATCATAGGATGTAAGGAACCAGCTACATTTGTTGGTTCCCGGTTTGAGATACTATTGAAATGATAAAGCGTATGAGGTAGGTAACCAATTCAAAAGAATGGTTCTCTATTTAACTATTTAACTATTTAGACTATATACAACATGAATGTACTTACATTAAATTAATACACCGGCTTTGTCTTCTTTTTAATTTGTAAAAGTATATAGAGTGTAAAAGGGATGTTTCAAAAGTAATTTACCTTAAATTAATATACTTAGTAAGGACAAAGAGAAATCCCGATATGTGGTCACACAGGTAGGTCTATATATCTTCATGTGCTAAATTTCAAAGCATTCCTACAGGAAGCCGCCTACTGGCGGCTTCCAATAATATAATTCACAAAAATACTTTCTTTTTTATTAATACCTGTTAGCGAAATGTTATAGTATTCTTTTAAAGAGCATAAAAAGATCTGCCAATTATGTTCTGAAATCAGGAGAATTTAATAATGATGATGTCAACGTTTGATGACAATTACATCAATTAAACATGTATTTCAACGGCCTTTAACGCTCTGTGATATGCATATGAGCCGCGAGATAACAACAATGTGGACTCTGCGTAAAGTATTAACCCGGATCAGCCTAAGCATGCCGCACAGGTTTATCCGGATAGACACTTTTCGCCTCCTGTGGATTTTCTGTTTAAGGAATCATTACTCTATACATCTATCCCCCTGAGACGGAATGTGTCGGCCCGGATCAGTCTGTGCGCACTGCGCAGGCTGATCTGGGTCGATAGATTACGTTGAGGCCATAATATTGTTTTCCTCGCGGGACGGCTCAATTATTTAAAAGAAATACATTCGAATGATTCAAGGCGGTTCTTCAGGGAATCAACAAAGATACAAAACAACGCTTTGAAAAAAAAGTGCCTTGAAATTGTTCGGAAATATTTTCCGTGAGAACAGCAGGTGCCAAAAGGGACTGAAAGATAAAACTTTGAATTTTTTTATCGTCTTAGTTATTACTAGAATAGCTGAAAACCTATTTGCTTGAGGGTGGTATAAAATTATTAAATTTCAGCTTGATGTTGCAAATGCTCCAACATAAAAATAAGTAAAATGGTAAATAATTTAAATTGTAAAGTTTGGCTTTCTGCCCTTGCACAACGTGGTAAATGTCTCTCTTTATGGCAAGTGCTCCTGTGGTCAAGCCATCATTTAGGGTAAAAAATAAACACATCCTCCAAGATCGCATGCAATAGCAAAATGGAGCGATTGATTAAATTGTTTGGAGTTTTACACCACTTTCAACTATTTTTTTTTAATTACATTCAGGCGTTTACTTCATAGGTTACCAGTGTAACTGATCAATTTCACCTGACACCAGCGAGCCAGTCGTAATGCAAACCTCAAAATCCTTAGCTCGCGACCAGGTTACGAATCCGCGCCCTCCCGTACCCGGGGTGGTACATAATGGCTCAAGGCTATGGGTGTTTACAGTATCATTCTGGATGTTCCAGACACCGTGACCAGGTTATGAATCCGCGACCTCCCGTACCCGGGGTGGTACATAATGGCTCAAGGCTATGGGTGTTTACAGTATCATTCGGGATGTTCCAGACACCGTGACCAGGTTACGAATCCGCGACCTCCCGTACCCGGGGTGGTACATAATGGCTCAAGGCTATGGATGTTTACAGTATCATTCGGGAAGTTCCAGACCTCGCGACCAGGTTACGAATCCGCGACCTCCCGTACCCGGGGTGGTACATAATGGCTCAAGGCTATGGGTGTTTACAGTATCATTCTGGATGTTCCAGACACCGTGACCAGGCTATGAAACCGCGATCTCCCGTACCCGAGGCGTTACATAATGACCCAAGGATATCGGTGTTTTCAGAATCATTCGGAAAGTTCCATACTTATCCTCATCCATAGGTTATGGGTGTTTACAGTATAATTCGGAAAGTTCCATACTTATCCGTGATGAGCTTCTGCCTTTAGGATTTTTTTCGACACAAACGGCGGTTAAGTCTCCAGGAAGCAGACATCGAGCGTGATTGATATAAGATTAAAGCTTGTTTCACATTCGATGTTAACTAAACAGGTTTAAACTAGTATTTCGTGATGATGGAGTGACAAGAATGTTTTATATTTAGAGCATAAACATATACATATATATACATTCATGTCGCTCCACATACGCTTTCTGACGCCTCTACAGCAGACGACATTAGAAAACAGTGTGGCAAAACATGATTAGCATTTTCTCCTTTTACCACAATGTTTTCAACTTTACTCAATAAGTGTTCTTTCTTTTCTATTTTTAAGAGATTTTCTATACTTTTTCCTAGATTTTTTCAAAGTTATCTGCTGCATTGTGTGTTGTATGAAGGAGAGGGTTAAACTTTTTACCTAATTATCAATGTTTAAAGTTCGCATAGTTAAGCTTAGGTTTAATAATACTTCACTCATTGACGCTTTATCATTGTTAGATGTATCCTTTGTCTTTAATATTTTCAGGAATGCGCGATGTGGATTTATTAAAAGAAAAACTAAGACAATGCCTTCTTACAGGTAACAACTACTTCATAGAGAAGCATGAATTTACGAGAAAACCAACAGTGTGGACTCTGCGTAAAGTATCGAGCCGGATCAGCCTAAGCATGCCGAGCAGGCTTACCCGGATAGACACTTTTCGCCTCCTGTGGATTTTCTGTTTAAGGAATCATTACTCTATACCTCTATCCCCCGGAGACGGAATGTGTCGGTCTGGATCAGTGAGCGCGGACTGCGAAGGCTGATCTGGGTCGATACATTACGCAGAGACTAAATGTTAGTTTTCTCGTGGGAGGGCTCAATTATTCTGTTAAACACAACCTATGATGAACTTCATACACAATCTTGGAATACGTTACACCTGTTGTTCACGAAACCTTCCCTGTCCGTAGTGGCCTAGAGCCATTGGTTGATTGATGGAAACCAGGGGCGTAGCTTGGCAATAATCAATGTATAGGTCGTCTCGTGAGAAAATCAACATTTTTGACTCTGCGTAAAGTATCGACCCGGATCAGCCTAAGCATGCCACACGGTCGTACCCGGATGTACACTTTTTCGCCTCCTGTGGATTTTCTGTTTCAGGAATCACTACTCTATCCATTCCCCCTTAGACGGAATGTGTCGGCTGGATCAGTCTGCGCGGACAGCGCAGGCTGATCTGGTCGATACATTACGCAGATGTGTATCGCCGCAGCTGCGTGTTTTGGGGCATTTTTAAAAATATGTGTAGGCACGTGCCTACAGTTACTAAAGGGAGTATGTCCCTGGAAACGTCTAGGATCCTAGAAGCCAAGTGCTCGTCATGAACTGTCACACCACGTGCGGATGTGGAAGTTTCGTAATGTTAAAACGTGTCGTGCCACAGTGCCACACGCCAGTTTCTTCTCCCATATGTGTTTTGTAACCACATTAACTTGCGACAATATCTACCTTGTAAGCGCCCACCTCTGTTATGTTGTATTATGTTTGGTAATTATATCTACATTGTATTAATTAAGAATGTTAACCAGCCAGTCATTGGTGAGACTTCACGAAAACATAGGCTTATCTGTACCTATATAATTTCCATAAACAAAACGGTCTGTTTTTGATTGACTTTGCTCTACAGTTAAAGCAGCCACGTGTTGCAGATTAATTAGGTTGCCCAAAAACGGTTGTTTCATAAGATGAATGGAGATATTTATAGTTCCTTTAAATAGAAACGGGAAAGGTCAGATCTGCATCAATTTCGTCTTTATTCACGCAATCTTATCAATGACATGTTGGTTAGCCGTCAAGCGGTACGAGATGTCGTCTGAAATTGGTGGGTTTAATTAGCGAAACATGACGGCGTGCTGAGCGCAGGAATTACCAATCTTTTCTTGGCTTAAATTGTCGGTCCGCCTACGACTATTTGCGATGATTAACTAATATTGGTTGGATTTTCGGAGGAGAAATGATGTGAAAACCTCCATACTATTGTAGCGCGATTAATTATCGCAATTCAAACAAGTATTTGTTTTTTCCATTCATGATATTTTTGACACACCTAGTAAATGGCATTCCAAAAATTAGTGTTGTATTACAACATACATGAATTTATAGAAATTATTATTCAACGCGAGAAGATGGAGGGGACACCATGCCGAAAGAGTCCGATCTATACACCGATAAATACGCTGCACATATCAGTTAATGAAGCAATTACGAACCGCGTCTTTCAAGTAAACCTGAAGACGCATTTTGACGCATTTACAGAAGACAACTTTTGAAAACATTGTGACCAAAGGCGAAATTGCTCATGATGAGCAATTTCACCTTAAGTCACAATAGTTTCAACTATATTTAAAAAATTCGACTCTCTTTATGGAGATTTTCCACCTTCTTGTCTATATGTGTTTATAGTCGGCTGCTGCATATTTGTTGTACGTGCGAAAGTGTTAAAGTAAGATATGAAGAACATAAAGAGACAAATAGCTACCCATTCACATTAAAACCACAGTTGTCTTTGAAAGCAAATAGGCAAAAGTATTGAACATGTCTTTCAATGAAAGTGTATAATTATTGAATAAGAGATGAACAATTTTTGGCAAAAAAAAATACCATAATATTGTCTGCGTTAAAATGCATCTGCAATTGAAAATGGTTAATGTCATATTCATCCTTCGGTTAAATATGAAACGAGTTTTGAAATTCATTCTAATCGCTTTTATTAGACGATGTATTTAGACAAGACATGTCAAGCCTCCTTTGCAAAAATGTATAGTGTAAAGTTTGAAGTTATGCCCAGTATGTATGAATTGTGTAAATTGCAACAGTAACGAATGTTCTCTTTGTAGACTTAAAACATATATTAACATTTTCTTGATTACAAACTCTACCGTCTTAAATAATTGTGTATCTTATAAACGTTAGAAAACATCAGGACTTACTATAAAGAGCATGATGATACTCAAAGAGTGTGAAATATAGTGTGAACAGTTCAAGTTCTCTTTCTTTCTTTTCTTAATCTGTTGTTAGAACGCTTACTTTATCAGTCACTAATTACTTTTGTCTATCGTTAAAGGATAATTTTTTAAAGGTATTCTTCCGGACGAATATATTTCTTTCAAACTTTTATAAAATTTGTCCTTGAAGTTTGACCTTGACATTTGTGATATGGACGAAGGTCTTACATGTAGTATATCTCCACATCTCCGAAGACATGTGTGCCAAGTTGATTTAAAATGCAATGCCAAATAATGAGTTTATAGTTCAATGAATGTGGCTCATCCGACATATCCATATCTCCTCTATTTAATAATTATAATTTCCTTTTTAATGACTTTACATATTTTTAACAAAAATATTTTCTGTGAATTCAGCAGAATACGGGTTAGTCTGGGATCCGGCGTACTATAGTAAAATGGTACTTCTAACACGAACTAACAATGGCGACTAAATTGGTCAGCCCCCTCCCACCTATATGTCGATATCTCATATATAGTGAATAAGTAAATATACATCCTATTTTCGTTAAAATCTACAATGGACCATTACGACGATGATTGGGATACATTTATGAATAATGAAGCAAACTGCTTTAAGAGTTTATAAAGTTGATGTGAAATGCTGTAGCGTACACAACGATATAGAGACCACCTTTCTGTTGGACCAACCCATTAATCTTTAAAATTCTGAAAGCAGAATGCTTCTTTATTCATGGGCATAATAATGAAACAATATATATATAGTATAGCTTCTTAAGAGTTTAAAAGATTTGAGCAAATAGCAAAAAGTCGAAATTATTCATAATATGCATTTCCTACATATATCACGCCGTATCTAAACGGCGTCTGCTTTAAACGCGTCTGCATGTGAGAAAGAATTTAAAGAAAAGGGTCAATTTTGCATTTGTCATTAAATGATATTTCGGTGTTTCTATTTTCATTAACCTTTTCCCTCATGCGACAATTCTGCAGCAGACGACTTTGAACGTATTTTGTCAAAACATAGAAAATCTCCGTAATTGAATAGATAACCTATGACAAAAAGTGGAAAACATTGTGGCAAAAGGAGAAATTGCACGTTTTGTGCAATTTCTTCTTTTGTCACTATGTTTTCAAAACGCCGTCTGATGCAGAGGCGTCAGAAAGCGTCTATATGAAGGAAAGGGTTAAATCAATGTGTTCGTTTCTTTCTTTTGGCTTATTTATAACTTATGAGAAATCGAAATTTTACAAAAAGAAAAGGACAAATTCATTAATTATTTCTGTTTATTTGGTCAATCCATCTAAGTGCGTCTTATACAGCGTTACAAACTACCAGTGACACACCTCTCAGAATTGTTGCTGAGAAACGAGAAAAACGACCCTCATAGGCTTTAAAGCTGCTAATATTTGTTTTCCTTCGAACATTGTTTTAGTACAAAGCGAATTTGCTAAAAGGTGTCTATTTACATCTGCAAACGGTTAGAACACAGACGTACCTGTGCATACGCAGATTCTCACCCGAGCACGCAAACGACCGTCAACATATGACAGGAAAAGATGGCGTTTTCTTTAAACTGACAGACATGACCGTCAACATATGACAGGCAAAGATGGCGTTTTCTTTAAACCGACAGACATGACCGTCAACATATGACAGGCAAAGATGGCGTTTTCTTTAAACTGACAGACATGACCGTCAACATATGACAGGCAAAGATGGCGTTTTCTTTAAACCGACAGACATGACCGTCAACATATGACAGGCAAAGATGGCGTTTTCTTTAAACCGACAGACATGACCGTCAACATATGACAGGCAAAGATGGCGTTTTCTTTAAACCGACAGACATGACCGGCAACATATGACAGCCAAAGATGGCGTTTTCTTTAAACTGACAGACATTACCGCCAATATGATTACCCGGAACCTCCGTTGATCTCGTCTCTTTTGTTCTTCTTCTGATAACATCGACTTGGTGTAGTGCCAGTTCTATGAGGTTCTGCTGATGTTGGAATCGCGAATTCGTATTGCAGTTGTAGCCTGTCAGGATACTCCATCTTCTGAGATGGTTCTTCTATATTTTATCAGCAGGAACCCCTGTTATCACAAATGACGGACAGAGGAGAAATGATGAGAAGGTGGGGCGGCACCCGTGTATATACCCCAGGGCTACACGCAATGAACACGCTTGAAGAACGCTGGGCGCGCTAGAGACTCGTTCAGCACGCCCCGATTCGTTGCATGTTCGCTGGATATGCGTTATGCTACTATTCCTCACGGTCAACGAACCCCACGAATCGCCACGAATTGTAAATAGGATTCGTGAGGATGCGTCGAATTTTGCAACTTTTCTGATCCAATTCGTGACGCTCTACGATCCAGTTACGATACAGGTACGATAGAGTTACAAATATTCGTGGGATTCGGCAGGATTTGCACGAATATTGTCAAGAATTCACTACGATTTACAAGAATATATTACGAAAACTGCACGAACGTTAGGAATCAGTTACGAATCAGTTAAGAATACGTCGAATGCATGTACGAATCAGGTACGAATAAAAATGAATTCGTGACTATTCTTGGGATTTTCTCTCAAGATAGGTATAAAAAGGCGCTAACCCCTGCTTGCGTGTATTTGTGGGATTCTTGACAGATTCGTAGCCGATTCGCGGTCAAGCCACGAATTCACGAATCCCACGAATGCCTACGAATCGATTACGATTCAGTTACGATGCCTAAGAATGCACTACGAATTTGTTACGAATTAACTACGATTTTTGGAATCGGGTGTTCGTGGCCAAAACTTTGAATAGCTCATAACTTTTGCCACGAATTCCCGATTGCTCAAGAATTGCAAGAACTGACTACGAATATATACGAATCAGTTAAGAACGTCACGAACTTATTGCGATTCAACTACAAATCCTAAAACTTATCAATTCGTGGGATTCGTGCTCTATGTGGAATAGTGCCATTAGAAGCACGCTAGGAGTGCACTTTGTTTGCACTAGATGTGCACTTTGTGTGCGCTTTGTGTGCGATTTGTGTGCGCTTTGTGTGCGCTTTGTATGCGCTAGGTGTGCGCTTTGTGTGCGCTAATTGTTCACTATACCTCAACCGACGAACATACAACGAACACCAAGCATATGCTCCTCGTGTTTATCGCATTGGTCTAGCACGCTCTGTGCGTGTCTTGCGTCCTTCTAGCGGGAACAATCATGCATCGAGCTCCGCGCGCACTGCGAATAATGACGATTCATAGCGTTGGTCCAGCGCGCTCGACGAATGAATAACGAGTGCTAACGCACAATTAGCGGACGACAACGCACTGGCCAAAGGTGCTAATTGTTCAGTGCGAGGGTAAGATATATATCAGTGTCAATTAGCTGATACATTAGAATAGCTATAATTTATTATATTCTAGAGTCCTGCTTCCTTGTGTTCACCTGTTCATTTGTCAGTTGTAAGTCGCTTCTTTAAATAGTTAGGCCTGTGCCACCAGCCAGGTCAACAGGCGCATCCGCATAATCTAACAAGGCCCTGTACTGTTGGCTACTCAACTTAACATTTTGAGCTCGTCTGTTTTTAAGAATAAAAGTCGGGGTATTGTGATACCTTTGGCGTTATCGTCGTCTGTTTCGACACAAAACTTTAACCTTACCTCATAACTTAACGACTCTTAATCATGTTCAAATGAAGCTAGGAATAATACGCATGTCTATACCAAGTCACATAACTCTGGCTTTTAGATAATTATTCAGTAATGCCGCTTTTTCATCTTAGCAAAGAGCAGACGAGCGTTGGTGTTCGCTTTCGGCGCTCTTGTTTTATCTTGAAAGTCCTAGAATGGAGTCTTCAAAAGTAAATTGTAATAATGCATCATTGACATAGAGCCTTCAAAGAGAGATTTTGCTCTTTAAAGGTTAGGCCTTGATAAAGAAACACATTTTGAAGTATCAGAATGCAGACAACTTTGAAAAAACCTTGTTGGAAACAGATAAGGTCAAGAATAATTTCTCCTTTTCCTACAGTGTTTTCCACCATATGACCACAACTAACATGTCTCTTGTTTGCGTTCCGGTGAAGTTTTACATTGACGTTCTAAAGAGGTGCTAGTTCAACCGATGTGTCGTTTCGAGAGATTACTTTGAATAAGGGACTACTTATTTACTTAAACGTCAAATTACCCAAATAGTGTATTATGCATGAACCCCCCCCCCCCCCCCCCCCCCCCCCCCCCCATTTGTTTTTTATTGTGTTAAAGCTTAGAGGTAACTCTTTTCAATGATATAGTTTGTTCTACATAAGACACGCTTAGAAAGTGTGACAATTGGGGGGGGGGTCTGGAATTGGGCGATTTACAAGGAAACAAAGAAGGAATTTATTTGGTGCATTGTGACCTATCTTAGAGGGACTGCATGCAGCGAGTGCCCGTTTAAGGCTGTAATTTGATTGATGGATTCGGCTAGCTCGGTACCAAATCCTACATGCAACCGACTTGGTCAAAGCGGATCTTTGTTATTGTTATTAATGAACAATCGTTATATAGGTTATATTTACAAGGTAAAACATTATTATGTTATACTAGATATAATCACTTTTATTACTTTTCCAAGACAACTTTAGCCCATTTAGTTTTTAAATCAAAATCATTCAATTCCATGTTATTAAGCCCGTATATGTAATGAAGTATTCCTGTCGGAGGCAAATGCTAATTGTCTAACAAAATGTTTTAATTTGAACGTTATATGCCAAGAACCCAAAGTCATTGGAAAACATCAGTGTTTCTATTTAACGAATTATCGTTATATCCGGAACATTGGAGATTTACTATGTTACAGTGTTGAAAAAAATGTTGGAAAATGCGAACTTGCTCGTTTGAGCAATTCCACCTTAAAGCTGTTTCTCAATGCGTTTTCAAAAGCCATCTGCTTCGGCGCGATGAAACACGAAAAATTCATATAGCGATCAGAATGTATGTGTTTTCCGTTTGATCGTTGTCCGTTCAACAAGCAAGACAGCTTTTAAACTCAAGTATGCTTTAATGAATGAATGAAAATTAATAAGGAGTAAATACATTCGAATTCCAATACAAGGGTTAAGTTTTAAATTCTGATGAATTTATTCGGATTTCTTTTATACGCGACCTTCAGAGGGGATTGTTTTTGATCTCATAGGCAGCCAGACAATTGCAAGGATTGGTCCTTTAGTAGTTTGTTTACGCATTTTCAGTGTTGTTTACTATTTTATTTCAAAACAGTGTGGACAACTTATGATCTAATATGCGTTTTTTCGCAATGTAAACTTTGTGTGGGACCTGATTTAACTTACTCTGTATTCGATGCAATCATGTGTTGGAATTCTGATATGATTTTAATTATTTTTCGATGTAAGTTTTTGTTAGGATTTGGTATGGATTTAATTTGTACTTTGTTAATTTATGAAACCGTCCATAATATAATACGCCCATGTTGTCTTAAGTCGTGTAATGTAGGATAAGTGCGATACGAGTTTACCGCACAAGTTTCCCCACAGAAACCGTCCATAACATAATACGCCCATGTTGTCTTAAGTCGTGTACTGTAGGATAAGTTCGATACGAGTTTACCGCACAAGTGTCCCCACAGAAACCGTCCATAACATAATACGCCCATGTTGTCTTAAGTCGTGTACTGTAGGATAAGTTCGATACGAGTTTACCGCACAAGTTTCCCCACAGAAACCGTCCATAACATAATACGCCCATGTTGTCTTAAGTCGTGTACTGTAGGATAAGTTCGATACGAGTTTACCGCACAAGTTTCCCCACAGAAACCGTCCATAACATAATACGCCCATGTTGTCTTAAGTCGTGTACTGTAGGATAAGTTCGATACGAGTTTACCGCACAAGTTTCCCCACAGAAACCGTCCATAACATAATACGCCCATGTTGTCTTAAGTCGTGTACTGTAGGATAAGTTCGATACGAGTTTACCGCACAAGTTTCCCCACAGAAACCGTCCATAACATAATAAGCCCATGTTGTCTTAAGTCGTGTACTGTAGGATAAGTTCGATACGAGTTTACCGCACAAGTTTCCCCACAGAAACCGTCCATAACATAATACGCCCATGTTGTCTTAAGTCGTGTACTGTAGGATAAGTTCGATACGAGTTTACCGCACAAGTTTCCCCACAGAAACCGTCCATAACATAATACGCCCATGTTGTCTTAAGTCGTGTACTGTAGGATAAGTTCGATACGAGTTTACCGCACAAGTTTCCCCGCAGAAACCGTCCATAACATAATACGCCCATGTTGTCTTAAGTCGTGTACTGTAGGATAAGTTCGATACGAGTTTACCGCACAAGTTTCCCCACAGAAACCGTCCATAACATAATACGCCCATGTTGTCTTAAGTCGTGTACTGTAGGATAAGTTCGATACGAGTTTACCGCACAAGTTTCCCCACAGAAACCGTCCATAACATAATAAGCCCATGTTGTCTTAAGTCGTGTACTGTAGGATAAGTTCGATACGAGTTTACCGCACAAGTTTCCCCACAGAAACCGTCCATAACATAATACGCCCATGTTGTCTTAAGTCGTGTACTGTAGGATAAGTTCGATACGAGTTTACCGCACAAGTTTCCCCACAGAAACCGTCCATAACATAATACGCCCATGTTGTCTTAAGTCGTGTACTGTAGGATAAGTTCGATACGAGTTTACCGCACAAGTTTCCCCGCAGAAACCGTCCATAACATAATACGCCCATGTTGTCTTAAGTCGTGTACTGTAGGATAAGTTCGATACGAGTTTACCGCACAAGTTTCCCCACAGAAACCGTCCATAACATAATACGCCCATGTTGTCTTAAGTCGTGTACTGTAGGATAAGTTCGATACGAGTTTACCGCACAAGGTTCCCCACAGAAACCGTCCATAACATAATACGCCCATGTTGTCTTAAGTCGTGTACTGTAGGATAAGTTCGATACGAGTTTACCGCACAAGTTTCCCCACAGAAACCGTCCATAACATAATACGCCCATGTTGTCTTAAGTCGTGTACTGTAGGATAAGTTCGATACGAGTTTACCGCACAAGTTTCCCCACAGAAACCGTCCATAACATAATACGCCCATGTTGTCTTAAGTCGTGTACTGTAGGATAAGTTCGATACGAGTTTACCGCACAAGTTTCGCCACAGAAACCGTCCATAACATAATACGCCCATGTTGTCTTAAGTCGTGTACTGTAGGATAAGTTCGATACGAGTTTACCGCACAAGTTTCCCCACAGAAACCGTCCATAACATAATACGCCCATGTTGTCTTAAGTCGTGTACTGTAGGATAAGTTCGATACGAGTTTACCGCACAAGTTTCCCCACAGAAACCGTCCATAACATAATACGCCCATGTTGTCTTAAGTCGTGTACTGTAGGATAAGTTCGATACGAGTTTACCGCACAAGTTTCCCCACAGAAACCGTCCATAACATAATACGCCCATGTTGTCTTAAGTCGTGTACTGTAGAATAAGTTCGATACGAGTTTACCGCACAAGTTTCCCCACAGAAACCGTCCATAACATAATACGCCCATGTTGTCTTAAGTCGTGTACTGTAGGATAAGTTCGATACGAGTTTACCGCACAAGTTTCCCCACAGAAACCGTCCATAACATAATACGCCCATGTTGTCTTAAGTCGTGTACTGTAGGATAAGTTCGATACGAGTTTACCGCACAAGTTTCCCCACAGAAACCGTCCATAATATAATACGCCCATGTTGTCTTAAGTCGTGTACTGTAGGATAAGTTCGATACGAGTTTACCGCACAAGTTTCCCCACAGAAACCGTCCATAACATAATACGCCCATGTTGTCTTAAGTCGTGTACTGTAGGATAAGTTCGATACGAGTTTACCGCACAAGTTTCCCCACAGAAACCGTCCATAATATAATACGCCCATGTTGTCTTAGTCATATACTGTAGGATAAGTTTGATACGAGTTTGTAGAGCACGAGTTTCCATACAATTTCCCGCACAGAAACCATCCATAATATAGTACGCCTATGTTGTCTTAAGTCGTGTACTGCAGTATACGTTTGATTCGAGTGGGTTGAGCACGAGATTCCGCACAAGTTTCCCCACAGAATATGTCCATAACATGATCAAACCACGTCGTTTCCAAAGTAAATTACCATTATTACTTGTAAGCTTATCATGCATAGCACATCTGCGTAATGTATCGACCAGATCAGCCTGCGCTGTCCGCGCAGACTGATCCAGCCGACACATTCCGTCTAAGGGGGGATGGATAGAGTAGTGATTCCTGAAACAGAAAATCCACAGGAGGCGAAAAAGTGTACATCCGGGTACGACCGTGTGGCATGCTTAGGCTGATCCGGGTCGATACTTTACGCAGAGTCCAAAATGTTGATTTTCTCAATCCCAAATATCTTGAGCGCCAATGAGAGTAGCCACTGCTGCCATTTTATGGATTCTTTCTTGTGACCCGACCGAGGATTGGTCCCCCGCTATCGATGCGGATGCTTTAACCACCTCAACACCGATACAGTTGCCCCCTACACATACTTTCCGTTGATTGAAGACGGAAGAATCAAGTGTATAAGTCATTCCTAAAATATAGAATGTATATGTCCGGAGTGATTTTGTTTTATTGGGGTTTTACGCCGCTTTCAACATTATTTCATTTATAATGAAACGGTGACAGTTCACGTATTCATGATCCCTGTGTAAACAAACCAGTACTAGGCTAGAAAATGTGCCTTGCCCAAAGGCACACCACCATGATCGTAGTGCCGCGACTGGGGATCGAACCCGGGACACCCGCTTTCAAATCCCCGACGATAACCACTCGATCAAAGCGGATTCCTTGTTGTCCCGCGTAAAAAGGCACTTAATTTTGTTTCCAATTAAGCAACATGTTACAAGGCATTGCTTTGTAATACATCATATCTAGTACAAGCAAGGTGTAACGTGCACGAGACTTGGCATCCTCGGTACCATCCTCGGTACCCAGGCTATTTTTATTTATTCACCCTTTTTAATGAAACATGGCGCAGTCTACGCCGCTTACAATGGCCTATATCTCCGGGTTTTTTTTACAGGAGTTTGATTGGTGGTCTAGTTTTTTCAAACACTTCGACGAACCTGTTCTCAAAAACCAGGTTTGATAATGCTCTGGCTGTCGGCGATCTTAATACATTTTGATAAAAGGTTCGTCGAAGTGTTTGAAGAAACTAAACCACTTATCAATCTCCGTTGACAACCGGGGATAGGGCTATGTAAGCGGCGTAGACTGCGCCATGTTTCATTAAAAATGATGAAGAAAATAAAAAAGTTACCTTAGTTTTTACTTCTAAACCGAAGTAAAATATTGCTGTCCGCCGTAGCATTTGTGACGTCAAAGTCACGTGGTATACACACACTGATACTGGGTTTTCGTAAAACGCGTTTAGGTATATAAGTGTCGTCAAACAGACAAGTGTTCATGTATCTGAATCGCTTATAGTGTTTATGTAAATACGATCGGCTAAAGATTATTGCTACTGACCTCACACGGGATTTGTTTTGATGACGTAGATACTAAATTATGTATTTTCATGGCGGGGGCGGACACACGGATCATTAGACATGTTAACTTTTTCCCTCATATGGACGCTTTCTGACGCCTCTGCAGCAGACGGCTTTTTGAAAACATAGTGACAAAAGAAGAAATTGCACAAACGAGCAATTTCTCCTTTTGCCACAATGTTTTCTACTCTTAGTCATAGGTTATCCATTCAATAATAGAGATTTTCCATCTTTTGACAAAATATGTTCAAAGTCGTCTGCTGCATAATTGCCGTATGAGGGAAAGGGTTAACAGTGTAGATGTATTGAATACAGTTGAGACAAATATATATCAACATGTTCCTGTGTATCTTTGTCAAATCGAGCATTCAGATCTGTAACATTCTGCTTTAATGACAGCTGCGATAACTAGATAACGACAAAATGCAATATGTCATGCAACTCAATGCAGATTTCATTTAGATTTCATACTTAACTTGGCTTTTAACATTTCTTTCAAACTTACTCTAATGAAAAATGTAAAACTGCATGGACAAGGGCGATCCTGACCAGGCTGAACAAATGCATCTTCATAGCTTATCAGGATTACATTAGTCGCAAATTCATGAAGATGATATTTCCATGGATATAAGTATATAGCATAACTCTTCTTTAATGTCCTATGTGATGTACCATGTAGCATCTAGATTTGGATGCAGAATAAATAAAAACTGCCAGGCCGATGTTTCATTATGCAGGCATCATGTAAATAGTGTGAACCAACGCTGCATGGCGGCATTACATTGTATTGAACAGAAACAAGAAATATCTTTAAAAAAGATAAACGGCGATAAATATGAGAAAACACTAAGAAATGGAACATGCGCATATTATTTGATATTTTATCTTACTTATTAGAATGACAGAAAACAATTACGTTAACTATGTAATATTTTGTTTATAAGTGTTTTAGTTATTCATATTTATACTTAAGTTTTGATATGAATGAGAGAGAGAAAAAAAAGCTTGCCTCTGCCGGGAAGCGAACCACAGACATTTCACTTGACAACCCAAGCCAACATATATTACACTAGCACGACATGACGTAGATTCCGTTCAAATATTCATCACATGACTGGAGATTACGCGAGGCTCCCTAAAGTTGTATTATGTAACACAGTATAAATTTCAAGTGACGATAAATAACTGAAAACTTATCATGTTTCAAACATAATTAATATTTTGCTCTTAAATATTATATTTCATACGTTTTCACTGATTTCTTTCACTGAAACTTATACTTAAGGAAAACAGTTAAAGGTTTGTATGCAGAACATTTTATTTTAAAACTTCACCTTATTGGTGCCTCTCGTAAGATCGCCAACATAACTATGAACCAATCAGAAAGTTTCATTTCCTTTATTTCTTCAACATTATTCATTTAATACAACATTTGTTTGGTCTACAATCTAGATCATTTGTTAAACATCTAGGTCAAAACCCACGTTAATCAGCTATCGCCGAAAAAATACCCCATATATTTACAGATAGTCAGTTGCTTAGAATGAATAATGGGTTGAATACTTCTTGAAATATTTCATAGTAAAAACTACATGTTATCACCGTATTAATAGAAGTAGTGTTAAAAGTACAAGTATCCAACATAAATCACAGCATACAGCATATACACCTAACACCTGATCAAGATCCTTTCAACAAACTACGTTTTCCATATAATTTAAAAAATATCTAGAATCATTGTTGCTTCAGGAGATCAGTAGACAACAACATGAACAGCGATTACAAGATCCTTCTTGACATATTATGCGATCCATTTTGATATAAGATTCATTTCCCCATGATCTCAAAATCTGGATAGCCACTGAATTAGCAGTTTCCTTTATATAGGTATCAAATGACCTTTTCATCCAACGATGACTATTGTCACTGGTTATACTATCTTGTTATGGTTATGCAACTGAGTGATGCATGTAAACCCGTATGTATTTTCCCTTTATACATAATCCATGTACATGTATGTAAGTCTACGAAATTTGAAACCAGATTGTTTACGGCTTTCAAGAATGAAACACACATCTTAAACAGATTATACATATTATATGTCTTCTATTATAAATGAAGATTGATGTAGTACATGCAGAATGAAACAAACATATTTCCAGGTCAGCCTCCTGCAAGTGCAACACCCGTTGAGAAATTATTTCATGATCAATCTCTCTTACAAATCATGTAAGCCATAACGTAATATATAGTACTAAAGTCTTACATTAATGTTTAACTTGAGTCGGTATGTTGTGTACAGTATATATTGAGCTGTTTTCTACTGTCTAGGATTCGACAAGCGTAGATTCAGATCTACCCGCACATACATCACACATGAGCCAGGTGTATACTGTCTACCCGCACATACATCACACATGAGCCAGGTGTATACTGTCTACCCGCACATACATCACACATGAGCCAGGTGTATACTGTCTACCCGCACATACATCACACATGAGCCAGGTGTATACTATCTACCCGCACATACATCACACATAAGCCAGGTGTATACTGTTTGTCCGCACATACATCACACATAAGCCAGGTGTATACTGTTTGTCCGCACATACATCACACATAAGCCAGGTGTATACTGTTTGTCCGAAGTATAACAAAGGGTTCTACCTATACACCTAGATGCGGATTAAGTTGTATGGATTTGCACGCTGATCTGTTTCTTTACCGCTCGCAAATGCTTGAATGTTTGTTTTCGTTAAGCAATGCTCAGTTATAAATCCATAATTGAATAACAATGACAAAAAACAAAGTGTTTTGTATCCGCAATTTCAGCCGATTCACACGGTTTTATTTCATAGACTTTTATTTTTCTATGACTACAAGTTCAAAATCTTATTGAGGGCTTTATATTATTCAATTGACTGTTCACAGATGCAGATAAACTTTTTTCACACAGTCTTGTATAACACCATAACAGCGTTAACATATATTCAGTATTTATTTAAATTGAAAGGTGATGGCAATGAATAGGTACATCAATTTCACATAATTAAAACCAAAAAATAAAAAAATAAAAAAATAAGAAGGAAAAAAAATGCGTATATGGTAAGACCGTATCAAATCAACCTCAGAAACATATTTTCAACTCTAAAGCATAAATGGATCATTGAAAAGGGGAATTCAAACATCACGAAAAACAAATAGTTAAAATAAATAGGTGTGTGAAGTTAGCGCGTAGATCGTAGATCTTAGCTCAACCAGAAATGTAATTGGCTGACCTGGGTTGTAGATCGTAGCTCAACCATTTTAAAAACATTGCGAATTGGTTGTGCTGGGTCGTAGATCGTAGCTCAACCACTACAAAAACATTCAGAATTGGTTGAGCTGGGTCGTAGATCGTAGCTCAACCACTTAAAAACATTGCGAATTGGTTGTGCTGGGTCGTAGATCGTAGCTCAACCACCACAAAAACATTGAGAATTGGTTGAGCTGGGTCGTAGATCGTAGCTCAACCACTTAAAAACATTGCGAATTGGTTGTGCTGGGTCGTAGATCGTAGCTCAACCACTAGAAAAACATTCTGAATTGGCTGACCTGGGTCGTAGATCGTAGCTCAACCATTTTAAAAACATTGCGAATTGGTTGTGCTGGGTCGTAGATCGTAGCTCAACCACTACAAAAACATTGAGAATTGGTTGAGCTGGGTCGTAGATCGTAGCTCAACCACTTAAAAACATTGCAAATTGGTTGTGCTGGGTCGTAGATCGTAGCTCAACCACTACAAAAACATTCAGAATTGGTTGAGCTGGGTCGTAGATCGTAGCTCAACCACTTTAAAAACATTGTGAATTGGTTGTGCTGGGTCGTAGATCGTAGCTCAACCACTACAAAAACATTCAGAATTGGTTGAGCTGGGTCGTAGATCGTAGCTCAACCATTTTAAAAACATTGCGAATTGGTTGTGCTGGGTCGTAGATCGTAGCTCAACCACTTAAAAACATTGCGAATTGGTTGTGCTTGGTCGTAGATCGTAGCTCAACCATTTTAAAAACATTGCGAATTGGTTGTGCTGGGTCGTAGATCGTAGCTCAACCACTACAAAAACATTCAGAATTGGTTGAGCTGGGTCGTAGATCGTAGCTCAACCATTTTAAAAACATTGCGAATTGGTTGTGCTGGGTCGTAGATCGTAGCTCAACCACTACAAAAACATTCAGAATTGGTTGAGCTGGGTCGTAGATCGTAGCTCAACCACTTAAAAACATTGCGAATTGGTTGTGCTGGGTCGTAGATCGTAGCTCAACCACTACAAAAACATTGAGAATTGGTTGAGCTGGGTCGTAGATCGTAGCTCAACCATTTAAAAACATTGCGAATTGGTTGTGCTGGGTTGTAGATCGTAGCTCAACCAATAGAAAAACATTCTGAATTGGCTGACCTGGGTCGTAGATCGTAGCTCAACCACTTTAAAAACATTTTGAATTGGCTGACCTGGGTCGTAGATCGTAGCTCAACCACTTTAAAAACATTGCGAATTGGTTGTGCTGGGTCGTAGATCGTAGCTCAACCACTAGAAAAACATTCTGAATTGGCTGAGCTGTGTCGTAGATCGTAGCTCAACCACTTTAAAAACATTGCGAATTGGTTGTGCTGGGTCGTAGATCGTAGCTCAACCACTACCAAAACATTCAGAATTGGTTGAGCTGGGTCGTAGATCGTAGCTCAACCACTTAAAAAACATTGCGAATTGGTTGTGCTGGGTCGTAGATCGTAGCTCAACCACTACCAAAACATTCAGAATTGGTTGAGCTGGGTCGTAGATCGTAGCTCAACCACTTTAAAAACATTGCGAATTGGTTGAGCTGGGTCGTAGATCGTAGCTCAACCACTACAAAAACATTCAGAATTGGTTGAGCTGGGTCGTAGATCGTAGCTCAACAACTTTAAAAACATTGCGAATTGGTTGAGCTGGGTCGTAGATCGTAGCTCAACCATTTTAAAAACATTGCGAATTGGTTGTGCTGGGTCGTAGATCGTAGCTCAACCACTTAAAAAACATTGCGAATTGGTTGTGCTGGGTCGTAGATCGTAGCTCAACCACTACCAAAACATTCAGAATTGGTTGAGCTGCGTCGTAGATCGTAGCTCAACCACTTTAAAAACATTGCGAATTGGTTGTGCTGGGTCGTAGATCGTAGCTCAACCACTACAAAAACATTCAGAATTGGTTGAGCTGGGTCGTAGATCGTAGCTCAACAACTTTAAAAACATTGCGAATTGGTTGAGCTGGGTCGTAGATCGTAGCTCAACCATTTTAAAAACATTGAGAATTGGTTGTGCTGGGTCGTAGATCGTAGCTCAACCACTAGAAAAACATTCTGAATTGGCTGACCTGGGTCGTAGATCGTAGCTCAACCACTTTAAAAACATTGCGAATTGGTTGTGCTGGGTCGTAGATCGTAGCTCAACCACTACCAAAACATTCAGAATTGGTTGAGCTGGGTCGTAGATCGTAGCTCAACCACTTAAAAGCATTGCGAATTGGTTGTGCTCGGTCGTAGATCATAGCTCAACCACTATAAAAACATTGCGAATTGGTTGTGCTGGGTCGTAGATCGTAGCTCAACCACTCCAAAAACATTGAGAATTGGTTGAGCTGGGTCGTAGATCGTAGCTCAACCACTACAAAAACATTGAGAATTGTTGTGCTTGGTCGTAGATCGTAGCTCAACCACTACAAAAACATTGAGAATTGGTTGAGCTGGGTCGTAGATCGTAGCTCAACCACTTAAAAACATTGCGAATTGGTTGTGCTGGGTCGTAGATCGTAGCTCAACCACTACAAAAACATTGATAATTGGTTGAGCTGGGTCGTAGATCGTAGTTCAACCACTTTAAAAACATTGCGAATTGGTTGTGCTGGGTCGTAGATCGTAGCTCAATGAACTCGTAGAATTCAGAATGCAGAGTATACGCATGCATATACAACATATATACATACCATACACACGCAAACACAGAACAAAACATGTCAGTAAGGATATCCTTCGTAGTTGACCCGGACATTCCCACTGACACGTAATGCAGAGTATACGCATGCATATACAACATATATACATACCATACACACGCAAACACAGAACAAAACATGTCAGTAAGGATGTCCTTCGTAGTTGACCCGGACATTCCCACTGACACGTAATGCAGAGTATACGCATGCTTATAAAACATATATACATACCATACACACGCAAACACAGAACAAAACATGTCAGTAAGGATGTCCTTCGTAGTTGACCCGGACATTCCCACTGACATGTAATGCAGAGTATACGGATGCATATAAAACATGTATTGTTCTGTGTCCCGTGAAAAAAAATGCGGGAAATTCGGGTAGAAAGTCGACTTACGGCCCTGGTAGCTGTCCGTGAGAAAGAAAACAAAAAAAGTGATCCACTCCATTGTGAAATGTTCGTGCTTCGACTGCCTTGACTAAGGCCTCTATGACGAAGTGCTCCCTTTAAATTATGCGATAAATTCAGGTAGAAATTCGACTTACGGCCCTGGTGGCTGTCCCGTGAAAAGAAAAAAAAAAAAGTGTTCCACTCCATTGTGAAATGTTCGGGCTTCGACTGCCTTGATTAAGGCCTCTAGGACGAAGTGCTCCCTTTAAATTATGCGATAAACTCGGGTAGAAATTCGACTTACGGCCCTGGTAGCTGTCTCGTGAAAAAAAAAAAAAAAAGTGTTCCACTCCATTGTGAAATGTTCGGGCTTCGACTGCCTTGATTAAGGCCTCCAGGACGAAGTGCTCCCTTTAAATTACGCGGTAAACTCGGGTAGAAATTCGACTTACGGCCCTGGTAGCTGTCTCGTGAAAAAAAAAAAAAAGTGTTCCACTCCATTGTGAAATGTTCGGGCTTCGACTGCCTTGACTAAGGCCTCTATGACGGAGTGCTCCCTTTAAATTACGCGGTAAATTCAGGTAGAAATTCGACTTACGGCCCTGGTAGCTGTCACGTGAAAAAAAGAAAAAAAAGTGTTCCACTCCATTGTGAAATGTTCGGGCTTCGACTGCCTTGATTAAGGCCTCTAGTACCGAGTGCTCCCTTTAAATTATGCGGTAAATTCGGGTAGAAATTCGACTTACGGCCCTGGTAGCTGTCCCGTGAAAAAAAAAAAAGTGTTCCACTCCATTGTGAAATGTTCGGTCTTCGACTGCCTTGACTAAGGCCTCTATGACGGAGAGCTCCCTTTAAATTACGCGGTAAATTCAGGTAGAAATTCGACTTACGGCCCTGGTAGCTGTCACGTGAAAAAAAGAAAAAAAAGTGTTCCACTCCATTGTGAAATGTTCGGGCTTCGACTGCCTTGACTAAGGCCTCTAGTACCGAGTGCTCCCTTTAAATTATGGTAAATTCGGGTAGAAATTCGACTTACGGCCCTGGTAGCTGTCCCGTGAAAAAAAAAAAGTGTTCCACTCCATTGTGAAATGTTCGTGCTTCGACTTCCTTGACTAAGGCCTCTATGACGGAGTGCTCCCTTTAAATTATGCGGTAAATTCGGGTAGAAATTCGACTTACGGCCCTGGTAGCTGTCCCGTGAAAAAAAAAAAAGTTTTCACTCCATTGTGAAATGTTCGGTACTAAGGCCTCTATGACGGAATGCTCCCTTTATATTACGCGGTAAACTCGGGCAGAAATTCGACTTACGGCCCTGGTAGCTGTCCCGTGAAAAAAAAAAAAAGTGTTCCACTCCATTGTGAAATGTTCGGGCTTCGACTGCCTTGACTAAGGCCTCTAGTACCGAGTGCTCCCTTTAAATTATGCGGGAAATTCGGGTAGAAAGTCGACTTACGGCCCTGGTAGCTGTCCGTGAGAAAGAAAACAAAAAAAGTGATCCACTCCATTGTGAAATGTTCGGGCTTCGACTGCCTTGACTAAGGCCTCTATGACGGAGTGCTTCCTTTAAATTACGCGGTAAACTCGGGTAGAAATTCGACTTACGGCCCTGGTAGCTGTCCCGTGAAAAAAAAAAAAAGTGTTCCACTCCATTGTGAAATGTTCGGGCTTCGACTGCCTTGACTAAGGCCTCTATGACGGAGTGCTCCCTTTAAATTACGCGGTAAACTCGGGTAGAAATTCGACTTACGGCCCTGGTAGCTGTCCCGTCAAAAAAAAAAAAGTGTTCCACTCCATTGTGAAATGTTCGGGCTTCGACTGCCTTGACTAAGGCCTCTAGTACCGAGTGCTCCCTTTAAATTATGGGGTAAATTCGGGTAGAAAGTCGACTTACGGCCCTGGTAGCTGTCCCGTGAAAAAGAAAACAAAAAAAGTGTTCCACTCCATTGTGAAATGTTCGGGCTTCGACTGCCTTGATTAAGGCCTCTAGGACGAAGTGCTCCCTTTAAATTACGCGGTAAACTCGGGTACGGCCCTGGTAGCTGTCCCGTGAAAAAATAAAAATGTGTTCCACTCCATTGTGAAATGTTCGGTCTTCGACTGCCTTGACTAAGGCCTCTATGACGGAGTGCTCCCTTTAAATTACGCGGTAAACTCGAGTAGAAATTCGACTTACGGCCCTGGTAGCTATCACGTGAAAAAAAGGGAACAAAGTGTTCCACTCCATTGTGAAATGTTCGGGCTTCGACTGCCTTGACTAAGGCCTCTAGTACCGAGTGCTCCCTTTAAATTATGCGGTAAATTCGGGTAGAAATTCGACTTACGGCCCTGGTAGCTGTCCCGGGAAAAAAAAAAAGTGTTCCACTCCATTGTGAAATGTTCGTGCTTCGACTGCCTTGACTAAGGCCTCTATGACGGAGTGCTCCCTTTAAATTACGCGGTAAATTCAGGTAGAAATTCGATTTACGGCCCTAGTAGCTGTCACGTGAAAAAAAGGGGAAAAAGTGTTCCACTCCATTGTGAAATGTTCGGGCTTCGACTGCCTTGACTAAGGCCTGTAGTACCGAGTGCTCCCTTTAAATTATGCGGTAAATTCGGGTAGAAATTCGACTTACGGCCCTGGTAGCTGTCCCGTGAAAAAAAAAAAAAGTGTTCCACTCCATTTTGAAATGTTCGTGCTTCGACTGCCTTGACTAAGGCCTCTATGACGGAGTGCTCCCTTTAAATTACGCGGTAAACTCGGGTAGAAATTCGACTTACGGCCCTGGTAGCTGTCTCGTGAAAAAAAAAAAAAAAAAAGTGTTCCACTCCATTGTGAAATGTTCGGGCTTCGACTGCCTTGATTAAGGCCTCCAGGACGAAGTGCTCCCTTTAAATTACGCGGTAAACTCGGGTAGAAATTCGACTTACGGCCCTGGTAGCTGTCCCGTGAAAAAAAAAAAAGTGTTCCACTCCATTGTGAAATGTTCGGGCTTCGACTGCCTTGACTAAGGCCTCTATGACGGAGTGCTCCCTTTAAATTACGCGGTAAACTCGGGTAGAAATTCGACTTACGGCCCTGGTAGCTGTCCCGTCAAAAAAAAAAAAAGTGTTCCACTCCATTGTGAAATGTTCGGGCTTCGACTGCCTTGACTAAGGCCTCTAGTACCGAGTGCTCCCTTTAAATTATGGGGTAAATTCGGGTAGAAAGTCGACTTACGGCCCTGGTAGCTGTCCCGTGAAAAAGAAAACAAAAAAAGTGTTCCACTCCATTGTGAAATGTTCGGGCTTCGACTGCCTTGATTAAGGCCTCTACGACGAAGTGCTCCCTTTAAATTACGCGGTAAACTCGGGTACGGCCCTGGTAGCTGTCCCGTGAAAAAATAAAAATGTGTTCCACTCCATTGTGAAATGTTCGGTCTTCGACTGCCTTGACTAAGGCCTCTATGACGGAGTGCTCCCTTTAAATTACGCGGTAAACTCGAGTAGAAATTCGACTTACGGCCCTGGTAGCTGTCACGTGAAAAAAAGGGAACAAAGTGTTCCACTCCATTGTGAAATGTTCGGGCTTCGACTGCCTTGACTAAGGCCTCTAGTACCGAGTGCTCCCTTTAAATTATGCGGTAAATTCGGGTAGAAATTCGACTTACGGCCCTGGTAGCTGTCCCGGGAAAAAAAAAAGTGTTCCACTCCATTGTGAAATGTTCGTGCTTCGACTGCCTTGACTAAGGCCTCTATGACGGAGTGCTCCCTTTAAATTACGCGGTAAATTCAGGTAGAAATTCGATTTACGGCCCTAGTAGCTGTCACGTGAAAAAAAGGGAAAAAAGTGTTCCACTCCATTGTGAAATGTTCGGGCTTCGACTGCCTTGATTAAGGCCTCCAGGACGAAGTGCTCCCTTTAAATTACGCGGTAAACTCGGGTAGAAATTCGACTTACGGCCCTGGTAGCTGTCCCGTGAAAAAAAAAAAAGTGTTCCACTCCATTGTGAAATGTTCGTGCTTCGACTGCCTTGACTAAGGCCTCTATGACGGAGTGCTCCCTTTAAATTACGCGGTAAACTCGGGTAGAAATTCGACTTACGGCCCTGGTAACTGTCCCGTGAAAAAAAAAAAAGTGTTCCACTCCATTGTGAAATGTTCGTGCTTCGACTGCCTTGACGAAGGCCTATAGGACGGAGTGCTCCCTATAAATTACGCGGGTAGAAATTCCACTTACGGCCCTGATAGCTGTCCCGTGGAAAAAAAAGTGTTCCACTCCATTGTGAAATGATCGGGCTTCGACTTCCTTGACTAAGGCCTCTACATAACAAAACATGTCAGTAAGGATGTCCTTCGTAGTTGACACGGACATTCCTTCTGACACGTAATGCAGAGTATACGCATGCATATAACACATATATACATACCATACACACGCACACAGATAACAAAACATGTCCATAAGGATATCCTTCGTAGTTGACCTGGACATTCCCACTGACACGTAATGCAGAGTATACGCATGTATATATAACATATATACATACCATACACACGCAAACACAGAACAAAACATGTCAGTAAGGATATCCTTCGTAGTTGACCCGGACATTCCCACTGACACGTAATGCAGAGGATACGCATATATATATAACATATAACATACCATACACACGCAAACACAGAACAAAACATGTCAGTAAGGATGTCCTTCGTAGTTGACCTGGACATCCCCACTGACACGTAATGCAGAGCAAACACAGAACAAAACATGTCAGTGAGGACGTCCTTAGTAGTTAACACGAACATGCAATGCAAAGCATACGTCTGCATATGGACACATATACATGTATATATAAAAAATTGTATACCCATATAAGTGATGTGATATCCATGACAACAATCTGGGAACAGTAAGAGTCACTCTTGGGGAGAGAAAATATCCTTTTCTGAAATTGTTATCAAGATATATTAAAATATGTCACATGCTCATTTACCAGGGACGGATCAAATATAGTATATGCATGACTAAATGGTGTTCTAGTGGTTGAGCTACGATCTACGGCCCAGCTCAACCAATTCTCAATGTTTTTGTAGTGGTTGAGCTACGATCTACGACCCAGCACAACTAATTCACAATGTTTTTAAAGTGGTTGAGCTACGATCTACGACCAAGCACAACCAATTCGCAATGTTTTTAAGTGGTTGAGCTACGATCTACGACCCAGCTCAACCAATTCTCAATGTTTTTGTAGTGGTTGAGCTACGATCTACGACCCAGCACAACCAATTCACAATGTTTTTAAAGTGGTTGAGCTACGATCTACGACCCAGCACAACCAATTCGCAATGTTTTTAAAGTCGTTGAGCTACGATCTACGACCCAGCTCAACCAATTCTGAATGTTTTTGTAGTGGTTGAGCTACGATCTACGACCCAGCGCAACCAATTCGCAATGTTTTTAAAGTGGTTGAGCTACGATCTACGACCCAGCTCAACCAATTCTCAATGTTTTTGTGGTGGTTGAGCTACGATCTACGACCCAGCACAACCAATTTGCAATGTTTTTAAGTGGTTGAGCTACGATCTACGACCCAGCTCAACCAATTCTCAATGTTTTTGTAGTGGTTGAGCTACGATCTACGACCCAGCACAACCAATTCGCAATGTTTTTAAGTGGTTGAGCTACGATCTACGACCCAGCACAACCAATTCTCAATGTTTTTGTAGTGGTTGAGCTACGATCTACGACCCAGCACAACCAATTCACAATGTTTTTAAAGTGGTTGAGCTACGATCTACGACCCAGCACAACCAATTCGCAATGTTTTTAAAGTGGTTGAGCTACGATCTACGACCCAGGTCAGCCAATTACATTTTTTTGGTTGAGCTACGATCTACGATCTACGCGCTAACTTCACACACCTAAAATAAATATTGATATACATATATATCTGTTTACTAATCTTACACGCTCGTGTTTGTTGGACGTATTGAATTATTAATAAATTCTTCAAATAAATAGGGCAGTTTAACCGGCTTGTAACAGCATGTTACTCTTCATTTCATCTGCGAATGAACATGATGTTTATACACCAAATCAAACACTGTGTAAACATATGAATTCACTTCCGCGTACGCACACACACACACACACACACACACACACACACAAATTACGTCAAACTTTGAGTGATTCTTACGACATTTCTTATGCCATGTCACTATCACCGGTTTTCTTATGGAGATTGTCCGTTGTAGAATATTTGTTTGCGAAAGCCTGCTTGCGATTCGTCAATTATGTTAAAATCGTCACACCACTAAGATAGTCTACTAGGCATATTGTGAACGAAAATGTTACATATAGAGTCAATCAAAGTAATTCCTCGATAGTTGTTGTTGTTTAAACTTATTTATTTTACATCGATTGTGAAACAAGCTTTTTAGCTTATATTAATCACGATCGATGTCTGCTTCCTAGAAACATAACCAGTACTCGCGCCGTTTGTGTGGACAAATCCCAAAGTCAGGACCCGCTCATTACGGGACTCGAACCAGGGACCTTTGATACGAGAGGCCGACGCTCTACCTCTGCACCACTGTCTTCCACGTTGGATCCGTTAAACAGCACTGTTTACGCAGTGGAGTTATAATACTGTAGCTCCACTCTATAGGAAAGCAACTTCTGTCGAAAATGTCATTGAAAAGCTTTTACAAAAAGGGTAAAATAACATCCAAAGTGTATTTGAACATGTCTAAACAAGTACCACCAGTAGTTTTATTAATGTTCAATGACATTACAGTTCTGATAATTTCATTTTTCTGTAATGGGTATGTTTAGCTCCTAGTTAAGTTAATGAATACAGGACACATAGAATAATTGCTTCTCGAATACATTTAGTCAAATTCAACAATGTTTTCTTGTTGTCACTGTTTAGAAGTTCGACAAATTCATGGACACATGGTTTGGTTGTGAATAGAATCATGGCATTATAATCGAATGTCGGTCAACTTCGAAATTTGGTCGAATTTGGTCAAAAACTATTACATTATCTTTGATAAACCATACATATAGGTCATCTTTTCTATCTGATCGTCATGATAGTTCATCCAAAACTATGTCACTTGTTCGAATCTGAGAAACATTGCTAATTTATTAACTGAGCCGTTTTCTCGCGTAACGGATCATATATTATAGCCAGTGCACCCGCACCACAAGTGGGCTTAGTGTCTTAAAATCCGGATTCGAATCCGATATTTCGCTCGAATAACCCTTTCCCACATGCAGACACTTTCTGACGCCTCTGCAGCAGATTACTTTTGAAAACGTTGTGACAAAAGCAGAAACTGCTCAAAATGAGACGTTTCTGCTACAGATGACTTTTGAAAAAACAGTGTGACAAAAGAAGAAATTGCTCAAAATGGTTTATTTCTCCTTTTGCCACAATGTTTTCAACTATATTAATCCACTATGCTTACATTTTCATAGTGTTTTCTTAGCTTTGCAAATATGCTTACACGGTCGTCTTTGTAAAATCGTCAGCAAAATTAGTGTATGCTCAAAAGGGTAAAACATGTTTGAGCATTTTGTTCCCATTGTTAATGTTAAACATACAAACTGTGGATATGGGCGCTTCTTTATACAATAACATTCTTTAAGATTTTAGCCGTCCCGCGAGAAAACCAACATTATGGCCTTTGCGTAATGTATCGATCCATATCCGCCTGCGCAGTCCGCGCAGACTGATCCGGGCCGACACATTCCGGATCACGGGGATAGACGTATAGAGTAATGATTCCTGAAACAGAAAATCCACAGGAGGCGAAACGTGTCTATCCGGGTAAGCCTGTGTGGTATGCTTAGGCTGATCCGGGTCGATACTTTACGCAGAGTCCGCAATGTTTGTTTTTTCGCGGGACGGCTCATTTTGTGTTACCAGATTGACGTTCGTTTATAGATAGTTTCCATAGTTTACGTAAGTTGTTCTGTTAAAGACATGTTGTATGAGGGAAAGTATGTAACACGCAGGTAGGCGTAGTGGTAGTTGCCTTGGTGATTTTCGCCTTTGCATATTTTGCAAACTTCCTGCTACTTCAGCGCTACCACTACCACCTCAGCGCTATGGGCGATTGAAGTCAAAAACGACTGTAAAAGGATACCTTTTCTTTGAAAGGCTACAATTTGGAAACAAAGGCCTAACTCAAAAGTCGTTACGGATACGTTTTTTCCGAATATCTCGAAGTATCTATAACCGAAGTTTCAGCTCATTTAAAACTGTAGGAGAAGATAGAAAAATGGTTTGGGTTCTTAAAACGCGTTTTTAGCTAGCTGCATAGCAACAGCTATCTTTGAAAGCCTACCATTCGGAAACAAAGGCCTAAATCAAACATCGTTACGGACACGTGTTTTCTAAATATCTCGAAGTATCTATAACGAAGTTTCAGCTCTCCACATTTAAAACTGTAGGAGAAGATAGAAAAATGGTTGTGTTTCTTAAAACGCGTTGTTTTGCTGTTTGCATAGCAACAGATGGATCCTTAGCAACGAAACTCAATCGCGCGCACCCTGAGCCCCAATGGCACCTGTTTACCGAGTTTAATCGAGGTCGGAGGTCAATCACGTAAACAAACTTTTTGTAGCTCTTGAATAGCTCTATGAGATGGTACAATACAATTGCTATCGAATACTACCACTGCATTGCTAGGGGCAACGACTGTAAAAATACCCTATCTTTCAAAGGTTACCATTTGGAAACAAAGGCCTAAATCAGAAATCAGTATGGATACGTTTATTCTAAATATCTCGAAGTATCTATAACCGAAGTTTCAGATTTCCACATTTAAAACTGTAGGAGGAGATAGAAAAATGGTTTGGGCTCTTAAAACGCGTTTATTTTTTGTTAGCTGCATAGCAACGAGTGGGTCCTTAGCAACGAAACTCAAACGCGCATACACTGAGCTCCTTTGGCACCTGTTCACTAAGTTTCATTGGAATCGCCAGTTGGTTCGGGCTGTGGAGCGTCGCTAAAAAAACCTAGACAGACACACACACACACACACACACACAGACAGACAGACAGACGGAAAAGCCTGACAATAAGGGATACTTAGCGAATCCCAACAAGCCGGTAGGCGACATGGGATTCGCCTTGGTGATTTTCGCCTTTGCATAGAGTTATGCTTCATGTACACTGCACTTCCTCTCATTGTGCTTTGCCATTGTATGAAGTTTTAATAGATTCCATCTATTAGTTTTAAAGTTATTCTACGCACAAGTAAACGTAACAAAGGGCAATAACTCAGCACTTCCTCTCAACGTATTGTATCATCGTTTGAAGTTTTATTAAATTCCATCCTGTAGTTTTAAGGTTATTCTACGCACAAGAAAAAGTAAGAAAGGGCAATAACTCCGTAATTAGCTAAATTATAGTAATGGTTCTTGTGCATTGCACTTCCTCTCATTGTGCTCTACCATTGTATGAGGTTTTATCAGATAACATCGCGTAGTTATTAATTTATTTTCCAGACAAGAAAAAGTAACAAACGGCAATAATTCTGTAATGAGGTAAAATAGAGTTATGGTTCTTGAACACTGTACTTCCTCTTAATGTGTTGTATCATCGTATGAAGTTGTATTAAATTCCATCCTGTAGTTTAAAGTTATTCTAGCACAAGAAATAATAACAAAGGGCTATAACTCTTTAAGTAGCTAAATTAAATGTATGGTTCGTGTACACTGCACTTCCTCTCATTGTGATCTACCATTGTATGAAGTTTTATTAGATTCCATCTCGTAATTATTAAATTATTCTCCGGACAAGAAAAAGTAACAAAGGGTAATAATTCTGTACTTAGGTCAAAAAGATACCCTATCTTTGAAAGGCTACCATTTGGAAACAAATTCCTAGATCAAAAATCGTAACGGATACGTGTTTTCTAAATATAGAGAAGATAGAAAAATGGTTTTGGTTTTTGCTAGCTGTATAGCAACGAACGGGTGGTTCCTTAGCAACGAAACTCAAACGCTCACACCCTGAGCCCCTATGGCTCACCGAGTTTCATCGGAATCGGCCCGTCGGTTTGGGCCGTGGAGCGTCGCTTTACAAATAACTGGACAGACAGACACACAGACACACACACACACACACACACACACACACACACACACACACACACACACACACACACACACAGAGAAAGACAGACAGACTGAAAAGCCTGACAATAAAGGATACCTAGCTAACCCAACAGACACACACACACACACACCTAGCGAATCCCAATAATATGTGTTGCCTCTAGTATATAATTTGCAAACAAGCAATTCATATTGCAATTGTTCTTTACTAAAACATCTAGTTCACTGGAGTGTACTTGGGTCACGTTTTCTCATACACAAAAGTGCACTTGTTCTTTCCATTTTGCTGATATCAGCAATGCCACTGTTTATTGCAGGACCCTGCTTTCTTTATGACAGCTCGTCTTCTGTGGCCGTGTTGTTTGCGTCGGGATTTCGGACTGACCGGTTTCGCAGAGCTAATGGTAGAGTGCACTCGGCCTTGTTTGTCATCAAGGGATCATGTGTAAGGGTTCTGTCAATGTGACATAACTGAAATACCATTGAAGAAATTGAAACAAAAAATCATGACTATCCGTTCGTTATATATTTGATCATTTTTTAATCACTTTTTTCCACACTGCAGCACTAAGTTTTCGAAAGCAGTGCAACAGATGCATCTGCTTATTATTACCAAATTGCATCCAAACAAAATGTACGCCAATGTATTTTTAAAATACCAAACCGGCGAGCCTATAAGACCCGCAGTCGCAAAACTCTGCTCATTCATCAATTTTCTAATGTCTCAAACTAGTTCATTCGTTGATGGAAATGTTTTCACCTTGAAAATAGAAGTCAATAGCTACGAGTTTCACATGGGAATTAGTGATTGTGTTTGTGTCACTATGGTTAGCATCAATCCCGTGAATAAAACATAGAGAAACGTCTAGCTTACTCTACCGACCTGCCTCACTCGACTGCACGCAAACGGGCTTATGAATGAATATCTAACTATAGCATTTAAACTAATTAAAACCAATGTCATTATTAAAAACGGGAGCAAGTTCTGTCTTGCTTAACTCTTTCAGCGCCAAAGGCAATATTGAGCTTTTTGCAAACAATACAGATTCAGGTGAGTCAGCTCGTAACGAGCTGTCTCACCTGAAATCTGCATTGTTTGGCTGTGAGTTATTAAAAATATTCCAAAAATCCTATAACATGAAAAGTAAATCGTCCGAGATTGAACAAGGAAGAGTCTACTTTAAACAATTCGGCGCTGAAAGGGTTAATTCATATCACCTATAAACGCCGTTGTCAGCATATAATTCGCATCGCACGTTAGCGTTAGGACATTATCCTAAATATTGGGTATATAACTATATCTTCCTGTTATGGACGTTCATTTATTCGCATCGCACGTTAGCGTTAGGACATTATCCTAAAGATTGGGTATATAACTATATATTCCTGTAATGGACGTTCATTTATCCGCATCGCACATTAGCGTTAGGACATTCTTCTAAGGATTGGGTATATAACTATATTTTCCTGTAATGGACGTTCATTTATCCGCATCGCACGTTAGCGTTAGGACATTCTTCTAAAGATTGGGTATATAACTATATCTTCCTGTAATGGACGTTCATTTATCCGCATCGCACGTTAGCGTTAGGACATTCTTCTAAAGATTGGGTATATAACTATATCTTCCTGTAATGGACGTTCATTTATCCGCATCGCACGTTAGCGTTAGGACATTCTTCTAAAGATTGGGTATATAACTATATCTTCCTGTAATGGACGTTCATTTATCCGCATCGCACGTTAGCGTTAGGACATTATCCTAAAGATTGGGTATATAACTATATATTCCTGTAATGGACGTTCATTTATCCGCATCGCACATTAGCGTTAGGACATTCTTCTAAGGATTGGGTATATAACTATATTTTCCTGTAATGGACGTTCATTTATCCGCATCGCACGTTAGCGTTAGGACATTCTTCTAAAGATTGGGTATATAACTATATCTTCCTGTAATGGACGTTCATTTATCCGCATCGCACGTTAGCGTTAGGACATTCTTCTAAAGATTGGGTATATAACTATATCTTCCTGTAATGGACGTTCATTTATCCGCATCGCACGTTAGCGTTAGGACATTCTTCTAAAGATTGGGTATATAACTATATCTTCCTGTAATGGACGTTCATTTATCCGCATCGCACGTTAGCGTTAGGACATTCTTTTAAAGATTGGGTATATAACTATATCTTCCTGTAATGGACGTTCATTTATCCGCATCGCACGTTAGCGTAAGGACATTCTTCTAAAGATTGGGTATATAACTATATCTTCATGTAATGGACGTTCATTTATCCGCATCGCACGTTAGCGTTAGGACATTCTTCTAAAGATTGGGTATATAACTATATCTTCCTGTAATGGACGTTCATTTATCCGCATCGCACGTTAGCGTTAGGACATTCTTCTAAATATTGGGTATATAACTATATCTTCATGTAATGGACGTTCATTTATCCGCATCGCACGTTAGCGTTAGGACATTCTTCTAAAGATTGGGTATATAACTATATATTCCTGTAATGGACGTTCATTTATCCGCATCGCACGTTAGCGTTAGGACATCCTTCTAAAGATTGGGTATATAACTATTTCTTCCTGTAATGGACGTTCATTTATCCGCATCGCACGTTAGCGTTAGGACATTCTTCTAAAGATTGGGTATATAACTATATCTTCCTGTAATGGACGTTCATTTATCCGCATCGCACGTTAGCGTTAGGACATTCTTCTAAAGATTGGGTATATAACTATATCTTCCTGTAATGGACGTTCATTTATCCGCATCGCACGTTAGCGTTAGGACATTCTTCTAAAGATTGGGTATATAACTATATCTTCCTGCGATGAACGTTCATTTAATTCCAGGGCTAGCTATCATGTATCATGCACGGATTTCAAGACTTTAAAAAAAAATGGTAGTAATGGCTGCCCTCCTTTTGCGCTCAGGGTTGAGGGGTTTGCATTACGAGTGACTGGCTGGTGTCAGGGTGAATGAACCAGTAGCGCTTGAAGCTTACCCAGGAAACGCCGTGATATAACTGAAACATTATTTCAAGCGGCGTTAAATAACAAATAATCAATCAATCAATGTAATCGCAAACAACTGTTAAGTCAATTTAACAATAGTTAAATTGATGTAATAACTAACACCTTTCTGGTCAACCAACGGTTGCTGGCTGATACAAGCGCAAATATCGGTTATTGAAGATATGGTCAGATATGGTCAGATAAGAACCTCATCTGATAGTAAACGAAATAACTTACATATGTATTATCCAAAGTTTGCTCTCGTCGGATGGCATATGGCCTTGGCGAATATCAAAGCACGAGAACACCCGATTAACAAGAGAGCGAAGATGTGCAGATGGCATTAAATTGATCACCTGAGTGATTCTATAAGGTGTATCTGCTAAAATGTAGAATCAATAATTTCATTTTACGCAGTTTCTGATGCCGCCTGATGACTTTGTTTTGTAACCAATCGACATGGCTTGAACAAATTATGTAGACACTGAAGAAACATTTTACCTAAATTTTCTTAAAACCAGACGAGCACTTTTATAAGAATGGAATTTAAAAGTTTGTCAATTTGCCGTCTGGCCACCATGTTATTTAACCAATCAATAAGGCTTGCACAATTATTTTAAGAAACCTTCTAACAAATCATCTGGAAATCAGACGAGCGGATGCAAATGAGAGGAATATTAACCTTTTCCCTCATATAGACGCTTTCTGACGCCTCTGCAGCAGACGGCTTTTTGGAAACATAGTAACAAAAGAAGAAATTGCACAAAACGTGCAATTTCTCCTTTTGTCACATCGTTTTCCACTTTTAGTCATAGGTTATCCATTCAATTATAGAGATTTTTCCATTATTTGACAAAATTTGTTCAAAGTCGTCTGCTGCAGAATTGTGGTATGAGGGAAAGGGTTAACGTGTGTGTATTTTAACCCTTTCTGAGTATGCAGCAACCAAAGTTTCACATATAATTACAATATTTGAATATTTTTGAAATGAGACCACTAAAGAAACATTCCTATGAAGTTAAGTTGTATTTGGTCTCGTTGTTTAGGAAGATATATCGTTTTAGGCTAAACGTTAACGACACACGGACGAACGGACGGACTCATGGGAGAGTACTTGTGGGGTTATTTCGTTTGATGTGTTTTTTTGTGGGGTGCACCCCACAAGTATGCTATTCATTCCGTAAGTATTCCCCTTTTACAGAATGAATAGCATTAATATGCAAATAAGATACCCGTTATAAAACAAAAACAAATAATATTTATCTAAGTGTCTTTATAAGGGTGGTGGGTGTTCTTTGGGACATCCCACAAGTACTCGGTCACCAGGACCTCGGACAGAATACGTAATCATGAGTCTTCAAACAATAGGTGCAAATTGAATAAAAACGCACGAAAAGTTTGGAATGTAATATTGTTCAACGCTTAATGACAGGTTCAAATTCCGGCACCAAGAACGTGTACAGTGTCCACTTTAAGAAAGAACAAGTACTATCAAAAGAGAAACAGAATTTTATCAGAAACGTAAATCTTACATCTACAGCGGACTGAGAGACGTATGCCTTATACTGTCTCATACAGTAATATTGTCGTGTGCTATAGATGGAATTTTTGCTGGTCTTGTTCTGGATTTCTTGGGAAAGGAACATGTTAAAACTTGCTAACCGTATATTAGCTAATGCGACGTAAATATACTATATGGCTGCCGTTTTGAACCTTTTTTCTAAATGCAATTAGTAATGCAAGTGTTCGGTACATTAAGGCTGCTTCCAAATAATGTGTCTATATTAGAAAAGGGTGTTTTTTTCATGGGAGTACAGTTACATTTTAAATACAAAATGTTTTCCTGTACATATAATTTGTTTATACAGCATTAAATGAACGTCCCTTGTACCGGAATGTTGAATACGTTTCAAGCGTTTATTGAAAAGTCTGAAATGCTATTTAAAAGATGTGCAACCCGAATATGAAATATTAATCAATTTCCGCTTTAAACAAGGGGTTTCTTCAGAGCTATTTGCTATATTTGGCGGATTCCGCAAAACACTAGTCGAAAACTAGTTCACAAACGCGAGAATAATCTGTTTACTGTCGCAGCCAACCCATGCGTGTAACTTATTGCCTATGAATTATGAAGTATAAGCATCGTTGAATTCGATCTGGGATTATTTACTAGAATTCAAATGTTATTGAACGATAATATGGCCTTCACATGGCATTATCCCATTTACCTCGTGCGATCGTTTATGACGTCACTGCAGCAGACGGTTTTCGCGAAGCCATGTGTGGAAAAGAAAAAATAATTTTCAAACCCAGATGGTTATCCTGTATTTTTTCACACTGTTTCCTACTCTTTGCAACACAGTTATACCTTCATCTTTAGAGACGTTCGATGTTCTTTGTTATGATATTTCTTAATGACAATTTAACGCAATAGCAGCAGACGTCTTTTGAAAACATTGTGGCCAAAGGTGAAATTGCTCATGATGGGCAATTTCTCCTTTGGCCACAAGGTTTTCAGCTTTATTTAACAATTACGATATCGTTAATGGAGATTGTTCAGGTTTGTGTCACTATGTTTTCTAAGTCGTCTACTGCAGATTTGTTGTTTGTGGGAAAAGGTTAATTCTTTCAGGCGCCAAAGGCAATATTGAGCTTTTTTGCAAACAATGTAGATTCAGGTGAGTCATCTCGTAACGAGTTGTCTCACCTGAAATCTGCATTGTTTGGCTGTGAGTTATAAAAATATTCCAAAAATCATATAACATGAAAATAAGAGTCGTCCGAGTTTGAACATCGAAGATTCTACTTGAAACAATTCGGCGCTGAAAAGGTTAAGCAGACGACTATATAATGAGCATGTCCAGGTAAACGTGACAAAGGTTGTATATCGTCTGCTCTTATTTATTTATTCTTTGCAGCAAACTATTATTGGCTCCATTTTTAGCCT
The DNA here is from genome assembly GCA_031761405.1 of Serripes groenlandicus. Lineage (NCBI taxonomy): Eukaryota > Metazoa > Mollusca > Bivalvia > Cardiida > Cardiidae > Serripes > Serripes groenlandicus. Next base: position 72,995,737 of record JASEVX010000009.1, read on the forward strand.
CGGTTGTGTAGTTGTAGAGCGGCCGCCTAGGGTGCGGGGAGGTCATCGGTTCGATCTCCGATCGG
>JASEVX010000009.1:72996001-73132767 GCA_031761405.1 Serripes groenlandicus
CATTAAATATTAATTGTTTAACAGTTTTCAGCTAATTTTGACACAGAAAAACAAGTCGGTTATTGTAAATGTTCTATTTTCTCACCCGCGGGTTTTATAACGGCTGTACTGACATTGGCATTCTAAAAGCTGCTTTAACGTTTTGCTTTGCTTGTGATAAACTCTGGATTGTTTACTTCCAAAAGCAAATGCAAATCAGTATATGAGCCGTCCCGCGAGAAACCCAACATTATGGACTCTGCGTAAAGTATCGACCCGGATCAGCCTAAGCATGCCGCGCAGGATTACCCGGATAGACACTTTTCGCCTCCTGTGGATTTTCTGTTTCAGGAATCATTACTCTATACTCTATCCGTCTGAGACGAAATGGGTCGGCCCGGATCAGTCTGCCCGGACTGCGCATTAACCCAGACACGTGAACGATAACATCTCTTGTTAAATTATACGGAAAATATTATCAGCCTAGTTATATATACTTTCAATATTTGTTCAATCATAGAGTAAAGGGCATTTTTATATATGAGCCGTTCAACGATAAAACCAACATTAAGGACTCTGGGTAATGTAATGACCCAGTCCGTGCAGGCTTATCCGGGCCGACACAAATGTTGTTTTTCTCATGGAACGGATCGTATATATTTGTAAATGTGTTGTACATTGTGCATGATGGACCAGATGAAGCTCAAATTTTTTTTACAACTGGGTAACTAGTTATTATAGTGTATAAAATTAATTCATCTTAATTAATCATTGTCCATTTGCAACCAATTTGCAAGTACAGTGTATAGTCGCAGAACAAAATCGAAAACATTGTGGCCAAAAGGGAAACTTGCTCATAATGAGCAATTTCTCCTGTTGCCTCAATGTTAGTTTGTATATATGTTGCTTAAACATACAAACTGGTGGAATAACCATGATCAAAATGCAGACGTATTTTGACGCGTCTGTAGCATACGACTTTTGAAACTATGGAAACGAAAAATTGCTCATGATGAGCAACTTCATCTGCAACAATGTTTTAACTTTATCCAATAGATCCTACTATACTTTCACTTAAATAGATTTATTTCCATAATATGATCTAGCTGTTTTCAAATAAGTCTGCTGCCGATGTTTTTTCTTGGCCCTATGTTAATAGTTGTCCATCGCTGTATAAATTTAAACAATTTGATCAAAAATGATAGAATTGGTATATTACGAAAACTTATTACATAGTAAGATATGGCCAATACAAAACGGGATTCTAAATAAAGCCATTGACGGATATATACATAATAACTAATCTAAGTTTCAATAAACTAATTACACTTTTCTGAAATGTTTATGACATTTATTTGAACTAATCTATATGAGCCGTTCCACTAGAAAACCAACATAATTGACTCTGCGTAATGTATCGATCCAGATGCAGCCCTTCGCATTTCCTCGCAAGCTAATCTGGACCGACAGAGAGAGACAGAGGAGACACAGAGAGACAAAGACAACGAGAGAGAAAGAGAGAGATAGAGAACGAGAGAGAGAGAGAGAGAGAGAGTGGGAGAGAGAGAGCGAGAGAGAGAGCGAGAGAGAGAGAGAAAGAGAAGAGAGAGGAGAGAGAGAGAGAAGAGAGAGAGAGAGAGCGAGAGAGAGACAGACAGACAGACAGATCAGACAGAGAGACAGAGACAGAGAGACAGAGAGGACAGAGGAGAGAGCGAGAGAGAGAGAGCGAGAAAAAGGAGAGATGGAGAGAGAGCAGCGAGAGAGAGAGAGAAAAGAGAGATGGAGAGAGAGAGATAGAGAGAGAGGAGAGAGATAGAGGAGGGAGAGAGAGAGAGAGAAGAGAGAGAGAGCCAGGCTAGAGAGAGAAAGAGAGAGAGAGAGAAGAGAGAGAGGAGAGAGAGGAGAGGGAGAGAGAGAGGGAGAGAGAGAGAGAGAGAGATAAATCCAGATAGGAGAAAGAAAGAAGGCCATACTTAAAAAGACATTACAGACGAGAGAGTGGAATGAGGGAGGTGAACCAGGATTTACACGGGTAGGTGAACTCCCCGTCGTGCTATTGATTAACTTCTGTTGAAGAAGGCGTACAAGCAACAACAATCTTATCAACTAGCCTTTGAGATGACTATTTACCGTAATCCAATGCAGACGATTGAGTAAAAGGGGTAAAACCACTTTTAAATTACACTATTATACAGGAAAGAGCCATTCCCAGAACTGGTGAGTGGGTTTCTCCTTATATGCAATTATGTACATTGACTTATAACTACTATTCGGTCACTCAAAAGGAGTGTGGGCCACAACACTTGATTGAAGACTTCTTTTACAAGGTCTCATATAAAACAGACCTTCAGGCTGTATTGTAATTAATGAAAGTAACTCACCAATGTACTTCTTGTACTTTGAATCATTATCTAAACTGCAAGTAGAGGGCCTGGTTGATCTTAATCTGGTTGACAAACTCACATACAGTGAGATATATATATATATATATATATATATAAATATATGAGAGAGAGAGACAGAGAGAGACAGAGAGAGAGGGAGAGAGATGAGAGTAGAGAGAGAGAGGAGAGAGACCAGAAGGAGAGAGACAGAGAGACAGAGAGAGAGACAGAGAGACAGAGAGAGATCAGGAGAGAGAGACGAGAGAGACAGAGAGAGACAGAGGAGGACAGAGAGACAGAGAGACGAGAGAGACAGAGAGACCGAGAGGAGACAGAGACATAGAGACAGAGACAGAGGACAGAGACAGATACAGACAGACAGGACTGAGGAGACAGGAGAGGACAGAGACACAGAGACAAAGACACATGAACAGAGACACAGAGACAGAGAAAGAAGCAAGGGAAAGAGTCGAGACCAGATATGAGAGACAGAACAGACAGACAGACACATATAGAAAGACATAAAGAGAGAGAGAGAGAGACGAGAGAGAAGAGAGACGAGAGAAGAGGAGAGAGGAGAGAGAGAGAGAGAGAGAGGAGAGAGACAGAGTGAGAATACTGACAGACGAGAGAGAGACAGCTAGAGACAGACAGAGACAGAGATATAGAACATAGAGATAGATAGGAGGATCGATGAGACACACACACACACACACAGTGTGGGGGGGGGGGGGGAGAAAGAGAGGGAGAGAGGGAGAGACTGACCATTCAAACACATACGACAGAGAGGAGAGAGACACATGCGAGATAGAGAGAGAGATAGAAGAGAGTGGAGAACAGAAAAGAGACAGACAGACACAGAGACATACAGGCCAGATAGACAGACAGGCAGACAGACATCGAGCACCTGCAAGTAGGGCCGGGTTGATCTGAATCTGGTGACAAACTAACATACATAGATCGATAGAGAGAGAAGGGGGAAGCGAGAAGAGAGGAGGAATGAGGCCGAGAGATATATAATATTATAGAAAGAGAGAGAGAGAGACGAGAGAAAAAGAGAGAGAGAGGAGAGAGAGAGAGAGGGGGGGAGGGGGAGAGAGAGAGAGAGAGAGAACCAGAGACACAGGAGAGACAGGATAGAGAGAGAGAAACCAGAGACTAGAGAGAGAGAGAAAGAGAGAGAGGAGAGAGAGAGGGGAGACGTAGAGCGAGAGAGAGAGAGAGAGAGAGAGAGCGGGGGGGAAAGATAGAGGGGGAGAGAGAGAAGGAGAGATAGAGAGACAGAGAGAGAGAGAGAGAGAGAGAGGGGAGAGATAGAGAGAAAGAGAGGAGAGGGAGGGAGGAGAGAGGGAGATATATAGAGAGAGAGAGAGAGGAGAGAAAGAGAGAGGGAGAAGAGAGAGAGACGAGAGAGACGGAGAGAGAGAGAGAGAGAGGGGAAAGAGGAGAGAAAGACGAGAAGAGAGAGAGTGACGAGAGAGAGAGAGAGGGGGAGAGAGAGAGAGGCGAGAGAAAGAGAAGAGAGAGAGAAGAGAGAGAGAGAGAGTGAGAGTGAGAGAAGAGAGAGAGAGACGGAGAGAGAGCAGAGAGAGAAAGCCAAAGAGAGTTTCCCATTAGAAAGAGTGTAGGACATTTACAAATACTATAACTTACGAGTGATTGTATTCTACCATTTCCGATCATTCCTGTGTCATAGCTTGTGGTCTCACCCCGGCTTAACCACTTGTCTTTGATGTGCCACAAATCTGTCTATCAAGTCCTTTTTTCACGCTGAATTCCAGCGACCTTCCGGTCATCATCCCAGAATGTGGTTAGCATTTCCCCCCAATATAGGAGCATGTCGACGCATCTACAGCAGGCAAAATTTGAAAAACATTCCGACAAAAGGAGAAATTGATCTCAACGTGCATGTTCTTTTTTTTGCAACAATGTTTTTTTTTTAACTTGTTTCAGTTATTATACCTTTTATTTATAGAAATTGTTCGTGTTTTAAAAAGATGTTTTTAAGGATGTCTGTGGAGTATTTTCTTGTACGTGGAAACGGGTTAATCTCTTGAAAGTAGTCTTAAATAATTCAATAGTCTATTGGTTCAGTTTTAAGTAGTCTTAATATAATTCAATAGTCTATTAGTTTCAGATTTAAAGTTGTCTAATTATAATCAATAATCTATTGTTTCAGATTTAAAGTTGTCTAAATAATAATTCAATAATCTATTGTTTCAGATTTAAAGTTGTCTAAATATAATTCAATAATCTATTGTTTCAGATTTTGAAGACAAGACAGGCAATGTAAGCCGACAGCGATTACTTGAAAGACTTAGTTAAGGATGGAGTCAACTTCTCAACTCGATGACTCTTATTCCACCCAAGCGGTCCGCCTTGTGTGCGGGAGGTCGCGGGTTTGATCACCGGCCGAGTCATACCAAGACTTAAAAAAAATGGTATTAATGGCTGCATTCCATGGCAATCATGGTTGCGGGGAAAGCATTACGACTGACTGGCTGGTGTCAGAATATATTGACCATTAGTCAGGGGCGTAGCTCCCTTTAGGCACTGTAGGGCGCATCTGCCAATCTCATTAAAATCACCTCCTATTAACGCCTACGCATAGGATCTGAGGACAACCGATAGAGGGTCACGTTCAGACGACCTTTCCCCCAATCAGAACCTTGCTTTCACGTTTTTGAAAGTGAAAGTAAAAGTCTATATTTACCAAAGAAATCTATATTTAACATGGGATCCCAATTTTCGCATAGTGATTTACACGCGTGTATAGTTCTTATGACGACCACATCATATCTACAAATGCGGAAATGAGGCAAAACAGTCTTTCCCTAACCATACAGCATCGAAAATTGTTCTTTGCTCTGCTTTTAAATGGTCTATTTTAAATTTGCTCAACTTTGTCAATTGATGCCATTTTGAAGGTTAAGCCAAACGTTTGTTGAAACGAGTCCTCTGATTGGTTCAAATAAAAATAGCTTGGTGGATCTAAAAATAGCGATATTGGAAATCCGATAAAACAAGAAGATGAATTCGAATTGAACGCCATCAGATCTTACATTTAGTCAGATTGGGCATCTGCCTACTCATTTTTTCTCAAAATGGCCTAAATGCAGCTTCGGCGATAGACATCTGCGTAATGTATCGACCAGATCAGCCTGCGCTGTCCGGGCAGACTGATCCGGCCGACACATTCCGTCTTAGGGGGATAGATGTATAGATTAGTGATTCCTGAAACAGAAAATCCAGAGGAGGCGAAAAGTGTCTATCCGGGTAGGCCTGTGTGGCATGTTTAGTCTGATCCGGGTCGATACTTTACGCAGAGTCCACACTGTTGATTTTCTCACGAGACGGCCTACACATTGATTATTGCAAAGCTACGCCCCTGGTAGTATTATTAACTTACCCAGAAGACGCCGTGATATAACTGAAATATTGTTAAAATCGGATACGTTTACTCGTACATGTGAAGCGAACAACGCAGACTAAGATTAGACCACACGAATGCTCTTCATCTTTATTGTTTACAGTGGCATCATAAAGTTACATCCCTCCTTCGTAAAAATATAAAACAACGTCAGGAAAATTACGCGAGCCGTCACGCGAGAAAAGTAACATTATGGCCTCTGCGTAATGTATCGACCCAGATCAGCCTTTGCAGTCCGCGCAGACTGATCCGGGCCGACACATTCCGTCTAAGGTAGGTAAAGGTATAGAGTAAGGATTCCTGAAACAGAAAATCCACAGGAGGCGAGAAGTGTCTATCCGGTCAAGCCTGTGCGGCATGCTCAGGCTGATCCGAGTCGATACTTTACGTAGAATCCACACTGTTGGTTTTCTCACGGTACGGTTCATTTCGCATATGGAACGTTATGCAGTTTATTAAATCATTAATTAACTAACATAGTCAAACAAATCGATAATTATGTGACTGTTAAATAAACTTTGTGTTTTTACTTCTTCATGTGGATGCTTTTTGCACTGGGACTAGAACCGCAACGTTTTATTTCATTGAAATTTGACTAAAATATGCTTCACTTTTCTTTCTTTTTACTATTGTATAATCCTTTATGCCTCACGAACATCGACCATTTTGAGGGCTTGGCGTGAAACGGTTGTAACTTAAATTTGTATGTTTTTACCAAGTTTACTCACCTCGCCATAAAATCTTTATAAGCGTTAAATCATTTTACTTGGTTTTCAAAATAGGTTTTTAGTTACAACCGTTTCACGCCAAGCCATCGAGTTGTATTGTGCAAACAGACACGGATTTTGTATCGCATGGCTTTTGCTGCAAACCAAATTACGGACAAATAAATAGTTCCATCTGTAGAGACAATGCACAGTGTTCCCATCCACGACGAAACAGACTTGTCTAGATAAAGTTCGTATCTTTGCTAGTGGATCGGCAGTTTAAAGCATTATTTTGGTAAATCCGGAGATTAGTTCCTCCGTGCAATTCGGATTGTATGATGGATTTATGTTCGTTATTAATTATTTGAAAAGAGGTAAATCTGAGATTATACACTGTCTCAAAAGATCTGCATCTCGATATGCGCATGTTGGTCTGAACACGGATCACTTGTTGTCGACCAACTTTTTTACTTTATGGTAAATATTAACAGAGCAGAAAGTATTAATTAAAGCCGTTCATAAAAACGTCATTTATGCAGTTAGAATATTTCTTTTTCAGCAATTAATACATTACCCTGCTTCCTTCACTACTAATATATATGTATCTGCAACTCCTCAGTGGCCGAGTGGCTAGCGTCGGGGATTTTGAACGGGTTGTAAATACTCTTGAAACGGGGTAAAACCCAAATTAAACAACTATATACCATAATCATACACAATCTTCTATCGGCAAACCCGTCCAGTCCCGGTAGCTCAGTCGGTAACGACGCGGGCTGTCAATCCAGGGGTTGTGAGTTCGAATCCCGGCTCGCCCAACTTTCTTTCCGACGTTTGACAAAAGTCATTGCGACATGCGTCATTCGTCTTCCACCAATGGGCCAAGTCTATGTGGAAAAGCAGCCAGTTGCTTGGGAAGATTTTTGTGTGGAGTACTGGTGTGCGAAAACCAGGAAACATATGAGTAGGTGAACTGGCCGCCGTGATATGACTGAGAAATTATTAAAAAACGGCGTTAAACCCCAATCAATAAATCTATCGGCAAACCCGTGAATTATAATCTTGCAAAAGTTTCCTGTGTAAGTGCCCTGTACCGCTAGTAATGATAACTCGACCATCCTTAGCGTCAAGAAGACAAAACCATTACAACCATTTTTAAAGTAAGTGGTATATTCCGGCCGGGCATCGAATGTGTCAGCCAGGGTTTTATATATTTCGGCCTAATATTCAAAACATTCATAAGTTTCACACCATAAAAGATATCACTACAGCTTGCAATATGAGAAATAAAAATCTTAGCTTGAATACACATAGAGGTCTTGAACTCTTTCAGTGCCAAATGGAAATATTGGGTTTTTTTGCAAACAATACAGGTTCAGGTGAGTCAGCTCGTAACGAGCAGCTCTTTAAAAGTTGCATTGGCTTATAATGTGTGGGCTTCATCTTTAGATTTTTTGTCAATTTAATTCAATAGAAAATAAAGGCTGAACGTGAAGACTCGGACACAAGCTCATCTCATGCTTAACCCTTTCCCTCATATAGAAGCTTTCTGACGCCTCTGCAGCAGACGGCTTTTCGAAAACATAGTGACAAAATATGTTCAAATTCGTCTGCTGCAGGATTGTCGTATGAGGGAAAGGGTTAACTGTGCACGTGTCGATAAGAGTCGAAGTCGCTAGTCGCGGTTCATTTGTACTCATAAATGATGATTCGGGATGTGAATCACGCCCCAATACCGCAATTTTGAGTGACGTGAAATCATATTTCAATGACGTCTCATTTCAATGACGTCTCATCATATTGCAGTGACGTTCCATTTCAATATTTGGTACCGCATTTGCCCTAGTCAAATCCTATTTGATATGTCGCGTATGATTTGCGCATGCTAATCACATGTATTTGCACCGGAAAAATGACCAGATATATGAACAAATAAATTACATACATTGATAAATAACGTTTAAATGTTATTATGAAAAGATAGTTTACTGAACTGCCTTATCAACGCTACATCGTATGCAGTAAACTTCATTTTCAATGCGAGACAGTGAGTCTTTGCATACTTGTTCAGATGCGGCGGAACGATTGTTGTATTGGGCCGGCAGATGAGGATGTTTTTAACCGGACGGGTTATCACGGAATATTTTCTTCACAAACTATAACTAAAATGGTGCCATTTCATGAATTGTCTGGGTGTTTTGAAGCTGTTGAAACTTCATCCGATACCTACACCTTTTTACACATTCAAAACACACAGTCGACTTTTGAAATTATCAGGGGGAAAAAGAAAATTGCATTATGCTATGCCGAATTTGTAGGCGTGATATACCTTAAGACTGTTGACAACAGAGATCAACTCATATGGGTTAAATCAAATGCAAGCATTTGAGTGATATAACGTAACGCAGGTTTTACTATAAAGTTCGTTGTTATCTTTTAATTAGACATTTGCATCGGAAACAAAATTCTACTTCCTAGTTTGATGATGTTTACAGCCTTGACCTACCTTGTTCCCGACGTGTGCCTGGCTAACTGTCCACTAACCGCGACACTTGTTCGGGGATATGTTCCCGCATAGAAGTGTGTCTTTTATAACTCTGGATAGGGTTCCTGAGTGAAGTGAACTTTAAGTTATACGTTGACATGCCTAATCACCAGAACGCCGCTCCTACCACCCTGGGCGTTTCTTATACCCCCATCACACCTAACGAAGTTCCCACTGCGTTCTTGGAGTTCTAAGAAAATGCTAGGTCGCCGCGACAATGCCGTGGTCTTCGAGAAAATCAAAGAAAATGTGAAATTGTCACGTCCATGCTACGTCCGCGCCACGTCCTTGCAACGTTTCATGTTGCGTTGGTGGAGTACCCACTGAGTTATATGTGCGCGTACGCTACGTGCGTGCGGCGTCGGAAGGGTTTCCACTACGTCCTCGCTACGTCCGTGCATATTGAGACGCGTTGTAGCTACGTCTATACTGCGTTCGCCCCGTCACTATAAATAGTCCTGCAATTTGACACATTTTTTATTCGGTATCCAGAAGTCAAACAGCGAAGAATAGTCATATATTTAACAATCACAATCATAAATAACCTCTGACCAGCATCATGCCGCCAAAGAGGTTCAGGCAACAGCAGAAAGCACCAACTGGCCGTGGGAAGAAAGCCTCCTTCACCAGAAAAGCACGCATCGCCTAGCAGTGATGAAACCTCCGTGAACGCCAGTGAGGGTAAGAAGTCCTTCAAGTCAAAGATCTTCACTGACCTCAGCCCTGAGCAGGAGGAAGAAATGGTGGAGTGATTGGAGGCCAATCCGGTCATAGTCAACGTATTCGCTACGTCCGTGCAGATTGAGACGCGATGTTGCTACGCTCTAACCGTCAATACAACGTCTTCGCTACGTCTACGCTACGTAAATGGCGCTGATAGTACGTCCTAAGTAGGTCCCGACTGTGTCCTGTTCGGGCCACGTCCGCGCTTACTGGGTTTTGAACATGTCCAAAGTCCATGTAGCAGGAACGCGGTCTCTGGAGACCATAGAGACCATACCACGTCAATGAAAAGTCCCCACTGTGTCCTCAGTACTAACTAGGAGTTCGCACTGCGTTCCGGTCTTTTTTCATGAACGCAGCGACGTCTTCATGGACGGAGCTCTGGTGTGATGGGTTTATTAATAAGAACCTTAACCTCATTTCAATTTCAAAATATATATTAAGATAGTTTTAAAGATGGAAGGGTCGAGTCCCGGAAACTAATCTGTAACTGTTTAAACCTTTCCCTCATATAGACGCGTTCTGACGCCTCTGCAGCAGACGGCTTTTAGAAAACATAATGACAAAAGAAGAAATTGCTCAAAACGAGCAATTTCTCCTTTTGCCACAATGTTTTCCACTTTTAGGCATAGGTTATCAATTCAATTATAGAAATTTTCTATTTTTAGACAAAATATGTTCAAAGTCGTCTGCTGCCGAATTGTCGTCCGCATGAGAGAGTACTTGTGGGTGCGTGTTTAAGCCCATCCACCACACTTATAAAGACACTTAGATAAATATTATTATTTTTTTTTTTTATAACGGGTATCTCATTTGCATATTAATGTTATTCATTCCGTAAAAGGGGGTTAATTACGAAATGAATTGCATACGTGTGGGGTGCACCCCACAAAAAAAACATCAAACGAAATAACCCCACAAGTACTCTCCCATGAGTCCTTCCGTACGAGGGAAAGGGCTAACGTTTAGTTACCTTGATTATATACGAGACAGTACCCCACCTCTTTATAATACCTCTATGAATATTCATGTTTGATTTAAAACGAGGATAATGTAGCTTATAATTATACTTTGACATAAGAGAATTGGAAAAAATAAAATAAATTTTATTTGTTCCACACATTTGTCGAAAGTTTGACATCCGACACTATGAACTCTTCGAATAAAGTCGTTCACTCGTTGTCCGTGACATCGTGGTTAAGATGATTAATATATATACAGTTGTCGATTGAAAATGATGCAGGAGAGTGATTAGATATCGTTGCAAGGTGTTCATGATATCAAATACGATATGAAATTGTGTATATCCAGTGCAATGAGTGCATGATCTACAATTGATTAGTTAGGAGAGAAGCTATCAAATCAAAGTATGCCAAACTACGACAATATCTTACTAGTTACATACCGTTCACTAGAAATACTGATAAATCAATTGTAAATAAGTTTTTAATTATTAACGAAAAATCATAAACGTTTGTTTTCAGTTTTTGCCTACAATGGCATCTGATAAGCAATGACAATAGAAAAGATGTTGTGTATGCATGATGTCAAGTTGCTTCAGACTTCCAGACATGCTCGGTAAGCTTCAAGTCGAGAGATTGGGCGTGTTAGATCAGACATTATCACTGAAAGAGTAGCCAGAGCTTCAAGTCGAGATAGTGGGCATGTTAGACCAGACATTATCACTGAAAGAGTAGCCAGAGCTTCAAGTCGAGATAGTGGGCATGTTAGACCAGACATTATCACTGAAAGAGTAGCCAGAGCTTCAAGTCGAGATAGTGGGCATGTTAGACCAGACATTATCACTGAAAGAGTAGCCAGAGCTTCAAGTCGAGAGATTGGGCCTGTTAGACCAGACATTATCACTGAAAGAGTAGCCAGAGCTTCAAGTCGAGATAGTGGGCATGTTAGACCAGACATTATCACTGAAAGAGTAGCAATGGCTTACAAGCTCGTTCAGTGTGTCCATATAAAGTAAACGATCACCATCAACTGGTAAATATACTCGTATAGAGTTCCACAGTTTGGCTTTTTGAAGCTGCACACCAATATTTGGTGGTTCAATCTTTGAAACATAGTTACTCTTCTACCGCTTTATTGAGTGACAGTGTATAACTAGCCCGACCATATACCAGATGCCCATGCACGCTATCTGGTTCACTACAGAGTATCTTTGCCTAGAAGTGATGCTTTCTATTACCAATAGTGACATCGAATATCGAGAGCTTGGCATGAAACGGTTGTAACTAAAATTGGTATTATTTTTACCAAGCTTAATCACCATAAAATCTTTATAAGAGTTAAATCATTTTTCTTGGTATACATTGGTAACTAAGTTGCCGTTGCTCGTTCTGACCAATGGCACCTAAATTTGCATTGTTTACAAAGGGGTCAAAATTGCCCCTAAACCAGGGTTTTCAAAATAGGTTTTTAGTTACAACCGTTTCTCGCCAAGCCCTCGATATAGAAATGACATATGTTTAAATGCAATCAAAACATCTGTTCTGTTTCTCTCAAGTGTGTTTGAAAATGCTGTAGAGTAAAGAATATGAACCGTTCACGAGAAAACCAACATTATGCGTAAAGAATTGACCCGGATCAGCCTAAGCGTGCCGCGCAGGCTAACCCTCACAGACACGTTTCGCCTCCTGTGGATTTTCCGGTTCAGGAAGCCTTTCTCCCTGAGACGGAATATGTCGGCTTGGATTAGCCTGCGCGGACTGCATAGGCTGATCTAGGTCGATACATTACGCAGAGTCCATAATGTTGGTTTTCTCGTGGAACGGTTCATATTAAATACGAGCATGTGTTGCCACAGTCGCTAACCACTTTTTCAGATATGTTCCTGTGTTGTTAATATAGATGTTGACAATGTTAATGTGATTGATACATTGTTCCCACACAACTACAATAATTATCTCCCTTGTCTGCCATTTTGATAAGCAAATAGGATGAGCATTGAGTTAAAATATTAATAGGGAATATTTTTTAAAAATGTACGGCAGCTCTAAAGGGACACACACATTTTTATAAATTACATACAATTTTTTTTTTATCTCGTGCGCACGAGATAGTATCTCGTTCGTACGACTTAGTATCTCGTGCGCACGAGATACTGATCTCGTTATATCGACTTCTTGGTTAAATTATGTTTGCCGATGCAATTGTTTAATTCAATCATATTTGATTTTTCTCTATCCAACATATAGTAATTGTGCGTATCAAAATGGCCACCAATGGAGATAATTATTGTTGTTTTAGGAGCTATGTATTTTCACCATTCCATCTTTCACAGGTTTAACAGGTACTTTCTACATTACCATCCTAACAATTAATTATAGGAACTATCTGTCTGATTGTTTTTTCGAATACATGTTGTTTTGCAGTGCACATGTGATATACTCTCTCACCATCTTTCTTTAAATCAGTTTCTGATTCTAATCTACTTTTCAAGCGTCTTCATCTTAATTCTTCAAGCTAGAACACTTCTTTTTGAACGATATATCAGTAGGTATTGTAATTTACCGATACGCTGATTCAATCGTAGAATACATCTTAACCGATTGTTTAATTAACGTCGTCATTGTACGTTTCGTTACGTTCAATCTGACCTCATTAAAACAATGATTATTTTGCGCATAACTTCAACAATTTCCCTTCTTTTCAAATGGGTGACACCGGCCGGTAACTATTCGGATACATTTTGCTATTTCAGTTATAATATTGTGTTGTACCAGGGACGTAGATCAGGGACGTACCAGGGACGTAGATCAGGGACGTACCAGGGACGTAGATCTACGTCCCTGGTTGTACTACTGTCTCCAGTTATCGGCACAGGCAGATGTATCAATGATTGTATTACTTAGTAATTTAAACTTCCTTTTCTGCTGTGACAATTTCTAACTATCATTTACGAATAATAAATTTGAAATCAAACAATTTCTAGTCATATTTACTCTTCACTATACGGAAATGATGCACCAGGACCGAAAATCGCTCACATGATTAATTTGGGTTTTTACAAAATCTAAATTTAGATTCGTGCTATATATAATTAACTATTGGTAAGTCGTGTCGCTTGTAATTGAAGACGGAGGGTGATCCGATGTCGTTGCAAGGTGTTCCTAATAACAAATATTGTCACGAACTCGTGTGTGTGTGTTACATGAAATTAGTGATGTCATTGTACGAACTACATTATGGTCAACCTTACCCCGATATTATTATTCGTGACTTTTTCAGGCACGGTTTAATTTTAAACCTTCTTAATTAAGAAGAATTTTACTTCAAGTTCAACAAGTTCAAGTTCTTTATTTGCATAACATTTCACATGTTGTTGCAACATATACATAATAAACAATTGTATAGCAATACATATAGTATAGTTTCAATAGATGACATGTGATATATAATATTCAAGAAAAGAGTAATTAATATTAATACGTACAAGTTGACTAAGCTTAGATTGGTTTATTCTATGGATTTAAAATAGCACCTTTTTCGGATTTCTATCCGTCTATGGTACTGTTTTAGATTCGCGTTTAGTATTGGCCATGTATATGTATAGTAAATTTACTAAGTTTTCGTAATATACTTAGTTTATCATTTTTCATTAGTTGTTTAAATTTATACAGTGATGGCCAAATATGATAATATTTTGAAAGTAAATTGATTCTTAGATACAAAGGACATATCAGTATAAAATGATATTCATTTTCGATAACATTCAAGTTGCACATTTTACATATTCTATTTTCCCTAGGGATGTTATTATATCGTCCTTCCTCAATTAATAAATGGTGGGATGAACATCTTAGTCTTGTCATTGTAATTCTGTAATTATTGTTATTAACACAATCGAGATATTTTTCGGGTTCAAAGTAGCTTTTAAAAGATCTGTAACATTGTAATTTTGCAGAATTATCTAAATCTGAAAACCAATTTTGAATGTAACTGTCTTTTATTTGCCCAATAACAAGTTCAACGTCAGAATTTGTAATGTCTGATTTCATGTGCATATATGATAAACCGAGACTATCCAGTAAATGGTAATATCTTTATGAAAAGTATTTACAATATTGCCCTGTGCATCTTTCATGTTAAAAACCTTATATAAAAGCGTATTAGGACATGTTTTGATTTTTTCCCAATATTTAATAATTGCTATCTTACGTAATACAAGTAAAGGATATATTCCAACTTCTCCTTATACTGCTGCTGATGGTGTTTGTTTCCGCACACCAAGAATTTGTTTGAAAAACTTTAAATGTACTTTTTCTACGTCGTCAGCTTTATCAAGACCCCAAACATTAACCCCATACATCAAAATTGGTAACATAAGTGAATCGAACAATTTCAATTTTTCGCCAACCTTTAAAAGGATTTGCCCAAATGAAGAATACAACGCGAAAATAGCTTTCATAGCTTGTTTAGATAACCTTTTCTGTGACATGTAGAACTTCCCATTGTAGGACAATGTAACACCAATATATGTAAAATGTGTGACTGTATTTAATTTCATTCCGTTATAAACCATTTCAGGATCAATACTTGCGCGTCCATTGTTACTGTTGTACATTGATTCCTCGTAAATTGTAGTTGAAATGAACATATGGTATATCAAAACGGGTTCTACATGTATGTATTCATGTCTGAATCATGCTCGATTGACTTCCTTAATCGTCTGAAATAAGTATTATATAATACACATACATTGATTCCATGTAAAATAGGATTAGATAAATAGTTTCTTTTTACATTGATTCCATGTAAAATAGGATTAGATAAACAGTTTCTTTTTACATTGATTCCATGTAAAATAGGATTAGATAAACAGTTTCTCTTTACATTGATTCCATGTAAAATAGGATTAGATAAACAGTTTCTTTTTACATTGATTCCATGTAAAATAGGATTAGATAAACAGTTCATTTTTACATTGATTCCATGTAAAACAGGATTAGATAAACAGTTTCTCTTTACATTGATTCCATGTAAAATAGGATTAGATAAACAATTTCTTTTTACATTGATTCCATGTAAAATAGGATTAGATAAACAGTTTTTTTGAACTTCAAATATTGTGTTTCAGAACGGGCTGAGTCTCAAAAATTGGTATTACAAAACGGGTAATTGATATTTATGTCTGTTTTCGCAATTTTCCCTTCTATCGTTCTAAAATAATAAGACTTAACTAACATTTGTTTAAAAGTTGTTTGTAATTTTAACTTGAAATAAACAGTAAACATTCAACTTTGATTATTTCATTACAAAACGGGTTGCTACATGGTCACGACATTCTCATTTTACAGCCTTTTTTGGGATTTATTTCCGACAAAGTTGGTACTGATTGATTGGGGCTGAACACCTTTTTCAACAATTCTTCACAGTTCACCTACTCATGTGTTTCCTTGCTTTCACACATCAGTACTCCACACAACATACTTTTCAAGCAACTGGCTGTTTTTCCACATAGACTCTTATCCCATTGGTGAAAGACGAATGACGCTTGTCACAGTGACTTGCGTCAAACGTCGGAAAGAATGTTGGCCGAGCTGGGATTCGAACTTGCAACCCCTGGATTGACAGCCTGTGTCGCTACTGACTGAGCTATACCGGGACTCCGACAAATAAGTGGGCGTTTCACAATCATGTTGCTGCACGTGCTCGCTCTCTTTACTTAGCGATAAAGATTAGGGGTTTTTAACTGGCGCCCAAAGGATGTCAAACAGGGGCGTAGCTTGTAACACAATGAGGGTATAGGTATAGAGGTATACACGTGATATATTAGATCCACTGAGGGTATAACTATATATGGGATATCACGTGTTTACGACGCCAGCTCTGTAGTATATAAATGTATGTGTTTGTGGAAGCGGGAGAGAGACATTGCATAGAGAGAGAGAGATGCAGAGATAGGGAGGAGAGGCATGGGCTCTGGGGAGAGTCAGAGAGTGATAGACAGGCCTGAGGGAGAGAGAGAGAGAGTCATGAGACTCTAGTTTACCTATTTAAATAAATAAATGTATCACTATACGATCTCGTTTATTTACCTGTGTTTTCCTCGTGG
The DNA here is from genome assembly GCA_031761405.1 of Serripes groenlandicus. Lineage (NCBI taxonomy): Eukaryota > Metazoa > Mollusca > Bivalvia > Cardiida > Cardiidae > Serripes > Serripes groenlandicus. The sequence goes on from JASEVX010000009.1 coordinate 73,012,839, forward strand.
ACTATTTAATGTAGCTGGCAAGAGTGCTACAATCTCCCTTTAGGCACTGTAGGCGCGTGCCTACCCTTTTTTTTTTTAATATGCCCCAAAATGCAGCTGCGGCGATACACATCTGCGTAATGTATCGACCAGATCAGCCTGCGCTATCCGCGCAGACTGATCCGGCCGACACATTCCGTCTAAGGTGGGATAGATAGAGTAGTGATTCCTGAAACAGAAAATCCACAGGAGGCGAAAGGTGTATATCCGGGTACGCCTTTGTGGCATGCTTAGGCTGATCCGGGTCGATACTTTACGCAGAGACCACAATGTTGATGTTCTCACGAGACGGCCTACACATTGATTATTGCCAACGCCCCTAGCAAATGTCGATGATAAGCGGATGCCGGAGCTGACATATACATGAAGTTAACAATGAAAACCCGACCGTCAACTTCGAGCATGTGACGCTCATAAGCGTCCTTCGATTTAACCCTTTCCCTCATACGACAATTCTGCAGCAGACGACTTTGAATGTATTTTGTCAAAACATAAACAAATCTCCATAATTGAATAGATAACCTATGACAAAAAGTTGAAAACATGGTGGCAAAAGGAGAAATTGCACGTTTTGTGCAATTTCTTCTTTTGTCACTATGTTTTCAAAAAGCCTTCTGCTGCAGAGGCGTCAGAACGACGCGTCTATATGAGGTAAAGGGCGAAAGCTGAAAAAGTCAATAAGCCTTGTATAATGTTGATTCATAAAAGACGCAGCCGAGTCCAAGTAGCTCAGTCGGTAGCGACGCGGGCTGTCAATCCAGGGGTTGTGAGTTCGAATCCCGGCTCGGCCAACTTTCTTTCCGACGATTGACAAAAGTGAATGCGACATGCGTCATTCGTCTTCCACCAATGGGCTAAATCTATGTGGAAAAGCAGCCAGTTGCTTGGGAAGATTGTTGTGTGGAGTACTGGTGTGAGAAAACCAGGAAATGCATGAGTAGGTGAACTGGCCGCCGTGATATAACGGAGAAATTGTTAAAAACGGCGTTAAACCCCAATTAATCATAAAAGACGCAGATTTTTAATTTCTATGCGTTGATGTAAATTTAGTTGCGTTAAAAAACGCAGATACCCTGCTTTTGAGAAAACACGGGACCGACGGGTGGTCGCCACCCGGGCCGGAATATAGCGTCCCTTTGTAAATAGAAAATGATTTCAACAAGATAGGACATTCTACACATATGCATTTTGTTCTCCCATCCCAAAAAGATGCTGTACTATAACCGATGACTACACTTTCCAGAGGTGCGATTTTGGTAGACTTTTAATGTGCATTTTCTTGGTTATTAGTCCTGGTTAAACCAGATTTTATTGATAAGACAATTAGGCATTTTCTTCATGTTTGTATATTGTATGTCAAAAGCCTTCTGGGAATCGCACGATACATAAATGATGTGTGATTTGGTGTTTTGGTTGTGTTGTATTGCGTGTGTAAGTTGTGATTTGCAGCATAGTTTGGATCTATTGAAAACCTATTGTGGTACATGGGGTTTACAGGTTACAGAAAAGTAAGATAATCGTTTTTAGGAAGAGGGGGCCTTTACTGGATACTGAAAAGTGGACCTACGATGATATGTCATTGAATACTGTCGATAATTTAAATTATTTGGGGACAGTGTTTAACTATACGGGTAATTTTTCACTGAATCAGGAAACATTAGCTGGTAAAGGATTGAAAGCTCTTTACACCCTGTTAGCAAATACACGTGATTTGATGTTGAAGCCTAAAACCATCTGCCAGTTATTCGATGGATTCGTTGGCTCTACTCTAAATTATGCATGTGAAGTATGGGGATTTGGTAAATCAAAAACCATTGAACGTATCCATCTGAAATTTTGCAAAGTGCTACTAAAAGTAAAATCATCTACATGTAATATGGGTATATATGGGGAATTAGGGAGATATCCTCTGTATGTGAATAGGTATGTGCGTATAATTAAATATTGGTGTAAGGTTGTTAATACCAATAATGTTATTGTAAAGTTCTTATACAACGAATTAATAAAAGGTTGTCAGAGAGGTGTAAATATTTGGGCAAGTAATGTTAAATCTCTACTAGATACGTATGGGTTTTCATATATATGAAATAACCAAACAGAATCAAACCTGACACGTTTTCATTTAGAATTTAAGAAAAGAGCTATTGATGTATTTAATTACACCAATATGTACAACAGTGGTACATTGCTCACATATAGAACATTTAAAACTACTTTTATATATGAACACTATTTGGACATTTTACCCACTAAGTTCAGAGTTGTATTTTCACGGATAAGGTTATCTTCTCATCAACTAAGAATAGAAACAGGAAGGTATGGCAATGGTAGAATTGATAGCAATTTGCATACTTGTACCTTTTGCAATACTTGTGATATCGAAGATGAGTATCATTTTATAATTGTATGCCCATCTTATATGGATATACGGAAACAATACATTCGTCAGTATTTCTATGTTAGACCGAGTGTATATAAATTCACTGAACTTATGTCTTCTCACAAAAAAACAGTTTTGTGGAATCTTGGTAAATACATGTATCATGCCATCCTATTAAGACAAGCTAATGTCAACACTGTTATATGACTACAATTTTGGTTGTTACCTGAAAAAGAATTTGTTTATGCGTGGTGTTTGGTTCACCCTCCAAATATAATGTTGCTTCAGTTTATTGATTGGTTGAGTTGTGCTGTGAAGATTCGCAGCAGGGCTCAATTATCAATATACTTAACTATTATCACTAGGATTTGAATCGAATTATTATCATTTTGACTATATATGTTATACTATTATTATTACTAGCTTAAACATACTGCTGAAATTATGTCACGTTGATATCTAAAATTTATATACACTTATGATGTAACAAGAAACATGTATGTTTACGTTACGAAATAAAGAAATTTGAATCTTGAATCTTGTGTTGGTGTGTCGATCGCATAATCATTTACTGATAAGCCATCGCTTTGCATATCTCTATCTTGGGACCCAATGATTTACTCTCTAAAAAAGGATTTGGAATATTCTTTAGAAAACAGCACGCCACATATGTTGGATGCAAGCAGTTTGGAACCAGTGTGCAAACAAGTAACAATTTCATTCGCCAAAACGAGTAATAACGCTTTTCCAACTATGTTCTCTACTCCGTATCAAGATTAACCCTTTCCCTCATATAGACGCTTTCTGACGCCTCTGCAATCATCAGCTAAAACAATATTTGATGTGTACTTCATGCTGTAACAGTTTACGTGTTCAAAGATAAAAAAAAAAAGGTCTTAATTTCTTTTCAAACACTGTTCAATTACTTTGGTTAACATAAAGCCTAAATTATCAAAAGCCGACAGAGTTCATTTAAGATTAACATGAAGCCTAAATTATCAAAAGCCTACTGAAATCATCTATGGCTCACATACAGCCTATATTATCAATAGCTTATCGAGTTAAATTACGGTTCATATGAAGCCCAAATTATCAAAATCCTACCGAGTTCAATTACGGTTCACATGAAGCCTAAAGTATCAAGAGCCTACAAAGTTCAGTTATTGTTCACAAGAAGCCTTAATTATTAAAAGCCTACAAAGTTCAGTTATGTTTCACAAGAAGCCTTAATTATTAAAAGCTTACAAAGTTCAATTATGGTTCACAAGAATCTATAATTATTAAAAGCCTACAAAGTTCAGTTATGGTTCACAAGAAGCCTTAATTATTAAAAGCTTACAAAGTTCAATTATGGTTCACAAGAATCCTAATTATTAAAAGCCTACAAAGTTCAGTTATGGTTCACAAGAAGCCTTAATTATCAAAAGCCTACAAAGTTCAGTTATTGTTTACAAGAAGCCTTAATTATTAAAAGCCTACAAAGTTCAGTTTTGGTTCACAAGAAGCCTTAATTATTAAAAGCTTACAAAGTTCAATTATGGTTCACAAGAAGCCTTAATTATTAAAAGCCTACAAAGTTCAATTATGGTTCTCAAGAAGCCTTAATTATTAAAAGCTTACAAAGTTCAATTATGGTTCACAAGAAGCCTTAATTATTAAAAGCTTACAAAGTTCAATTATGGTTCACAAGAAGCCTTAATTATTAAAAGCCTACAAAGTTCAATTATGGTTCACAAGAAGCCTTAATTATTAAAAGCTTACAAAGTTCAATTATGGTTCACAAGAAGCCTTAATTATTAAAAGCTTACAAAGTTCAACTATGGTTCACAAGAAGCCTTAATTATTAAAAGCCTACAAAGTTCAATTATGGTTCACAAGAAGCCTTAATTATTAAAAGCTTACAAAGTTCAATTATGGTTCACAAGAAGCCTTAATTATTAAAAGCTTACAAAGTTCAATTATGGTTCACAAGAAGCCAAAGTATCAAAAGCCTACAAAGTTCAGTTATGGTTCACAAGAAGCCTTAATTATTAAAAGCTTACAAAGTTCAATTATGGTTCACATGAAGCCTTAATTATTAAAAGCTTACAAAGTTCAGTTATGGTTCACAAGAAGCCTAAAGTATCAAAAGCCTACAAAGTTCAGTTATGGTTCACAAGAAGCCTTAATTATTAAAAGCCTACAAAGTTCAATTATGGTTCACAAGAAACCTTAATTATTAAAAGCCTACAAAGTTCAATTATGGTTCACAAGAAGCCTTAATTATTAAAAGCCTACAAAGTTCAATTATGGTTCACAAGAAGCCTAAAGTATCAAAAGCCTACAAAGTTCAGTTATGGTTCACAAGAAGCCTTAATTATGAAAAGCCTACAAAGTTCAATTATGGTTCACAAGAAGCCTAAAGTATCAAAAGCCTACAAAGTTCAGTTATGGTTCACAAGAAGCCTTAATTATCAAAAGCCTACAAAGTTCAGTCATGGTTCACAAGAAGCCTTAATTAGTAAAAGCTTACAAAGTTCAATTATGGTTCACAAGAAGCCTTAATTATTAAAAGCCTACAAAGTTCAATTATGGTTCACAAGAAGCCTTAATTATTAAAAGCTTACAAAGTTCAATTATGGTTCACAAGAAGCCTTAATTATTAAAAGCTTACAAATTGAACTGTTCACAAGAAGCCAAAGTATCAAAAGCCTACAAAGTTCAGTTATGGTTCACAAGAAGCCTTAATTATTAAAAGCTTACAAAGTTCAATTATGGTTCACAAGAAGCCTTAATTATTAAAAGCTTACAAAGTTCAGTTATGGTTCACAAGAAGCCTAAAGTATCAAAAGCCTACAAAGTTCAGTTATGGTTCACAAGAAGCCTTAATTATTAAAAGCCTACAAAGTTCAGTTATGGTTCACATGAAACCTTAATTATTAAAAGCTTACAAAGTTCAATTATGGTTCACATGAAACCTTAATTATTAAAAGCTTACAAAGTTCAGTTATGGTTCACAAGAAGCCTTAATTATCAAAAGCCTACAAAGTTCAATTATGGTTCACATGAAGCCTATATTATTAAAATCTTTCCGTGCTCAATTACAGTTAATATGAAGCCTAAATTATCAAGAGCCGACCTAGTTCCTAAATTATCACGAGCCGACCGAGTTCAATTCCAAAGCCTCCTATTTGATTGATTAGGGTTTAACGCCGTTTTCAACAATTGTTCAGTCATATCACGGCGACCAGTTCATCTACTCATGCGTTTCCTGGTTTCATTCACACCAGCTAACCACACAACATACTTTCCAAGCAACTGGCTTCTTTTCTACATATACTGTTAAACAGCCCATTGGTGAAAGACGAATGACGCATGTCACAGCGAATTTTGTCAAACGTCTGATAGAATTTTGGCCAAGCTGGGATTCGAACTCATCCTCCCTGGATTGACAGCCCGTGTCGCTACCGACTGAGCCACCGGTGAGTCATCTACGGCTCACCTAAAGTCTTAATTATCAAGAGGTTACCTATAATAAGTTATTCGCTATCTTTTTAAATGTGAATTTTCATAACATGGGCATTACTGTGGAACTAAACGGGTTAGCTATGTTTTCACAATTAGCACTTTAATATATCTATAGGTACTACCTATTTACGAAAAAAACGCAAAATAATTATAAACAAAAATTAAAGATCATACTTTGGCCATAAAAAGGGATTTATGAGTAATTGACTAGACAATAATAATGTTAATGTCATGTTTCTTGCATTATCAAAACATATTTGGAATTCGTATTGCTGTCGTCTATTATTACGAACAGAAAATAATAAAGTAAAGACTTTCAGAAAATCAAGGAATACATTTATAATGAACGAGGTTAAAACATGAGGGCCAAGATGATCCTAAATCGATCACCTGCATTATGGTAAAGAAGCAAATAGATCAGCCCTTTTCTGATGCCACTTGGCGACTGCCTTTTTCAACCAGTCAATATGACTGGAACAAATGATGTAAATGGTCACATTTCTGCTAAACCATTTCCCTATTAGAGATGGTTTCTGAGGCCTTTGCAACAGACGATTTAGGAAAAGATTGTCGCCAAAAGAACAATTGCTCCTTATGAGAAAGTTATGCTTTTGCCACAACGTTTGATAAATAATTATACTTTGAATGAGTGAGTCAATAGCTCATGCATAGGAATGTTGGGTCTTTCATGTTGATACCACATTTTTTGCGGGAAACGACATCGCTCCATTGACGTTACGCCAAGATGAAGTGTCCTTCACGTCCTTCTTTGGCTACGATACAGTCAAAATTTAAGTTCGGGCGTAGAAGGTTAATGCTGTCGATTTTTTGACAAACGGGAAAACATATTTCTTACAGAGTTCCATTTATTTTTAACTTTTCGTACACCCACATAACACAGCACTTAAATGATCTTAAATATCGATTTACAAAAAAAGGGGAATAAAAAAACGACAATAATGTTCAATCCGTGTTTTTCGTCTCATTTTTTACATACTCAAAAATCGATTTTAAAAAAAATGATTAAAAAGACGACAATAATTTTCAATCCGTGTTTTTCTGCTCATTTTATACATATCCAAAATACCGATTTAAAAAAAAATGATTAAAAAGCCGCCAATAATTTTCAATCTGTGTTTTACGTCTGCTTTTTATATCCAAAATGGCGTCCCCCATAGATTTTTCCAGTTTCATTTCAGAAAGCTTCATGGGTTATTGAAAAAAAAAAAAAAAAAATCTCACACCTGTTAACTAATATATCTATAGGTGCTACCTATTTACGAAAAAAACGCAAGATAATTATAAACAAAAATTAAAGCGCATACTTTGGCCATAAAAAAGGATTTATAAGTAATTGACTAGACAATAATAATGTTAATGTCATGTGTCTTGCATTATCAAAACATATTTGGAATTCGTATTGCTGTCGTCTATTATTACGAACAGAAAATAATAAAGTAAAGACTTTCAGAAAATCAAGGAATACATTTATAATGAACGAGGTTAAAACATGAGGGCCAAGATGATCCTTAATCGATCACCTGCATTATGGTAAAGAAGCAAATAGATCAGCCCTTTTCTGATGCCACCTGGCGACTGCCTTTTTCAAGCAGTCAATATGACTGGAACAAATTATGTAAGGGGTCACATTTCTGCTAAACCCTTTCCCTATTAGAGACGGTTTCTGAGGCCTATGCATCGATTTAGGAAAAGATTGTCGCAACAAGAACAATTGCTCCTTATGAGAAAGTTATCCTTTTGCCATAATGTTTGATAAATAATTATACTTTGAATGATTGAGTCAATAGCTCATGTGTAGGAATTTGGGGTCTTTCATGTTGATACCACTTTTTTGCGGGAAACGACGTCGCTCCATTGACGTTACGCCAAGATAAAGTGTAACGGAAATGACGTCACGTCCTTCTTTGGCTACGATACAGTCAAAATTTAGTTTCGGGCGTAGAAGGCTAATGCTGTCGTTTTTTTGACGAACGGGAAAACATATTTCTTATAGATTTCCATTTATTTTTAACTTTTTGTACAAATGTTAATTCCAGCACTTAAATGATCTTAAATATCGATTTTAAAAAAAATGATTAAAAAGCCGACAATAATTTTCAATCTGTGTTTTACGTCTGCTTTTTATACATATCCAAAATGGCGGCCCCCATGGATTTTTCCAGTTTCATTTCAGAAAGCTTCATTGGTTATTGAAAAAAAAAAAAAAAAAAAAAAATCTCACGCCTGTTACCTATAAGCGAAAAAACCCATTTATGGTTTTTTTTTCGTATAATACATTTCAAGGAATTAGCTCTGATAGATGAAAAGTTCCAAAATTGCCTTTTTTTATGGGGTATTAATCGTGAAACTACAAATAGTTTCAAAAACGAACAAGACGACTCTGCTTTATTATTATGAAAGAAATATGAAAACAAATCGGGTCCTAGCATATACTGTTAACCCTTTCCCTCATATAGACGCTTTCTGACGCCTCTGTAGCAGACAGCTTTTTGAAAACATAGTGACAAAAGAAGAAATTGCACAAAACGTGCAATTTCTCCTTTTGCCACGATGTTTTCCACTTTTTGTCATAGGTTATTCAATTATGGAGATTTTCCATGTTTTGACAAAATACGTTCAAAGTCTTCTGCTGCAGAATTGTCGTATGAGGGAAAGGGTTAAACATAATGAACAAGCAGACGCATATTAAAATACCACTTTCAACAGAACACCTTGACATCATGTCGCCCAATACGTATATTCAGTACAAAAAGAATAATGACAACTATCAAAAACATTTTTTTGTAAATTTTGTCTTCAATGATATATGATGTTTTTACTCATTTCAGGTCAATTAAACAATCATTCAAATGGAAATTTAAATGGTTTACTAAATTTTCATTTGTGATCAATATCCTTAAAACCATCTGTGAAAAAAAATATGCTTGATTGTTTGTTTGTTTGTTTGTTTATGGCTAACAGCCCAGTACTCGTATCCCTACTCGATTCAGTTTCTATGACATCCTTTGTGCAGGAAATAGTAAGGGGAAACTCGTCCTAGAAATCATGCGCAGTTGCTTCTTTATCAACAAAACATACAGGAAAAGTCTTTCGTTGCGTTGATACACCGTCGAAAGGGTGAAAACAGGGTATTTAAACGTTAACAAAGCTTGCCCGACATGCAGTGCTATTTATAGCAACTAATTATGATAATCTAGAATGGGATTTCTCTTGCGGATTTACTTAATCTCACCATGATCTAAATCCCGTACAGTTCAGTAATAATATATGGGGTTTTACACAATTAAATGAAATCTATACCGTGGGCCATCCTTTATTAACCCTTTTCCACATACAGAAAATCTGCCGCAGACGACTTCGAAAACATATCCGTAAAAAATGTAAATCCTCTTTAACTGAAAGTATGATTATTGAAAAAAGTCGAGAAGATTGTGGCAAATGGAGAAATTGTTCATTAATAGCAATTGTTCATGTTGTCACAATGTTTTCGAAGGTCGTCTACAACGGAGGCGCCAGAAAGCGTCTGTGTGGGGTTTTATGGTTAAGAGTATGTACAAAGGAATGTTATTGATAATTTATCCACGACGCCAGAAAGAAAGTTCACCTTTCGAGAGTTCGCAAACATTAAAGATCCGGATTCTATAAATATTAAACAATTTCCGACAAATAGACGTATTTTCAATTATTTGCACACGACCTTTAAAAACATTATATCAAGGGGATTAATTGCTTTTCATGTGCAATGTCTCCTTTTTCCATACTATTTTCAAATCGAATATATGAGTATCATTTATAGTGAGTTTCCATACTTTTACCTACTCGTCGTTGGCTGCCGATTTGCTGTATGTGGGAAGGGGGGGGGGGGGGGGGGGGGGGGGGTATTACGGACAGTCCATACTTGTCATTTGGTAGTTCAAGTGTGTCGTCAAATGGAAAAGGACTGCAGCACTGCTCTGAAGAAACCAACAATGTTGAAGCCGATGCGAGTACTATAGACCCAGACCAACTTGCGCATATCGAGGGCATGGCGTGAAACGGTTGTAACTAAAAACCGATTTTGAAAACCCTGGTTTAGGGGCAATTTTCAACCCTTTGTAAACAATGCAAATTTAGGTGCCATTGCTCAGAACGAGCAATGGCACCTAAATTTCCATTGTTTACCAAGTACAATTATTTACGCTTATAAAGACTTTATGGCGAGGTGATTAACCTTGGTAAAAAAATACCAATTTAAGTTACAACCGTTTCACAACAAGCCCTCGATATACACAGTTTGGTCTAGCTTTGCAATGATCAACAAACAGTCCGAGGACGTTTAACCCTTATCCAATTGCAGTTGCATTTTGAATCTTCTGCAGCAGACAACGTTTGAAAACACTGTGACAATGGAAGAAATTGCTCATCATGAGCAATTTATTCTTTTGTCACAATGTTTTCAACTCTATTGAAAAGTAATACCTACATTGATGAAGTTTTTTCAAGAATGTTGAATTGTTGTGTTCCAAGTCGTGCAGGTTTGTTGTATGTGGGAAAGGGTTAAGACATTTTTGACTAACAGTATCAATTTGAATCCGAAGATTTAGATACACAGTCTAAATAATTACACTTACGCTAAGGTTGATTTATTAAACAGGTGTAACACTTACGCTAAGGTTGATTTATTAAACAAGTGTAACACTTACGCTAAAATTGATTTATCCAACAAGTGTAACACTTACGCTAAAATTGATTTATCCATCAAGTGTAACACTTACGCTAAGGTTGATTTATTAAACAAGTATTACACTTACGCTAAAATTGATTTATTAAACAAGTGTAACACTTACGCTAAAATTGATTTATTAAACAAGTGTAACACTTACGCTTAAATTGATTTATTAAACAAGTGTAACACTTACGCTAAGGTTGATTTATTAAACAAGTGTAACACTTACGCAAAATTGATTTATCCAACAAGTGTAACACTTACGTTAAAATTGATTTATCCAACAAGTGTAACACTTACGCTTAAGTTGATTTATTAGACAAGTGTAACACTTTTTCTAGGTTTGTTTCTTAAACAATTGTAAAACTTATGCTACAGTTTGTGTATTAAACAATTGTAACACTTATTTTAAAGTGTGTGTGTATTAAACAATTTTAGCACTTATGCTAACGTTTGTGTATTAAACACTTGTAACACTTATGCTACAGTTTGTGTATTTTAAAAACACTTGTAACACTTATGCTAAAGTTTGTGTATTAAACACTTGTAATACTTATGCTAAAATTTGTGTATTAAACACTTGTTACACTTATGCTAAAGTTTGTGTATTAAACACTTGTAACACTTATGCTAAAGTGTGTGTATTAAACACTTGTAACACTTATGCTAAAGTTTGTGTATTAAACACTTGTAACACTTATGCTAAAGTTTGTGTATTAAACACTTGTAACACCAACGCTAAAGTTTGTGTATCAAACAATAGTAACACATATGCCAGTTCATCGCGGGATTCGAAACCTGGACCTTTGGTACAAGAGGCCGACGCTCCCCCTCTGCACCACTGTCATCCACACAACTCGGTTATTTGCCTTATTGTCAAAACACGTTTCCAAACTTGATCAAATAATGACCTACTGCTGCGGAATTGTTCTCTTGTTGTGTTGTTTAATTTATGTCAAACGACTGAATCAATCTTGAACTGTTGTACATACAATCCACAGAATATATCTAACTGAAGTGAACAAAACACATGTGACTGTATGTAGTGTGTAACATAAATATGTGAACAAGAAGCGCAAGATTATATTTAGAGTCATATATATCGAGGGCTTGATGTGAAACGGTTGTAACTAAAAACCTATTTTGAAAACCCTGGTTTGGGGGCAATTTTGACCCCTTTGTAAACAATGCAAATTTAGGTGCCATTGCTCAAAACGAGCAATGGCACCTAAATTTCCATTGTTTATAAAGAAAAATGATTTAACGCTTATAAATCCTTTATGGCGAGGTGATTAACCTTGGTAAATAAATACCAATTTTGGTTACAACCGTTTCACGCCAAGCCCTCGATATGTCAGTCACCCAAGTATCAATACGTTGATTATCTTTACGTTTTAATGATACATTAAGACTACTGTAGTTTCCTTTGAGGATTTGTTTTTGTTATAAGTGACGATTTTCGTGTTGATATTATTTTAACCAATACGAAAGTGTATAATAGACTTGCATTATTAAAGAATACAGTGATCCTTTTGTGGTTTGTGATGTCTCACATTTACGAAGGTTGTGCATATATATATATATATGATATTACAAGAACGCTTTGTTATCCTTAGTATTAAGTTATGTACATTCGTTTAGTATTAATTATAGCGAGCAGGCGGATGGGGCTTGCCTTCCTCACGAAGAGTATAATGATGGTACTTAGGTGAGCGATGTAGGTTCACCGTGGTCATCTTGTTTCTGAGTTGTGCTGCTAAACTTAGGCTTATATTTTCTATTAAAACTATCAGTCAGCTATCTGTCCTTGTTAGGTTCTGTGGAAAGTAGAAATGCACTTGACAGATAGATTGATTCATTGATTAGAATATATTTGATTTGGCTTAATTGGTTGATTGATTGTATATTGATTGATTGATTCATTCATTCATTCATTGGATAGATAGATAGATATATAGATATATTGATTGATTGATTGATTGATTGATTGATTGATTGATTGATTGATTGATTGATTGATTGATTGATCGCTTGATTGATTTACTAATTGATTAATTGAATGATTTATTGATAAATTGATTGATTGATTGATTTTGATTGATTGATTGATTGATTAATTATTTTATTCATTCTTCATTGATTCGTTGGAGATTAATGTAATGTTCAACATAACTCACTCGCACCTGTACGCTTTATAAATGGTAGTAATGGCTACCCTCCTTGGCGCTCAGGGTTGCGGTGTTAGCATTACGACTGACAGACGTTAAATGGTCCAGTAGTAACTCACCCAAACAACGCCGTGATATAACTGAAACATTTTGAAAGCGGTGTAAAACACGAAACAATCAATCGATAAATCGCATCTGTACTTGATACAATTTTCTTCCCATGCAACATATACTGTACGCCCATTAATCGAACATAACTGGCTTCCTTCCAACATATATTTAATTTCATTGATTAAGTAATAAGTACACGATACTTCTTACAATAACATAATTGTACTGTAAGCCCATTAATCGAAGGTATCTGGCTTTTTCAACATAAAATGTAAGCCCATTAATAGAAGGCATCTGACTTTTCCAACATATACTGTAAGCCCATCAATCGAAGGTATCTGGCGTTTCCAACATATACTGAAATCCCATTAATCGAAGACCACTGGCTACCTTCCAACATATACTGTAAGCCAAATAATCGAAGACAGGTGGCTTCCTTCCAACATATACTGTAAGCCCATTACTTGTAGACAAATGGCTACCTTCCAACATATACTGTAAGCCCATTACTCGTAGACAACTGGCTACCTTCCAACATATACAGTAAGCCCATTACTCGTAGACAATGGGCTACCTTCCAACAAATACTGTAAGTCCATTACTCGTAGACAACGGACTACCTTCCAACATATACTGTGAGTCCATTACTCGTAGACAATGGGCTTCCGTCCAACATATACTGTAAGTCCATTAATCGTAGACAACTGGCTACCTTCCAACATATACTGTAAGCCCATTAATCGAAGACAGGTGGCTTCCTTCCAACATATACTGTAAGCCCATTAATCGAAGACAGGTGGCTTCCTTCCAACATATACTGTAAACCCATTACTCGTAGACAATGGGCTACCTTCCAACATATACTGTAAGCCCATTACTCGTAGACAATGGGCTTCCGTCCAACATATACTGTAAGTCCATTAATCGTAGACAACTGGCTACCTTCCAACATATACTGTATGTCCATTAATCGTAGACAACTGGCTACCTTCCAACATATATACTGTAAGTCTATTACTCATAGACAACTGGCTACCTTCCAACATATACAGTAAGCCCATTACTCGTAGACAACTGGCTACCTTCCAACATATACAGTAAGCCCATTACTCGTAGACAATGGGCTACCTTCCAACATATACTGTTAGTCCATTACTCGTAGACAATGGGCTTCCGTCCAACATATATTGTAAGTCCATTAATCGTAGACAACTGGCTACCTTCCAACATATACTGTATGTCCATTAATCGTAGACAACTGGCTACCTTCCAACATATACTGTATGTCCATTAATCGTAGACAACTGGCTACCTTCCAACATATACTGTAAGACCATTAATCGAAGACAGGTGGCTTCCTTCCAGCATATACTGTAAGTCCATTACTCGTAGACAATGGGCTTCCGTCCAACATATACTGTAAGTCCATTACTCGTAGACAATGGGCTACCTTCCAACATATACTGTAAGCCTATTAATCGTAGACAATGGGCTTCCGTCCAACATATACTGTAAGCCCATTAATCGTAGACAATGGGCTTCCGTCCAACATATACTGTAAGTCCATTACTCGTAGACAACGGACTACCTTCCAACATATACTGTAAGCCCATTAATCGTAGACAATGGGCTTCCGTCCAACATATACTGTAAGCCTATTAATCGTAGACAATGGGCTTCCGTCCAACATATACTGTAAGTCCATTACTCGTAGACAACGGACTACCTTCCAACATATACTGTAAGCCCATTACTTGTAGACAACTAGCTACCTTCCAACATATACTGTACGCCCATTAATCGTAGACAACTGGCTACCTTCCAACATATACTGTAAGCCCATTAATCGCAGACAGGTGGCTTCCTTCAAACATATACTGTAAGCCCATTAATCGTAGACAACTGGCTACCTTCCAACATATATTGTAAGTCCATTACTCGTTGACAACTGGCTACCTTCCAACATATACTGTAAGCCCATTACTCGTAGACAACTGGCTACCTTTCAACATATACTGTAAGTCCATTACTCGTTGACAACTGGCTACCTTCCAACATATACTGTAAGCCCATTACTCGTAGACAACTGGCTACTTTCCAACATATACTGTAAGTCCATTACTCGTTGACATTTGGCTACCTTCCAACATATACTGTAAGTCCTTTACTCGTTGACAACTGGCTACCTTCCAACATATACTGTAAGCCCATTACTCGTAGACAACTGGCTACCTTTCAACATATACTGTAAGTCCATTACTCGTTGACAACTGGCTACCTTCCAACATATACTGTAAGCCCATTACTCGTAGACAACTGGCTACTTTCCAACATATACTGTAAGTCCATTACTCGTTGACAATTGGCTACCTTCCAACATATACTGTAAGTCCTTTACTCGTTGACAACTGGCTACCTTCCAACATATACTGTAAGCCCATTACTTGTAGACAACGGACTACATTCCAACATATACTGTAAGCCCATTACTCGTAGACAACTGGCTACCTTCCAACATATACTGTAAGCCCATATCGTGTAGACAATGGGCTACCTTCCAACATATACTGTAAGTCCATTACTCGTAGACAACTGGCTACCATCCAACATATACTGTAAGCCCATTACTTGTAGATAATGGGCTTCCGTCCAACATATACTGTAAGCCCATTACTCGTAGACAATGGGCTACCTTCCAACATATACTGTAAGCCTATTAATCGTAGACAATGGGCTTCCGTCAAAACATATACTGTAAGCCTATTAATCGTAGACAATGGGCTTCCGTCCAACATATACTGTAAGTCCATTACTCGTAGACAACGGACTACCTTCCAACATATACTGTAAGCCCATTAATCGTAGACAATGGGCTTCCGTCCAACATATACTGTAAGCCTATTAATCGTAGACAATGGGCTTCCGTCCAACATATACTGTAAGTCCATTACTCGTAGACAACGGACTACCTTCCAACATATACTGTAAGCCCATTACTCGTAGACAACGGGCTGCCGTCCAACATATACTGTCAGCCTATTCATCGTAGACAATGGGCTTCCGTCCAACATATACTGTAAGTCCATTACTCGTAGACAACGGACTACCTTCCAACATATACTGTAAGCCCATTAACCGTAGACAATGGGCTTCCGTCCAACATATACTGTAAGCCTATTAATCGTAGACAATGGGCTTCCGTCCAACATATACTGTAAGTCCATTACTCGTAGACAACGGACTACCTTCCAACATATACTGTAAGCCCATTACTCGTAGACAATGGGCTTCCGTCAAACATATACTGTAAGTCCATTACTCGTAGACAACGGACTACCTTCCAACATATACTGTAAGCCCATTACTCGTAGACAATGGGTTTTCGTCCAACATATACTGTAAGCTCATTACTCGTAGACAATGGGCTTCCGTCCAACATATACTGTAAGCCCATTACTCGTAGACAATGGACTACCTTCCAACATATACTGTAAGCCCATTACTCGTAGACAACTAGCTACCTTCCAACATATACTGTACGCCCATTAATCGTAGACAACTGGCTACCTTCCAACATATACTGTAAGCCCATTAATCGAACTCAGGTGGCTTCCTTCCAACATATACTGTAAGCCCATTAATCGTAGACAACTGGCTACCTTCCAACATATACTGTAAGTCCATTACTCGTTGACCACTGGCTACCTTCCAACATATACTGTAAGCCCATCACTCGTAGACAACTGGCTACCTTCCAACATATACTGTAAGTCCATTACTCGTTGACAACTGGCTACCTTCCAACATATACTGTAAGCCCATTACTCGTAGACAACTGGCTACCTTCCAACATATACTGTACGTCCATTACTCGTTGACAACTGGCTACCTTCCAACATATACTGTAAGCCCATTACTTGTAGACAACGGACTACCTTCCAACATATACTGTAAGCCCATTACTCGTAGACAACTGGCTACCTTCCAACATATACTGTAAGCCCATATCTTGTAGACAATGGGCTACCTTCCAACATATACTGTAAGTCCATTACTCGTAGACAACTGGCTACCTTCCAACATATACTGTAAGCCCATTACTTGTAGACAATGGGCATCCGTCCAACATATACTGTAAGCCCATTACTCGTAGACAACGGACTACCTTCCAACATATACTGTAAGCCCATTACTCGTAGACAACTGGCTACCTTCCAACATATACTGTAAGCCCATTACTCGTAGACAACTGGCTACCTTCCAACATATACTGTTAGCCTAATAATCGTACCTTCCAACATATACTGTAAGTCCATTAATCGTACCTTCCAACATATACTGTAAGTCCATTACTCGTAGACAATAGGCTTCCTTCCATCATATACTGTAAGCCCATTACTCGTAGACAATGGGCTTCCTTCCATCATATACTGTAAGCCCATTACTCGTAGACAATGGGCTTCCTTCCATCATATACTGTATGCCCATTAATCGAAGACAGATGACGCTCGTCACAATTCGTTTTTGTCGAACTTTGGAAAGAGTTAATGACCTAGACAGGAGTTGAACCAAAGGCATATTACAAATATGACATCCATTGCCACAATGGGCGGGACTACTTCCCCTTATTTGCTTACAGTGACATCCTTGAGAATGTTGTCCTCTGACTTTACTCCTTGTGTCAAAATTATCACATATAAATAGTCCTGTTGTTAAGAAATCGTTTAAGCCATACAACATTGGGTGCGGTTTCGTCCCTTTATGCCTTTATATTTAAGGCTTGAACATAGTTTCGATTGATCATGCTGGATATGACCATAACTACAATATTGTACTGTATCAGAGGCACACTACTTACTTAATGCTGTACTTCATAATATAATTATGTCGGTAGAGAGCGACATTGTTTGTCAATACATGGGTTGTGAGTTTGAACCACAGCTCGGCTAACTTTCTTTCCGTCGTTTGCCAAGATGTCAATGCAACAAGCGTCATTCGTCTTCCATCAGTAGGCTAATTCTATATGGAAAAACAGCCAGTTGCTTTGAAATAACTGTGTGTGGAGTATTGTTGTGAGCATTCCAGGAAAAACATGTACACCTGTCGCTGTGATATGACAGAAAATATGCGATAAACCCTAATAAATCAATTAATCAATCAATCATTCAATCAATCATTAACTGTCATCTGGATCGAAACATTACGCAGAGTCCATAATGTTGGTTTTTCTCGCGGGACGTCTCATTTGTCATTAAGCAAACAAACGATTTATTGAAATCCAGAAAAAGGTAACCAGAATAGGCCATCTTGTTAAAAAAAAAAGTGTTTGGTTTGCATTTGTATTTATATATACATGTAGTAGCAGTTAAGCATCGTCAGAAGAGTCCAACCAGCCCTCTCCGGAATAGTTTCACATATAAAGGTACGTCAAAAAAACAAAGATTCGAACAGATTGGTTGATTGGGGTTTAATGCCGTTTCTCCAAAGAGTTGTCAGTTTTATCGACGGCAATCCTACATAGACTAGCTTAGCCCATTGCTGGATGACACAATTCCCAATGTTCAATATCAATCATCAGAAAGAACCAATGGTCGAGACGGGATTCGAACACTGGATCACATTGATGGCTGACGTGTTAACTTCATGGTCAACCGCGGCTCGTAGCGTAAACGGGCATGAATTATTAACACAGCAGGCCCAAGCAAATTATGTTAGTTATTCTATTGGAAAAGAAGCCAGAATACCACTCTGGCATCCTAACTCAAATGACAAGCTGGCATCCTAAATCAAATAACAAACTGGCATCCTAATTCAAATAACAAGCTGACATCCTAAATCAAATAACAAACTGGCATCCTAATTCAAATAACAAGCTGGCATCCTAAATCAAATAACAAACTGGCATCCTAATTCAAATAACAAGCTGGCATCCTAACTCAAATAACAAACTGGCATCCTAATTCAAATAACAAGCTGACATCCTAACTCAAATAACAAGCTGACATCCTAACTTAAATAACAAGCTGACATCCTTACTCAAATAACAAGCTGACATACTAACTCAAATAACAAGCTGACATCCTAACTTAAATAACAAGCTGACATCCTAACTCAAATAACAAGCTGACATCCTAACTCAAATAACAAGCTGACATCCTAACATAAATAACAAGCTGACATCCTAACTCAAATAACAAGCTGACATCCTAACTTAAATAACAAGCTGACATCCTAACTCAAATAACAAGCTGACATCTTAACTCAAATAACAAGCTGACATACTAACTTAAATAACAAGCTGACATCCTAACTCAAATAACAAGCTGACATACTAACTCAAATAACAAGCTGACATACTAACTCAAATAACAAGCTGACATCCTAACTCAAATAACAAGCTGACATCCTAGCTCAAATAACAAGCTGACATCCTAACTCAAATAACAAGCTGATATCCTAACTCAAATAACAAGTTGACATACTAACTCAAATAACAAGCTGACATCCTAACTTAAATAACAAGCTGACATCCTAACTTAAATAACAAGCTGACATCCTAACTCAAATAACAAGCTGACATCCTAACTCAAATAACAAGCTGACATCCTAACTCAAATAACAAGCTGACATCCTAACTCAAATAACAAGCTGACATACTAACTTAAATAACAAGCTGACATCCTAACTCAAATAACAAGCTGACATCCTAACTCAAATAACAAGCTGACATCCTAACTCAAATAACAAGCTGACATCCTAATTCAAATAACAAGCTGACATCCTAACTCAAATAACAAGCTGACATCCTAACTTAAATAACAAGCTGACATCCTAACTCAAATAACAAGCTGGCATCCTAAATCAAATAACAAGCTGACATCCTAACTCAAATAACAAGCTGACATCCTAACTCAAATAACAAGCTGACATCCTAACTCAAATAACAAGCTGACATCCTAACTCAAATAACAAGCTGACATCCTAACTCAAATAACAAGCTGACATCTTAACTCAAATAACAAGCTGACATACTAACTTAAATAACAAGCTGACATCCTAACTCAAATAACAAGCTGACATACTAACTCAAATAACAAGCTGACATCCTAACTCAAATAACAAGCTGACATCCTAACTCAAATAACAAGCTGACATCCTAACTCAAATAACAAGCTGACATCCTAACTCAAATAACAAGCTGATATCCTAACTCAAATAACAAGCTGATATCCTAACTCAAATAACAAGTTGACATACTAACTCAAATAACAAGCTGACATCCTAACTTAAATAACAAGCTGACATCCTAACTTAAATAACAAGCTGACATCCTAACTCAAATAACAAGCTGACATCCTAACTCAAATAACAAGTTGACATCCTAACTCAAATAACAAGCTGACATCCTAACTCAAATAACAAGCTGACATACTAACTTAAATAACAAGCTGACATCCTAACTCAAATAACAAGCTGACATCCTAACTCAAATAACAAGCTGACATCCTAACTCAAATAACAAGCTGACATCCTAACTTAAATAACAAGCTGACATCCTAAATCAAATAACAAGCTGACATCCTAACTCAAATAAAAAGCTGGCATACTAACTAAAAAAACAAGGTAACTCTAATTCTACCAACAGTGCTTAGTGTTAGGTAATACCTGAAAACTTAAGTGCGTATCTCATCAGTTAAGTTTTTTTAAGTATTATTTAGCGCTAAGAATGGTTGTTGGAATTCGAGCCAGTTTGATTTGTTAGTTAAAATGCCAGAATGTTAATAAGGCTCCTTTTCCAAGAGAAAAACTATAATAATTTGTAATGGTAAGACGAAGCGGTTGGGAAACGCATGATAATTTTGCCTTCTCGTCGTGGTGTGTCCAACATATGGAAACAGTTGAACACGCCAAGAGAATATAATCAAAGAAGTAACATGTAAGAAGACAATATCCCGGAGCTGGGGGCGTTTGAGGTATTGCATAGTTATGTCATTCATGAAAGCGAACACTATCAGTGAATGGGATGAAACGGTATCGACATTTAGTTTACCAGCACAGAAAATTTAATTCATCGATACCACATTCAACCAATCACAGTGTCTCAAGTAGTCCGATTGACCTAACTCATTCACCATCACTGATACATTATTGGTGCATTCTGATTGGTCAAACGGTTTTACGCGGATAGAATAAAAAGGAACCGACTGGGGAACTTATAGTCTGTTAATGATAAGAATTTCATTTATGATAGTGAATCAATTTATATAGTGTGTTTAAATTATTTTGCGACACTGACTTTCAACAATGATTGGAGTTATATTGACGATCACAGTGGTTATTTTATCTATTATATTTTATTTGTGAGTATTCACTTATATTTATTGATCATTTTCTATTATAGCTTTACTCCCTATTATCGAAATAATTATTCAGAATAATCATACATATATTATGTTCTCGTTCAATGAAATATAGATTTATCTCTTGGTATATATTACTGTTTATCTCTTTCGCTGCAAAAGGCATTATAGGCTTTTGCAAACAACGCAGATTCGGGTGAGACATCTCGTAACGAGCTGTCTCTCCTGATGTCTGCATTGTTTTCCAAATAGACATTAAATTTTACTAAATTTCCTGTTGGGCGAAACATGGAGTGGTCCAATTTTCAACATGGAAGAGTCGACTTTGTGAAATTCGGCAGTGAAAGAGTTAAAACGTGGTAAATATACTAGATACTTATAGATAAGTTAGATACGGTTAAAACATAAGTACACGTACACTTGTTTTTAAAATGGCTTACTTATAATTATTGCTTACGAAGGGCGATTTTCTATGAGCTTGTTAAATCATACCAGTAATTGTAATTACATTTATAACAAATAATTGTTTTTTTATCGCCTTTCGCTTTTATATTCAAAAAGGAGTGTCTATGTTGTAAGTTTAGGTATAACATGTATGCATACGACAAACATCACTGAGCGAAAGTCGTCTGCTGTTAAAAGTATGAATGAATATTTTACGCGCTAACACGTGGATGTACTTGATCACATAATCAAGACATTGTTCCCCACTTATTGACAATAAACCAACGTAAACAGCTTTAACCGTTATCCTAATATAGTATCTCCGTGGGTCGTCTGCATCGAACACACTCGGGAGAAAAAAGTGTAACAAGTCACAATTCGTCTGCTGTATATGGGGGGGTCAATAGTCGTCTGCATCCTGGAACGGGTGGTGACAACACTATTGGAACATATTCAATTCAGCGTCTCATATATTACTGCGTGCGTTTTATGTAGAATGTTCTATAGTCGTCTGCATCCTGGAACGGGTGGTGACAACACTATTGGAACATATTCAATTCAGCGTCTCATATATTATTACTGCGTGTGTTTTATGTTGAATGCTCTTCAAAATTGAAAACAAAATATTGGCAACACCACAAGAGTACCGACAATTCTTTGCTGGTTTATTATCCCATTCTAATATTCAACAAATCAGCAACAGACTACTTTGAGACTACCTAGGCAACACAATTATGTTGTTGATGAATGAATGTTTATGTATGGAATGATATCGAAAACATTGTGACTAAATGAGAAATTGCTCTTTAAGAGCAATTTCTCGTTTTGTCACGATGTTTTCAAAAGATGAAAATGCGTTACAAAATGCGTTTGCAAGTGGAAAATAGCTAGCATATGCAAATGTTAATATCACGGCAGCCAGTTCATCTAATGTGTGTTTCCTGGTATTCTCGCAACTGTACTGTGTACAATATTCTCCCTGGCTTTCTCGCATCTCTACTGTGTACAATATTCTCCCTGGCTTTCTCGCATCTCTACTGTGTACAATATTCTCCCTGGCTTTCTCGCAACTGTACTGTGTACAATATTCTCCCTGGCTTTCTCGCAACTGTACTGTGTACAATATTCTCCCTGGCTTTCTCGCAACTGTACTGTGTACAATATTCTCCCTGGCTTTCTCGCATCTCTACTGTGTACAATATTCTCCCTGGCTTTCTCGCAACTGTACTGTGTACAATATTCTCCCTGGCTTTCTCGCAACTGTACTGTGTACAATATTCTCCCTGGCTTTCTCGCAACTGTACTGTGTACAATATTCTCCCTGGCTTTCTCGCAACTGTACTGTGTACAATATTCTCCCTGCATTGAGTATCTGTAAGATGTCCGAAACTATAAAACACTGAAAAGGTTTTCTGTGCTCAGAAATGATCAGACTCCATGCTCAAAATAAGACTTCTAATTCGGAGAAGGAATTTGTTTCTGACCAATCAGATACATGAGCACAAATTCTGAGCACAGATTGAATTTTATAGTTTCGTATCAGCTGATGGTAAATAGAGAAAATCCGGATCAGTCTACGCGGAGGTGCATACGTTTTGAAGATCGACGTTGGTACAATATTGCTCCAATTGCTCAATTGTTTTCAAAACTGTTCAGCTTCAGATGTGACAATATTCATTCGGTCATTAGTTAGGAATTCATATACATATGGACCGCCTCTTGTGATGATGATTATGTCTGCGTCTGCGACCAGTGAATCATCCACACAGTCTAATCTTCACTGTCCGTCTAAATCGTGTATACAGTCAAAACTGTGCTAAAGACCACCTTTGTTTTAGCAATTCCCTGTCTATAGCACTATAGCAAACTCACTTTTAATTTCTAAATTACTCAATTTCTGCAGAAATAACCCTTTAATTTAAGACCACCTGTTAATAATCACCAGACTGTTCTCTTCCCATGGGTGGTCTTTAAACACAGGTTGGCCTGTGGCTGGCGTTTATTTATCCTGAAGATCCTCTAAGAGGTGAAACTGGTTGATTTGTTTTTTAACATTATTGTGTATTACAGAGGACAAATGCTATATTACATAATAAACTAATTCTTTATTCATTGATTTACAAAGGCAATGTCAGCAATATGAGGTTATAGTTTTTTCTGTTTGGCGAAGTATGGCCACTGCTCCTCGGGATTTCATTTGTATTAGGCAACAGGTGAAGAGTCCTGGTAACAGAGACTCTACCTGACAAGAAGTGTCCAAAACATCACTACCGAGTCCTGGTACCAGATACTCGAGATGACAAGAAGTAGTCCATATGACATCTAAAATTCAACATCCCGAAACTGGTGAAGGCACTAACCGCAGAACTGGTGGAATTGGTACTCGGAACACCAAGGCACACAACGGAGGAGCTGTGACAGATTTGGGAACTGAAAAAGACTAAATTCTAATGTTAATATTCGTAAAAAAGGGATGGGAGGGTGGGTTTTCATATTTGAAAGAGGATGACCGGGGATGTGTTTAAAACCTGAATTTCGTGCCGTCCTTGTGTGGAGAGAATTTGTAAAGGAAGTTGTGGTAGAAACTAACAACAATGACTGTTAATTAATGACAACGGTCAATTAGAACTGAAAGGACTTTACCATACAAAACGGTTCCACATTGTCCCTGTAAGCGGTTTCAATCTTGATCGGTTGAAACATTTTATGTATAAACATTTTAAATAACTCATAAGTTATTGCGTAAGAAGACTAATCTCCAGACTTTATTCTGCCCGTATAGATGTCCGTATAGATGTCCGTATAGATGTCCGTATAGATGTCCGTATAGATGTCCGTATTTGTGACTTTTCACCTTTTTAACGATATTTACATACACAATATTTTAACTTGTGACACAAAAACGAACAGAATACCTAGTTCTTCGCCAATTGAACACTACATGATGTCCATCTTAAGAGTAAATTAGACCGCACATCGCAAAACGAGGCTCATAAGATAAAGGTAATGCCCTGTCCCGTTAGCCACTCGGTAAGAGGAAACCGCTATCGCCATTGATGCCATGGATGTCTGTGTCCACCAATTGTAAAAGAACGACAGGCGTCATTTGACAAGTTTTGAAAACATTCTTGGATAGTTAGTTTTTATCCTTTGTTTTTACAATTTACTTTAACCCTTTACCTCAAATAGACGCTTTCTGACGCCTCTGCAGCAGACGGCTTTTTGAAAACATAGTGACAAAAGAAGAAATTGCACAAAACTTGCAATTTCTCCTTTTGCCACAATGTTTTCCACTTTTAGTCATAGGTTATCCATTCAATTATGGAGATTTTCTATGTTTTGACAAAATACGTTCAAAGTCGTCTGCTGCAGAATTGTCGTATGAGGGAAAGGGTTAATTCTTGCCCATATTTACCCGTATAACCGAGTCATTGCCTTTCCAATTAGCAGTTTTTTTTGTGTTTTTTTTGCAATGGTATGTTTTACTAACTCTTTCAGCGCCGAATTGTTTAAAGTAGACTCTTCCATGTTCAAAATCGGGGGTGTCCATTTCTCAATTTATGAAAGTTTTGGACTATTTTTGTTAACTTAACGGCAAACAATGCTGATTTCATGTGAGACAGCACGATACGAGCTGACTCGTTGTTTGTATTGTTTGAAAAAAACTCGATATTGCCTGTGGCGCTGAAAGAGCTAAGTCGCGTTGTTGTTGTTGTTGTTGTTCTGTTTCTCCAAATTGTTTTGATGATACAAAATATTGTATATCAGATTTAATAATGTGTGCCAATGGGAGAAAGAAAGCTTATGTGCTGGTTAATCCGATCTTCGTATTGATAACAATTTGGAGCCGCAATAGTTTGAACCCATTTAAGGCCATTGATAGACAATAGTTATTATGAGTCACTCCATTAGTCTTCCACCATGACCTTCCAACTAATCAGTCAATCGTATTGATACTAACTGAATCCTATCTATTAAAGGGACACCGACGTTGACCGAGATCTTTCCAATTGTGTGGTAAAACATATCATTGGGTATTTACGAACTTTGTAGATCCCGATCACACTGCGTAGTCTAGCAAAGTCCGACATGCTATGCATGCATGTATGTATCATGTACAATTGATCAGCATGCAGATCTTATCTACACTTGCTGAAGATACCCACGTGAGCCTCGCTCTATTGTGGTGTCCGTCTCTTACGGGTTGATCTGGATGTATACCGTTTAAATAGTTATGCAATAAGATATTTTGTTCTTGATATTTATGATATTTGAACCGTTTTTGCCGATTCGGGATAGTGTTGCCTATGTACATAGTGAGAATCAGATGAGACTTCACCGCCCGTCTATATAGTATATAGATCCGAAAGCATCTTTTGAAAAACTATTATAATTTAAGCGCCACACATGTTACGCCATTGCAACTTTCTATCATGCAAAACCGGAAATATCATGAATTGAATGATAACTCGAAAATTGTCATTTAACGTGCGTTGAATGTACATGTATAAGAATCATTGTTATCAAATCAAAACAAGCATCAACATTATTGGTTGTAGATTGAAAATCCCTCCGACGAAACCAAATGTTTCCATTCTCACGGCCCTTACTACGTTTATGGAAAAGGAAAAATCTGTTAATATCCAAATAGATAAAACTTGAAGACGTATATGGACACTGACCTTGATTTGTACCAATTTTGGAAGTGTTCGTCCCATTTTGGAATTGTCTTAGACGTGAATATGTTAGGAAATTGGAAAAAGTTCTTAAATAATTGAAAATATTTTCTTTATGTATAAACAATATTGCTTGAATAAAACGAAACACTTTGACCAAACAATTTAAAAAGAGAAATCCCACTTTTAATTGCGAATGAACAAAGCATTTACAGTCTTTTAATGCACACGGATCAAATCTAAAAAAATATGAATTTTTGCTTTAAAATGACACACAACTTTGACCATTTATTTCACTAACGTTGCATAATCGAAAACAAGTGATAAGCACAATTTGACATGGGGTTACACTAAGAATATGTCAGTGGCAATCTGCGAAATCCATTCGTAATGATTTTGTTGCCAGATCTAGATCGACCAGTGCATCAGCGCAATTTGATCTGGCTCTGCATTGTTCGCTAATTGGACGTAAACTATTTTTTAAAAACTTTTTACGTTTGGATAAGCGCAGACATCTATTTTTCCATGCGTTTTATAATTACGATTGGTAATTAATTAAGGTTGATTTTACTGTTTCCAATTTTAACCTCTACATTGAATTGCGCAATACTCATACACGTAATAATGCACGTACTGTTTTACTATTGAGTGTCAATATGAAAACATTTTAAAATGTACAATTTCCCATGAGCTAGGAAAGAACCCATGTTTTATTTATATGTTATGGTTCGCCGCCCCCACATAACTCAAGATGAATTTTAGGTCACTTTCGACTTTTGAGTTTCTGTGAGACCACTGTACATTTAAATGCGGCATTTCAGAAGATGTTTTAAAACACTGTGGTAAAAGGAGAAATGGGTTATGATGGCGATGTCTCTTTTAATCACAATGTTTTCAACTCTATTCAATTAATATATTAATTTACAGAGATATTTCATATTTTTGCCCAGATGATTTTCTAAGTCGTCTACTTCAGATTTGTTGTGTAGTTTGTTTATGTTTCAATTGGAAACCGTTAATGACATAACATGTTGACGTACATCCTGTACTTATGTATTTTTAAATCATCGTTGTCTTAGTCCTTTCCCACGATACAGACGACATGTTATGCCTCTGTCGCAGGCAAAACGTTTGAAAAACAGTATGGATAGAGGAGAAATCAATTTCAATTCCAGTTGTCCATATATATTATTTAAATTGTGTTCATATGTTTTTTCGCAACACGTCACGCCTGCTTAACGGTTATTATACAACTTCGTCTGCTGTTGAAACGTCCTAACTCGTCTTTATCAAGAAAAGGGAGTTAACCCTTTCCCTCATATAGACGCTTTCTGACGCCTCTGCAGCAGACGACTTTTTGAAAACAAAGTGACAAAAGAAGAAATTGCTCAAAACGAGCAATTTCTCCTTTTGTCACAATGTTTTCCACTTTTAGTCATAGGTTATCAACTCTAATCAATTATCAGACTATCATTTAACTCTTTCAGGGCCGAATTGTTTCAAGTAGACTCTTCCATGTTCAAAGTCGGGCATCTCCATTTCTCATGTAATAACAGTTTTTGCTATTTTGATAACTAAAAGGCAAACAATGCTGATTTCAGGTGAGTCAGCTCGTTACGAGCTGACTCACCTGAATCTGTATTGTTTGCAACAATCTCAATATTGCTTATTAAGAGTTAATTAAAGAGATTTTCTATATTTTGGACTTGATACTTTCAAAGTCGTCTGCTCCAGTTTAATTGTATGTGGGAAGGTTACGTCATGTTACGTGATTTATTATATTTACTCATCAACTTGTACGGATTAATTCTCTCTTTGAACGCTGCGTGAGTGCACCAGTCCAACTGTGATAACAATAACTCTGTCCGGGTTTAATGAAGGACGAAACGCTGGAAACTCGATGGTTTGACACTTTCCAACGTACGTGAAATCTGCAGCAGACGACTTTGAAAACATAGTGACAAAAAACTGAACAATCTCCATAAAAGATAGCTTAATTGTTAAATAAAGTTGAAAGCATTGTGGCTAAAGGAGAAATGGCCCATTAATGAGCAATTTCACCTTTGGCCACAATGTTTTCAAAAGTCGTCTGCTGCTATTTCATCAAAATGCGTAAGATGGAAAAAAAAAAATTCATTATGAGCTATTTCACCTTTGGCCACAATTTTTTCAAAAGTCGTCTACTGCTATTTCGTCAAAATGCGTCTGCAGGTGGGACAGTCTGTAAGTGGGACAGTCTGTAAGTGGGACAGTCTGTAGGTGGGACAGTCTGCAGGTGGGACAGTCTGTAGGTGGGAAAGGGGTTAACACTTTTCCCACGACATGCAGACGCTTTTTGAAGCATCTACAGTCGACGACTTAGTAAACCATTGAGACTACATACAGACAGTCATTGATTAACCCTTTCCCTCATACGACAATTCTGCAGCAGACGACTTTGAACATATTTTGTCAAAAACTGGAAAATCTCAATAATTAAATGGATAACATGGGACTTAAAGTGGAAAACATTGTGGCAAAAGGAGAATTTGCTCGTTTTTAGCAATTTCTTCTTTTGTCACTATGTTTTCAAATAGCCGTCTATATGAGGGAAAGGGTTAATGCTGAAGATATTACTGCTTTTGATAATGCCACCATTATCGTAATTTATTTAAAGATAAAATATGCCTTTGCATGCATCATCAAAACATGAACATAAAAATAAATATACCCAGTGTATTTAACCCCGGGGGGGGGGGGCAGATAAAAAGGCGTATACAGATCTTTTCCCCCACAATATCTCTCTTATCATCCAACCAAACCCTATGATGTGGGTACTCAAAAGAATCGTCTCAATGCGACGATTATTTTGAGTACCCACATCATAGGGTTATAATTTAAAATAAGGATTTTAGAACATGCAAAACGCCCCGTATCTAGAACTGTGAAACCCGTTCCAACTTGCAGACGTATTTTGACGCCTCCGTAGCAAAACGATCCGTGTAATAGACGCTTTCTGACGCCTCTGCAGCAGACGGCTTTCTGAAAACATAGTGACAAAACGAGCAATTTCTCCTTTTGTCACAATGTTTTCCACTTTTAGTCATAGGTTATCCATTCAATTTTCTAATTTTTGACAAAATATGTGCAAAGTCGTCTGCTGCAGAATTGTTGTATGTGGGAAACGGTTAACCGAATGTATGAATAATGAGAAGAGCTGAAAACGTTTTGAAAAAAAAATAAGTAGAACTTGCACAATATGATAATTATCTCCTTTTTCCGAAATGGTATGTTTTAAAGTCGCCTATTTGAAGAGAGGTAACAAGTTGTTTGCATGTGAGAAAGGGTTCGAACCTATTATGGTCATCAATGTGAACAAGCTTCGGATGACGACAGATTGTCGCCATGGGCGTACTGATTTACTAAGAATAAACATATCTATTAAAAGTCGTGTTGTTTCGTCGATGGGAAGAGATGCGTTTCCTCACCAATTAACATACCACGCAAACATACTGTATTACATCACTTTACGTCCCTACACTTTAGCCTGATTGATTAATTTGGGGTTTAACGCCGTTTTCAACAATGTTTCAGTCATATCACGGCTGTCAGTTCACCTACCCATATGTGTCCAAGCTTTCTGACACCAGTACTCTACACAACATAATTTCCACGCAACTGGTTGCTTATCCAGATAAACTGTTAGCCCATTGGTGAAAGACGAATGACGCTGGTCACAGTGACTTTTGTCAAAAGTCGGAAAGAATGATGGCCGAGCTGGTACCCGAACTCACAACCCCCCCCTGGACAGCCCGTGTCGCTACCGACTGAGCTACCGGGCTCGGTTCTCTAGCCTGACGCAGGGAACCACTGTGCAAATTGAAATGTCTCAGCAGAAAGGCCAACACTGGCATTAAAATAATTTCTTTTACAATTTCACACATACATAAAACACATTGCGACAAAAGTTGGAAATTACTCATCATGAGGAATTTCTTTTTTTGCCACAATGTTTTCTTTAGTCGTTTTGCTGCTGTAGAATCCGTATGTGGGAAAAGGGTTACATTGTGAACATATATTCATTTCAAGCGAAACAGACGAACTGCACGTGGATATCTATTTGTAGAAACTGCTAATTCCTGTTCGTGATAAAATACAGTCTTAACCGCGTATCGATATGAATATGAATAACGCGAATTGCTTGTGTTTTTCCCTTAATGGTTCTAATAAATGACCTTATGTGTGTCATTAATTGTTTTCATATTAGTAACTATTGAGGGTGAACCGTGACTCTTAGCTGCATCCTTCCGTCTATCTTCACGCTTTCCCAACGTCACTGATTCCGGCGCATTTCACTGTAAATATTTGAGTAGGCGGTTTTATTTATATCGATGTATGAGATTAGTTAAAATAGTTTTAAACCATCCATTTTAAAGAGAAGCCGATGCAGGAAATTATGCCTTCTAACATTTGCTATGAGTGTAGATCTAGATAAGTCTGTACAATTCCCAAAATATAATCAGAATCGCACAACTCGCCATCCTCCAGTCAATCGACCATCTAAACCCTTACCCACATACAACAAATATGCAGCTGAAGAATTTGAAAACATACCCGAAAAACAATTGGAAACTCCTTTTAAATGTAAGTACGATAATTCAATAGAGTAATAGAGTAAATAAACATGGTGAAAAAAAGGAGAAATTGCTTGTTTTGAGCAATTTCTTCTTTTGTCGACATGTTTTCAAAAAGCGGTCTCCTGCAGAGGTGTCAGAAAGCGTCTATATGAGGGAAAGGGTTAACCAGAGACAAATACATAATGAACATATTTTGTCAAAAAATAGAAAATCTCTAACTGAATGGATAACCTATGACTAAACGTGGAAAACATTGTGACAAAGGGAGAAATTGCACGTTTTGTGCAATTTCTTCTTTTGTCGACATGTTTTCAAAAAGCCGTCTGCTGCAGAGGCGTCAGAAAGCCTCTCTATGAGGGAAAGGGTTATTAACCATTTCCCACCTGCAGTCGATATTTGAAAACGTTTTGGAAAAAGAAGAAATTGCTAAAAATGAGCGATTTCTACAATTTGCCAAACAAAATTCAACTCTTTTCAATCATCAAACTTTCATTTACAAATTATTATTTTGTTTCTATGTTTCTATACTTTTAACCAGATATATTCTGGGCCGTCTATTGCAGCTTTGGTGTATGTAAGAAAGGGTTATTTGATAAAACTATGGTAATGTGTTAACTGACCTCGAACTACACAAGGGACAAATGTCCGAACGTGTATTTCTTCAAATCGAAGAAATTAAATAGGAAAATTGTGGTATAGAAAATAATGAATTCCCAAGCAGCATGTTATATGTGGTTGTGTCAAGCCGAGTTCTCCTATGTTTGACCCAAAGTAACAGCTATGTTTACAAGTACGCGTTCATCTTATGCATGGAATAATTTCTCATTGTAAAATATGAGTTGTAATGTGTCATGTATCCCAGTATGTATATATAAGGACATTTTACTATAAACGTCCTTATATGCACAAAATGGTTTTAATGTTTCAAAGAAAGAGTCCGAAAATTTTGCTTGATTTGGGCAAATATATTAAACACGCTTTAGAAATAAGAAATATACATAAAACAATTTTTTTTTTTTTTTTTTTTTTTAATTATTATTTTGTATTTATATATTTCCAATCTTTCTTCCTTAAATACTTTGCTTATTGTTTATTTATTGTTTATTTGAAAGGTGACATATCATGTTAATATATTTTTAATTGTGTTTTATGACTAGAAGCTGTATTTTTAGGGTAACCTTATATTTTTTGTATATATATATATATGCGAGCCGTTCCACGAGAAAGCCAACATTATGGACTCTGCGTAAAGTATCGACCCGAATCAGACTTAGCATGCCGCGTAGGCTAACCCGGACAGACACTTTTCGCCTACTTTGGATTTTCTGTTTCAGGAATCATTACCCTTTACCTCTATCCCCCTGATACGGAATGTGTCGTCCGGATTAGCCTGCGCATGCTGATCTGGGACGATACATTACGGAGAATCTATTATGTTGGTTTTCTCGTGGAACGGTTCATATATTTTATTGTTTATATATTTTCAATTACCTATTTGAAAGGTGACATATCATGTAAATATGTTGAATTGTGTTTTATGACTAGAATCTGAATTAACTTATGTCAATAAAAAAAAATTGACTTGACGTTTGTGTCAACAACAACAATAACAACAATAAATCAAGAAAATAAATTTTATATTTTTCAGTCAGCGGCAACATCAAATGACAGTTTTTCAACGGATGGGCATACCCGGTCCTACACCCAACTTTTTATTCGGAAACCTTTTATCCTTTTGGGGAACGGTAAGTTATATAACTACACAACATTGACCTGAATCTGACCTTTGTACATCGAGGAATACTATCATGATGTGTTTTTATCAAATATCTTAGCGTGTGCCAATAAACCCTGATTATAAGTGCGGGAGGTCGCGTGTAAGATCCCCGTCCGGATCAAACCAGTCTTTTAAAGTGATAGTAATGGATTTCCCTTCTTGGCACTCGGGACAGTGGGGTTAGACTGACCAGCTGGTGTCAGAATAAATGGACCAGGAGTACTGGTAAATGAACCAGCAAACGCCGTGATATAACTAAAACATTGTTGAAAGCGGCGTAAAAAAAACATACAACATTAATTAACACATCAGGCCATCTTTATTAATATAAACAATTTACAAATTTGATGCATATCCATATACGTCATAATTTTATATCATATTTGAACGACGGTCGGAGTCAGGGCAAAGTTGTTATGTAATATCATGCATGTCGGGATTACAGCAACGACACCCAGCATGTTTTCAAGAGACCCCTAGATGTGTGTACATCCAGACGGCGGATAGAGAAGATCCTGATCAGACTAAACAGAGGCGTAGGCTAATCACGATCTCCGTCGATTGCAAAGTCGTCCACGAAGGTCGTTTTTTGTGTGACGGGGTCTCACTTCGTTACGCCCCATGTGACCCGTTGACATTTGATATCTGGTCTGAGATGTAAACAACTTCCGAACAGGTCGCGTATCAAACACCCATTTCCGATAATCTGACGGGTCCGTTATCAAACACCCATTTCGGAAGTTTACCCGATGAATCAGTATTTACATGTACTTTAAACTGATAAACGATTAGTCGCATTGACCAATTTGTAAAGAAATGAATAAACATGGTCATATATTTCAAATATACTTTTTACACATCTGAAGACTTTATATCGAGGGCTTGGCGTGGAACGGTTGTAACTAAAATCGGTATTTTTTTACCAAGGTTAATCACCTCGCCATAATGTCTTTATAAACGTTAAATCTTTTTTTCTTGGTAAACAATGGAAATTTAGGTGCCATTGCTCGTTCTGAGCAATGGCACCTAAATTTGCATTGTTTACAAAATGGTAAAAATGGCCCCTTAACTAGGGTTTTCAAAATAGGTTTTTAGTTACAACCGTTTCACGCCAAGCCCTCAATATATATGTTTGCGTTTCACTTATATCGGGTAATTTACACCACATATTAAAATGGGGGCGTGCTGTAAGTGCCTTCAGTTGGTCCCCAGAAAACAACAACTTTATTTTGACACACTTTAGCGCTTGAAGTCGCAATTTGAGGGAAAATATTAGGGGAACTCAACTGATGAAATATGCTTTAAAGTATTTAAGTATTACTTAGCGCTAAGTAAGATTGGTGGAATTGGACTCTGGTTTGATATGTTAACCCTTTCCAACACATAATAAATCTGCAGCATAGAAAATCTCTTTAAATGAAAGAATGAGATGGAAACATTGTCGCGAAAGGAGAGAAATTGCTCTTTCTGAAACATGGTAAAGGTCAGAGATGTCTTGACATCTTATATTATTTTCTCCACTTATTAACATATTGTAGATTGTATTGAGTGAAGAGATCGGTAGTGTAGTGCTTATCGTTGAGAGATTAATATTTAACCTGTTCCAACATCAAAGCTCTACATACATACATTGCTTGTTCTAAAATCCTTAATTTATCCGTATACCCTATGTTGTGGATACTCAAAAGAATAGTCTCAACGAGTACCCACAACATAGGGTTTGGTTGGATAATACGAAAGATATTGTGGGAAAAAGAGCTGTAAATCCCTCCTTGTCCAGACCTCTGCCACATACAACAAATCTGCAGCAGACGACTTTGAAAACATTAAGTCAAAAATATGGAAAACTCCCTATAGATAAAAGAACAATGATTGAAGAAAGTTGAAAACATTTCGGGAAAAAGGAGGTGTGGTTCATGCTGAGCAGTTTCTCCTTTTAGCGACAATGTTTTTAAAAGTCGCCTGCTGAAGAGGCTTCAGATAGCTTCTGTATGTGGGAAAGGGCTAAAGGATCGCAATAAGTATGTGTTCACCTGTACTAAGTGCAAAATTGTTTTGTTTGTAAAAGAAAGATATTGAAGAAAAAATTGTTAAGTTTTTCTTTTGTTTATCTTTAATAACAAAAAGGAAGATAAAAATTCCCCCAAAATATGCATGTCTTTGATGATGTCATTGAGGAAATGAGCTGTCCCGCGAGAAAACCATCATTATGAAATCTGCGTGAAGTATCGACCGGATCAGCCTAAGCATGCCGCGCCGGTTTACCCGGATAGACAGGTTTAGCCTCCTGTGGATTTTCTGTTTCAGGAATAATTTCTCAATACCTCTATCCCCCTGAGACGGAATGTGTTAGCCTGGACTGCACATGCTGATCTGGGTCGATACATTACGCACAGACCATACTATTGGTTTTCTTGTGGAACGGCTCAAATATTTAATGTGCAATCTAAATTGCTGATTGATTAACGATAACGGAATACAAATACAAATAATTCACATTGTTGTAACTCTTTCCCACATCCAATATATAAACAATGTATATTGTAAAATAGAGCTTATGCTATTATCAACTTTTGTAAATGTGAGCAAGATTACGCATGAAGTTGTCATTAAAAAACAAACGCACCAAATTGACCAGTGTCAAAATACTTTATGCCAGATGGTGTTAACTCTTTCAGCGCCGATTTGTTTAAAGTAGACTCTTCCATGTTCAAATTCGGGCGTTTCTATTTCACATGTTATAAGAGTTTTGGATTATTTGGATAACTACAAGGCAAACAATGCTGATTTCAGGTGAGACAGCTCGTTACGAGCTGACTCACCTGAATCAGTATTGTTTGCAAAAAGCTCAATATTGCCTTTGGCGCTGAAAGTGTTAAAGTAATAAATAAATGAACCGTTCCACGAGAAAACGAACATTACGTACTGTCTTTATCGGTCACGATGTTCGCACTTTCAACTAATTTATAGCATTCCCAGCGTTCTTTGCAGATATGTTATATCTATGATCATGGTAATATAATCAAATCATGTTCAATCATGGTAATATAACCAAATCATGTTCAATCATGGTAATATAACCAAATCATGTTCAATCATGTTAATATAATCAAATCATGTTCAATCATGGTAATATAACCAAATCATGTTCAATCATGGTAATATAATCAAATCATTTTCAATCATGGTAATATAACCAAATCATGTTCAATCATGGTAATATAACCAAATCATGTTCAATCATGTTAATATAATCAAATCATGTTCAATCATGGTAATATAACCAAATCATGTTCAATCATGTTAATATAATCAAATCATGTTCAATCATGGTAATATAACCAAATCATGTTCAATCATGGTAATATAACCAAATCATGTTAAATAACGACACATCAGAAGGCGTCCCCGTCTTGCCATTAAACAAATGTCAATGGTCAAGCTGTTATTCGACGGCTCAGAGCGATCACATGTAACATGCGTTGTTTCTAGCGATAAAGGGGTATACACGCATGCGCACAGTCTCGACACAGTCTTCACCGTCCGTACATAAGTTACATTTATGAGCCGTCCCGCGAGAAAACCAACATTGTCGACTCTGCGTAAAGCATCGACCCGGATCAGCCTAAGCATGCCGCGGAGGCTTACCCGGATAGACATTGTTCGCCTCTTATGGATTTTCTGTTTCATGGTTCATTACTCTATACATCTATCGCCCTCTGACGGAATGTGTCGGCCCGGATCAGTCTGTGCGGATTGCACAGGGTGATCTGGGTCGATACATTACGCAGATGTCATAATGTTGGTTTTTCTCGCGGGACGGCTCATATACATAAATACACCTTCTGGGAAACCCCGGGAAATATAGACCCTCTTAGTTGTACGGCAATGTAAAGGGGTGTATGATGACAATAAGATGGAATGTCAGAAACACTCAAACAACGAGTTTTGGAATATTTTGATAACTAAAATGCAAACAATGCTGATTTCAGGTGAGACAGTTCGTTACGAGCTGACTATCCTGAACCTGTAGTGTTTGCAAAAGAAAACCTCACTATTGCCATAGGCACTGAAAAAGATCTGTACAGCAATTGTGTGTGTACGATTAAGAAATAATTAGACGAGACTGTGTGTTGGACACACTCGTCTTGATCACCTTCTCTGCTCATCTGCTGTTATGATAAAGCGGCGGTTAGTTTATGATGTTGATAGATATGACTCCTTTCTATGTATCCGTCAAAGCGTGAGATCATTTTGCAGGAATAGAGCTTTTAATGAATTAAAACCGGAGAGGCTACATGACCTCAAATATCCAGGGAACGCTTAACTTCAATCGTTAACCCTTTCCCTCATATAGACGCTTTATGACGCCTCTGCAGCAGACGGCTTTTTGAAAACATAGTGACAAAAGAAGAAATTGCTCAAAACGAGCAATTTCTCAAGTCGTCTGCTGCAGAATTGTCGTATGAGGGAAAGGGTTAAGCCCGTCCCTAGGAAAAGGTACACGTTGGCATTTCTAAACCGTGTGAAGGTTCCGATCACCTTGTCCATGTGCTTAGTATGATCCGAACCTACACACGTTGACAGTCACTTCCATCAACCTTATCGAGAGCTTGGCATGAAACGGTTGTAACTCAAAACATATTTTGAAAACCCTGGATTAGGGGCAATTTTGACCCTTTTGTAAACAATGCAAAATTTAGGTGCCATTGCTCAGAACGAGCAATGGCACCTAAATTTCCATTGTTTACCAAGAAAAATAATATAACGCCTTTAAAGACTTTATGGCGAGGTGATTAACCTTGGTAAAAAAAATACCAATTTTAGTTACAACTGTTTCACGCCAAGCCCTCGATATCATCGTGTTGCCTTGGTATATGTATAAAGGAACATGTATACCCGCCTTGCTATGGAGCTAGCTTTTATAGCGACGTGGTAGACCGTTCGCCTTCGGACCAAAGGTCCAAGGTTCGAGCCCTGATCAGGTCCGATCTTTTAAAACTGTTACATTAGTTATATAGTGGTGATCAGACGGTGTGGATGAACAGTTTAACCTTTATCCCACTTAAAGATTCTTTCTGACGCCTCTGCAGCAGAAGACTTTTGAAATCAGTGTGACAAAAGGATAAATTGGTCATTATGAGCAATGTCTTTTTTTGTTAAAAGAATGTTTTCAAACATTCGACTATTGCAAAAAAAAAAAAATTATTGCAGAGGAGTAGGAAAGCTCCCATACGTGGAAAGGGTTTAAATATGATTTATGTGAAGGTTAACTTTGGTTCGCAGTAAGCAGTGAGCATTTTGCGCGGTGATACGTATATACACAGTTTTCAAGGTATATATTTACTTTTATTCTATTTCCAGCCAATGTTCGAGCAATACAGGAAATGGTGTAAGAGTTATGGGAAAACATACGGGTATTTTGAAGGACCGAGTCCTGTGATAGTTACGTCCGATAAAGAGTTACTCAGCGAAGTGTTTGTTAAACAATTCAAGGCTTTCC
This sequence comes from Serripes groenlandicus, assembly GCA_031761405.1. NCBI lineage: Eukaryota > Metazoa > Mollusca > Bivalvia > Cardiida > Cardiidae > Serripes > Serripes groenlandicus. The sequence continues at coordinate 73,051,146 of JASEVX010000009.1, forward strand.
ACGCAAGAAAGGTAATATTCAAATTATGACTAGTTTGCTTCGCTGTGAAATCGAGATTCATTTTAACAGTTTGAGCAGTAAAGAAGTTCTTATTCGCCATCTTGTAAAATCGAATCATATAATTATTTGGAGATAGGCAATGACAAAGCCTTCTATACAAGAACGTTCTTTCATCGCATTCTCCCCTCTCCCTCAAAATGTCGATTATCTTGTGACGTCGATTGATGCGTGGCGTTTTCAAATGGAAAATGAAGAAGCTCTTCAAAACTATAGCGATACAAATATTGGTTGGAGTCTTGACTGGAGTCTTGACTGGAGTCTTGACTGGAGTCTTGACTGGAGTCTTGACTGGAGTCTTGACTGCTCATATTTATAAGCGTAATTTTTTTATATAGAAGCTTTTATTAACCCTTTCCCTCATACGACAATTCTGCAGCAGACGACTTTGAACATATTTTGTCAAATAATGAAAAATCTCTATAATTGAATAGATAACCTATGACTAAAAGTGGAAAACATTGTGACAAAAGGAGAAATTGCACGTTTTGTGCAATTTCTTCTTGTGTTACTATGTTTTCAAAAAGCCGTCTGCTGCAGGGGCGTCAGAAAGCGTCTATATGAGGGAACGGGTTAAAGCCACACTGACCAATCAAAACGGTGTGTTTATCATTGTGAGTGTCTGCCGTTCGAGACCCGGATTGTATTCCACAGAAGACGCTCGTGTGAATGATGGTCCTGTACGATCTCTCTGACTGTGTGCGAGTGCATTGCGGAAATTAATTATTAATGCAATATTCATTATGTTAAGGTGTGGCCTGTCCAGGTTGATCCTGACAGCGACGAAGATGTACACATGTTTTTCGCACGGGGAGAAAGATGGCGTCGATTGCGAAGTATTGCCAATCCTGCATTTAGCACGTGTAAGATGCGACTGGTGAGTAGCTTCCCGGTTAGATGCTTAACTTACTCAGATCGTTTAATCGAATCTCAATGACTGTGATTCTCCGTCTCTCACTGTTTCTCGTTGTCTGTCTGTGTGTGTGTCTCTCTCTATCTCTCGCTCTGTCTTTGTCTGTCTGTCTGTCTGTCTGTCTGTCTGTCTGTCTGTCTGTCTGTTTGTCTGTCTGTCTGTCTGTCTGTCTGTCTGTCTGTCTGTCTGTCTGTCTGTCTGTCTGTCTGTCTGTCTGTCTGTCTGTCTGTCTCTGTCTGTCTGTCTGTCTGTCTGTCTGTCTGTCTGTCTGTCTGTCTGTCTGTCTGTCTGTCTGTCTGTCTGTCTGTCTGTCTGTCTGTCTGTCTGTCTGTCTGTCTGTCTGTCTGTCTGTCTGTCTGTCTGTCTGTATGTCTGTCTGTCTGTATGTATGTCTGTCTGTATGTCTGTCTGTATGTCTGTCTGTATGTCTGTCTGTCTCTGTCTGTATGTCTCTCTCTCTCTCTCTCTCTCTCTCTCTCTCTCTCTCTCTCTCTCTCTCTCTCTCTCTCTCCCCCCCTCTCTCTCTCTCTCTCTCTCTCTCTCCCTCTCTCTCTCTCTCTCTCTCTCTTCACTCTCTCTCTCTCTCTCTTCTCTCTTCACTCTCTCTCTCTCTCTCTTCTCTCTTCACTCTCTCTCTCTCTCTCTCTCTCTCTCTCTCTCTCTCTCTCTCTCTCTCTCTCTCTCTCTCTCTCTCTCTCTCTCTCTCTCTCTCTCTCTCTCTCTCTCTCTCTCTCTCTCTCTCTCTCTCTCTCTCTCTCTCTCTCTCTCTCCGTTATAAACAATCTTGCTATGTTGTTATACAATGCCTTTAAGAAACGTAATGATTTCTCTTTTTTATTGTAGATGTCGCCAATGATAAATAAACAGATTGACAAATTTTTAAATGTTATGTCAGAAAAATGTCGGACGGGAGTCGATTTTAATATTTATGAGTAAGTCCTTTATGTTAAATTTTGTTCTCACACATAGAATGTATATTTGAATATAAAATGTGAAATTATTTATAAAGTATGCCTGTAACCTTTTCCCACATGAATCAATTCTCAAACAGACAAATTTGAAAACATGGAGTCATGAATACAGAAAATATGAATAGAGAGATAGAAACATTTAGACTAAAGAAAAGGTTGCTCGTCTTGAACGCTTTCTCCTTGTCACACTGTTTTCAAAATGCGTCTACCAGTCGTAAAGGCTTTAACTTTTTCCCTCATATAGACGCTTTCTGACGCCCCTGCAGCAGATGGCATTTTGAAAATATAGTGAAAAAAGAAGAAATTGCTCAAAACGAGCAATTTCTCCTTTTGCCACAATGTTTTCCACTTTTAGTCATAGGTTATCTATTCAATTATAGAGATTTTCCACTTTTTGACAAAATATGTTCAAAAGTCGTCTGCTGCAGAATTGTCGTATGAGGGAAAGGCTTTAATAATTTGTTTTACACTTATATGAATCACTATGGGTGTCCGCTTCCAGCATAGTTTTCTGGACTCGCGCCCGGAGCTGTGACGGGAATCGAACCCGAAACCATTGTATCACGAGGCCGACCCCCTAGCTCTTTACCACTGTTTCTCAAACATAGTTAAATATTTCCAACTTGCACACGCATCTTGACGCATCTGCAGCTTATTAAAACATTGTGGCGAAAAGGAGAAATTGCTCATAATAAGCGATTTCTCCTTCTGTCACAATGTTTGATTATTTTTCAATAAATATACTTTCGCTCATTGAGATCTTCGATAGTTTTGTCGATGTTGTCCAAGTCGTCTGCTGTATATTTGTTGTATATGGGAAAGTGTTAACAGCAGGTTGGTCACAGAAGCTATAGTTTAAACAGCAGATGTCTTATTGACGTTTCTGTTTCTTCATGACCGCTTCGGTAGAGCGTCCGCCTCGGTAGCGGGAGGTCGCGGGTTCGATCCACGTCCTGATCATACCAAGACTTAACAAATGGTAGCAGTGACTTGCCCCTCCTAGGCGCTCAGAATTGCGGGGGTTAGCATTACGACTGACTGGCTGGTGTAAGGATAAATGGCCAGTAGTACTGGTAACATTACCCAGGAAACGCCGTGATATAACTGAAAAGCTGTTAAAAAGCTGTGTAAAGCACCAAGCAATCAATCAATCAATATATTTCTACACAAAAAGCATATAGTCGAGCCTAGCAAACATCTTTTTTAAACCATTCAAACATAGTATCCCACGGATGTTTTTTAAGTCGACTGTGGTAGATTGTTTGAATGTCGGAAAGGCTAAAACATCATTCGTCGTTTCATTTCAGTTATTTACAGAGATTAACTTTTGATACAATAGCAGAATGTGATTCGGATTAAAGGCCGACGCGATCCGACAGCAGAATGACGAATATTTAGAAAAACTGTCGAGGTGTTATAAATGATACAACTAAAAGACCTATTTTATTTTGATGTTTGGAGTGTAAGTATGAACCTTAGTTGACTCATTAACACTCTCCCGTATGTATTTGGTATATCTGTAGCACGAACCTTGTCGATTTGAGCATTCATTAACACACTCTCCCGTATGTATTTGGGTACATCTGTAGCACGAACCTTGGTCGATTTGAGCATTCATTAACACTCTCCCGTATGCAAAACGCATTTGAAAACGAAATGTTAATCTAGATGACCAAACCGGCAATTGGGCTTTTGACGAATAAAAGGAACTTATTGAAAATATCGAGGATTCCGTCATACGGTTACTTGGCAACAATGGCGAATGTCCTCAGCACAGGAACCACATACCTGTCAATCAGGCACTTGGCAACCAAGCTGTCATCGACGGCCCCGATCACGTTGTGTATGTGTCTCCGTGAGTCTTCCTTATCACCTAGGGTAACTTGCTTTGCCCTATGTTGTTTCTACCTCTCAACAGCGGCTCGCTTTTGAGCGCTGGTTCTCTTTTGAGGAGGCATAATGGCGTCCTACTTTAACTTGCTTTGGTTTTAATTTACATAAAAGCATAACAAATATTTATAAACTTACCCCGTTATTTTCTATGGTAAAAAATAGCGAAAACAGCAATATCTCGGCATTTCTAGGGTTACGTAATCTGACAGTGATCATATTTCAATGCCCTTCATACAATTTCAAACACTCAATTTCAGTTTATACGACAGTTGACCTTTAGAATTTCAGTCGCTTTAAGAAAGTCTTCGCACGTAATGTCTTTTTAACGTTATTTCTAAGGATTTGTAATGTTCGTAAAATCCTGTGTGGTAATATCACAACCGTTTTCATATTTTATATTGCTTAATATGTACGTTATTTGTTTCTCATTTCATTCATACTATCTGCTACCTTTTTTTATAATAACGCTTTGCTATTTTGCCCTTCGTCTTGAAATAGTGTGAAAGGTGTGCCATCATAACTATATAACCAGGTACCGGAACTTTATGTATCATCTCGAGGGCTTGGCGTGAAACGGTTGTAACTAAAAACCTATTTTGAAAACCCTGGTTTAGGGGAAATTTTTACCCCTTTGTCAACAATGCAAATTTAGGTGCCATTGCTCGGACTTAGCAATGGCACCTATATTTCCATTATTTACCACGAAAAACGAGTAAACGCTTATAACGACATCATGGCGAGGTGATTAACCTTGCTAAAAAAAATACAAATTTTAGTTACAACCGTTTCACGCCAAGCCCTCGAATTTTGCTCTGATCTGGAAAATCGACGGAGTCAATTTGATACAGAGTTGAAAGGTGAACTGACCTTCGTTGTATGACCTCAAATGGTTAGAAAAACGCTATTTATACCTAAAATAACAATAGTATTTATCTTAGAAAAATATATTGATACACTGGTCATTGACATTTAAAAGTGTATAAAGACCTCCAGCCATCAATATAGATTCGCAACATAAATATAACTGATAAAAATCCATATCACGCTTTTCAATAAAAGGTCGTAGCGGCTTATTTAGATTACCCCACCCACGCTTATCCAAACGTAATGGAACCGCGTCAGATATATTGTGGTACTATTGCGTACATTGACGCTTCCGGTGAACCTTTGCACTCGCTCAGCATCACCTGCGTCATCAATGTCCACATGTATGTGATATCGACCTAGTTTAAACATATGATAAAAACAAAGACAACTTGAAGTCCAAATACTATCACCAACATATCTATATTTGTGATCCCGTTACGTTGGTATAAATATACCCCTATAAGATCGGACATGGCTTAATTAATTCTGGATTAATACCAAACGCATGCTTTGTTTTAAATAGAATAGCAAACGTCCTTTCTTTGTCGGAATATCGATGGATTTGCGATTCTGTCAATTAACGTTACAACCAATTTATAACACTTATGCGTCCCGCGGCAAACAGCTAAGTATGTAACAGTGTGGGCTTTTATCCAGAATTCTCACGTTTGAATCCTGGCACGGCCATTTGAGCCGCCCCGCGAGAAAACAAACATTATAGCTTCTGCGTAATGCATCGACCCATATCAGCCTGCGCAGTCCGCGCAGACTGATCAGGGCCGACACATCCCGTCTCAGGGGGATAGTGGTATAGAGTAATGATTCCTGAAACAGAAAATCCACAGGAGGCGAAAAGTGTTTATCTCGGTAAGCCTGTGCGGCATGCTTAGGCTGATCCGGGTCGATAATTTACGCAGAGTCCACAATGTTGTTTTTACTCGCGAAACGGCTCATTTGGTTTTTTTTAACTTTTCACCGAGTATCGACAACATCTATTGTGACTAGTGTTATTCACCTTCCATCAATATATCTCAAAATAGTCTATAAGTTTACAAAGTTATAGAAGAAATGTTTACGAAGCTGTAAATAGATTTATCAACATTGGGCACGGGCATAATACAATGTATAGATCTGTATTACCATATTTGGATTGTTCTCACGTCATTAATAACTATCGTGAAGTAATGATGTCAACCAAATGTAAATATTGTTAGAGAGGGCACCCGGTATCGTGAAAGTCATTTGGTCTTCTCTATCGTTAAGGTCATATTACACCAGTTAAATCCGTCCATGAATATCAACAACTTTCGTCCCTCAATTGTAACACTTTTTTTCTGAAGGTTTTTACAGGTAGAACTACCTATATAATTGTAAAGAGTAACCTCTAAGCCATGAAATAATCCGATGCAATGGAGGGGGTCATGTATTATACAAGAAAGAAATCACCCCGCGAAGTTGGTTAACGTCGATTTGAACACAATCTGGCTCGGCCAAAACGGGTTTTTCACGTACTCAATTTTCACTTTCAAAATATCAAAAATCATTGAATCAAACAGTTTCAGTGCATCGTATAAAAATGTGCAAGGAATTTAAATCCACTGTCATATATGCAATGCAGTCTGTGGAAAACAAAGGTTAATTTAGGGACTACTTTGCTCAGCCTGGCCTGCGGATGTATTTGGTGCAATTTAACCTAAAACTGTCGGTACGTTCAATACATACTACAATAGAAACATGTTTCGCGAACATTTAGGACGTTAAGTAATTCTTCTGGAATACCGAAAATTGCTCATAATTTTGCGACAATGTTTTTAACTCTATTCATTAGTTACAATAGCAATTACATGAGATTTTCTAAATTGACTAAAAGTGGAAAAACGTTGTGACAAAAGGAGAAATTGCTCAACATGAGCAATTTCTTCTTTTGCCACAATGTTTTCACAAGTATACTACGTCAGAGGCGTCAGAAAGCGTCTGTATGTGGGAAAAGGGTTAACTAAGACTGTAACCTTCTCGTCTATTTCAGTTATTTTTCCAACTCTTCATCGGTTGTGGATTACCATTTATTATTTGATGGGGAAAATCAAGTTTAATCCGGTCATATGGCTAGAGAACAAAATACAGACAATTATACAGAGCAGAAAATCTTCTACAAAGGTAAGAAAAAAAATATATAAAAAAGAATCCTCGTATATTTCAAAATACATCGAACTTAACATCACCTATTGGAATACCTCACTCTGGTCTTTGTTCACACAAGCGGTCTTTATTAACAGAGTCATTTATGCAGAAAACGAGTAATTTGGTAAAATAAAAGTGTGGTCGCTGTAGACAGGGAATTTTCTATTCCATGGCGGTACTGGGCACAGGTTCAACTGCTTGTTAAGAGCGACTGTCTAACTAGTTTTGGTCTGAAAATGAAAGTTGATAAAAATTTATATATTTGTTATAAAGGTATTTTTTTTTAATTTTTTTTCAAATCATGATCTTTCACAATGAAAGTATAGTCATGAAATGTAATGCAAGTGTTTAATTATTATGTAACATTGTAGATTTATCACAGTAAGTTTATGAACGCATATTTACAGCTTTACGAAATGAATTAGCCATTCAAATAATACTGCAATACAGTTAAATTGTTATTATATACTTATCTTTGGACATAAATGATGAATGTAAAAGTGTTCGTAGTTTAAATATAAGTGACTCCAAAATCGATACCAATATTATGTAGCCGTTCCACGAAAAAAAAATAACATCGTGGATGCCTAAAGTATCGGACGGATCAGCCTAAGCATGCCGCGCAGGCTAACCGGGCAGAAACATGTCGCCTCCTGTGGATTTTCTGTTTCAGGAATCATTACTATCGACGTAGTTGTTTCCTCACTTACCAATGACTTATTACAAGTAGATCAATGGTGCCAACTTAATCACATGTCCGTTAACTCTGATAAATCAAAAGTAATGTTTATCAGTTCGAGACATAAAAATCGTGAGATTGCTAAAAATAATCCAGGAATTTCATATCATAACTCAGAAGTTAATTCTTGCTCAAGTGGTAAATTGCTAGGTATTACAGTTAATAACGTTCTTTCGTGGGGCGATCACATTGATACTGTAATAAAGAAATGTAATACATACCTCTATATGTTATCAAAAATCAAATTATTTCTCTCAAATGAATATCGTAAACGTTTTTATAATGCTATCTTCCACACTTTGATTTTTGTTGTGTTATCTGGGGAAATTGCACAAATAATCTTGAAAACAAACTAGTGAAACTTCAGAAAAGGGCTGCCAGGGTAATCCTTGATTGTGATTTTACCGTCCCTTCATCTTTAATGTTTGCTGAACTTAAATGGATGACATTTCCCGAACGAGTTATTTATCAGAAAGCCATTCAAATGTATAAAACATTACGTGGAAATGCCCCTGATTACCTAAAGAAATCATTTACTTTTACATCTGATATTCATGCAAGACTCTTACGTTCAGCAACTTCATTCCAGTTGTATACACCAAAACCTAACTTGGAAATATATCGAAATACATTTATATTTTCCGGTTCATCAGTCTGGAATTCCCTTTCTTCATATATTCAAAACTCAACGTCTATTCAGCATTTCAAATCCCAATATTTACGTTGGATAAACCAATCTTATTTCAATGATAATTGTAGTACAATTGTATTTCATAAAACTATGCACAATATTTAGATCTGTGGCTGTTCTACGATACAGTAATAGACATATCAATTTTAAGTCCATAATTATAATCGCATGTATATTGTAACATAGAGTAGTTCATATATAACACACGTTTGTTCATGTTTCGTTCCATTTTGTTTATGTGTGAGGCCCTCATGGAAGATTGACTTGCATACATGTACTATGTCAAATGAGTGTCCTCTATAAATAAAGCCTTTATTATTATTATTATTATTATTATTACTCTATACTCCAATCCCCCTGAGACGGAATGTGTCGATTAGCCTGATCTGGGTAGATACATTACGCAAAGTCCATGTTATTAGTTTTCTAGTGGAACGTGCCCCGGTTGGTTGACGTATTTCGACCGAATTTACGGACGGAAATTACTTAAATGTTCTATACTTTAATTTCCAGAGAGACAAATACGACCTGCTAGAAATGTTTTTAAATTCTGAATACGACCCAAAGAGAGCAGAATCGGACGATCTTTCTGACGATGAGGACAAAGTGCAGCCACTAAACAAATCCCTATCTTCACAGGTGAGTCTGGAAACATATATCAACATAAAAGCGGACCTGTGTATAAAGACCACCCATAAGAAGACTACTATCTGGCCTTTGTTCACAGGTGGCCTTTATGTGTAGGGCCATATATCCATAAAACGAGTAATTGGGAAATTAACAGTGTGGTGGCTTTATACAGGAAAGTGCTATTCCAAGGTGGTCTTCGGCACATGTTCGACTGTAATTGGACCATGCTAAGCAAGAACCAACTTTTCTTTAAATCAATGGCAATTGCAATGGTATTTCAGATTGTCTTTTTACGTTCAAATTATTTTAATATGTCTAACCTGGAAAAACGGTTTCACTCCCAACATTCAAAAGTACGAGATTAATATGATTATTGTCAGTCTAACTCATTCTTATAAGTTTAAACATGACATGCTAGAACTCTTGCCCTTGACCAATCCCTCGAAACCAACATTATGGCCTCTGCGTAATGCATCGACCCAGATCAGTCTGCGCAGTCCGCGCAGACTGATCCGGGCCGACATATTCCGTCGTAGGGGTATAGAGGTATAGAGTAATGATTCCTGTAACAGAAAATCAAAAGGGGGAGCAAAGTATATGTCCGGTTTAGCCTGCGCGGTATGCTTAGGCTGATCCGGGTCGATAATTTACGCAGAGTTCACAATGCTGGCTTTCTCGCGGGACGGCTCATATGTCCATGAACAAGACATTAATAATACAAGGCGCGGAATGCAAAGATTGTATTCCATGCTCATAAATTTGCACCAGGGCCCGTATTCACCAACGCGTCTAAATTCGATTTTCGGACTAAATCTAAATTATCTGACTAAATTACGTCGATTTAGATTTGGCTCGTATTCACCATCGATTTTCGGAGTAAATCTAAATTATCTGACTAAATTACGTCGATTTAGATTTGGCCCGTATTCACCAACGCGTCTAAATTCGATTTTCGGAGTAAATCTAAATTATCTGACTAAATTACGTCGATTTAGATTTGGTCCGTATTCACCAACGCGTCTAAATTCGATTTTCGGACTAAATCTAAATTATCTGACTAAATTACGTCGATTTAGATTTCGTCCGTATTCACCAACGCTTCTAAATTGTAAATCGGGACTAAATATTTAGATTTAGTCAAAAATCTAAATTTAAAAGTTTGGTGAATACGGGCCCAGAACATGTTCAATCTTGAGCTTTCACCCTCTTGAAATCTTTTTTCCACTAGAACAGACAATTTCAAAAAATTGAACTTTTTTGTATTTATTTACAGGAACTGTCGTCCCAATGTTTGCTGTTCTTACTTTCTGGCTACGAAACTACAAGCACTACGCTGGCGTATGCGATGTACGAACTAGCCATGAATCAGGACGTGCAATGTGTGCTACAGGAAGAGATAGACAATTATTTCCCGTGCGCGTCGGACGTCGTGGAATATGACAACGTTATGAAAATGGAATATTTAGATATGGTCTGGTGCGAAATCTTACGGAAATACCCTCTAGCAAGCACGTAAGTACTGGCTTTTAATTCTATTACAGACGTCCAGATAAGAAGGGATATTCAGCTCTTTTTCCCAAATTTCTCTCTTGTTATTAAAGTAAACCCTATGTTGTAGGTACTCAAAAGAATCGTCTCACAAATATATAAGTGTAGCCCCACTAAATTAATTAACCCTTTCCCACATACAACACATCTGTAGCAGACGACTTTAAAAACATCTTTTCAAGAATGCGAAAAATCGCCATTAATGACAGTTTTCATTAAAGAGTTGAAAACATTGTGGCAAATGGTGAAAATCATCATCATGAGCAATTTCACCTTTGCCATAGTGGTTTCAAAAGTTGTTTGCTGCAGAGGCGTCAGAAAGCGTCTAAATGAGGGGAGGACCAACATTGTTGGTCGTCTACAAGTAGTATACATGTTTAGTCCTACGTGCTTTTGTTTTACACAAAAAAGACTAGAAGAGTCGCCACACTTAATTTACACCAAACGAGCCGTTCCACGAGAAAACCAACAGTATGGACTCTGCGTAAAGTATCGACCCGGATCAGCCTAAGCATGCCGTCCAGGCTAATCCGGGTTGATACTTTTCGCCTCCAGTGGATGTTCTGTTTCATGAATCATTACACTATACCTTTATCCCCCTGAGACGTAATGTGTCGGCCCGGATTACCATGCGCGGACTGCGCAGGCTGACTTTGGTCGATACATTACGCAGAGTCCATGATGTTGGTATTCTCACGGTTACGGTTCATGAATTACCTTTATAATATCCCGTTACGGAGAGACACCAATACCCAAGATCGCAATTCGAGCTTCATTGATATTTCAATGTTCTTTTTAATTGAACTGTTGTATTCCTTACAAGGAATCCGCTGTGGTCGAGTGGTTAGCATCGGGGATTTCGAAACCGGGTGTCCCGGGTTCGATCCCCAGTCGCGGCACCTCGGTCATGGTGGAGTGCCCTTGGGGCAAGGCACATTTTCTAGCCTAGTACTGGTTTGTTTACCCAGGGATCATGAATAAGTGAACTGTCGCCGTGATATAACTGAAATAATGTTGAAAAGCGGCGTAAAACCCCAATAAATAAATAAATTAATTAATTAATTGAACTTTGTTTATTCCTTACACAGGGTGATCGCGCGACAATGTATGAAACCAATTAAAGTGTTAAACTACGAAATAGCGCCCCCTATGATTGTACAAGCCAACGTGTGGGAGTTGCATTACGACAAAGAAACGTGGGGTGACGATCCGGACAGGTTCGATCCTTTACGGTAAGCAACCCGAGTTTAATTAACCCCTTTTCCCTCATATAGACGCTTTCTGACGCCTCTGCAGCAGACAGTTTTTTGAAAAACATAGTAACAAAAAGAAGAAATGGCATGTAAGACTTGATGTTTTTTTTTATATCATGTATTAACCAATTGTATTAAGAAAGAGCGCAGGACTTAGAAAAAGGTTCCTTTTCCCTATAGCGTTTTAACCCTTTCCCTCATATAGACGCTTTCTGACGCCTCTGCAGCAGACGGCTTTTTAAAAAAACATAGTGACAAAAGAAGAAATTGCACAAAACGTGCAATTTCTCATTTTGCCACAATGTTTTTCCACTTTTTGTCATAGGTTATCCATTCAACTATGGAGATTTTCTATGTTTTGACAAAATATGTTCAAAGTCGTCTACTGCAGAATTGTCGTATGAGGGAAAGGGTTAAATAGTATATACTGGTAAACTACCTGCACACAAGACGCGAGCCACTTTAAGAAATGGAGATAAAGGTTTCATCCTTTCCCTACGTTCAAAAATTCTGCAGAAGACGACTTGGAACACATCTCTGCAAATATCTTGAAAATCTCTATGAATGAAAGTATACATGAGCCGAGGGGAGAAAACCAACATTATGGCCTCTGCGTAATGTATCGACCAGGATCAGCCTGCGCAGTCCGCGCAGACTGATCCTGGTCGACACATTCCGTTTCAGGGGGAATAGAGGTATAGAGTAATGATTCCTGAAACAGAAAATCCACAGGAGGCGAAAAGAATATGTCTGAGTTAGCCTGCGCGGCATGCTCAGGCTGAACCGGGTTGATGCTTTACGCAGAGTCCACAATGTTGGTTTTCGCGCGGTGGGAAAGCTTAAATGCCATATTGGATAATAATGGCTCCCTGTAAAGCGGTTGTAACTGCATGTTGTAATAACAAATAGTTACAACGTTCTGCCTGAAGCTCATGATATATGATATGTCTGGTAACTGCCCAAAGAGCTTTTATCCTGAGAAGATTTATCGGCGAACAGTGCACACCCGCAACGTAAGGTTTACATGTATCGTCAATGATAACGTATCACCGAAGTAGAGATTCCTTTTCTTGTGATACTGCCTAAATCGTCTGAAGGTTTTTGGATCAAAAGGTTGTAGATAGGCTAGGAAATGCACTAAGATGACAAGGTCTATGGGACATTAGTTGTGTGTGAATATGTAGGTTTTATCTAATCAATGTCTGAAAACGCAGACACAAGGAAAAGCTAGATCACCCCATTTCCGTCAAAAACGTCAAATTAACAGCAGAAATCTAGGCCAAAATATGGGGAATCGCATCGGAAACAAACGAGGTTTGAAATCCTTGTGACAAAAGGAGAAATACCTCATGATGAGCAGTTTCTCTCTTTTCAAAAATGTATTATTTTTTTTCCAACTATATACAATTATTATCCTTTCGTTTATAGCGGTTTCCCATAGTTTGTCGGGAAATTTCCAAAATTGCATCTGAAACAAGCGGGTTTTGAAATCATTTTGACAAAATGAGAAATATCTCACGATGAGCAATTTCTCCCCTTGCTAAAAGGTTTTTCTACTCTATCATTTCATTGATAGAAGTTTCCCACATTGTGTCGGGAAGTTTCCAAAAGTCATCTGCTCCATGTTTGTTGTATGTGGTAAAGGATCGAGATACAAGACCAAACGTATATATACGTCATTTGGGCCGTTCCACGAGAAAACCAACATTATGGACTCTGCGTAATGTATCGATCCAGATCAGTAGCTCTGACCGCGCAGGCCAATCCGGGCCGACATATTCCATCTCAGGAGTATAGAGGTATAGAGTAATGATTCCTGAAACAGAAAATCCTAATGAGTCGAAGAAAAGTTTCAGCCCGGATTAGCATGCGCGGCATGCTTAGGCTGATCTGGGTCGATACTTTACGCAGAGTCCACAATGTTGGTTTTCTCGTGAGGCTGCGGCGATAGACATCTGCGTAATGTATCGACCAGATCAGCCTGCGCTGTCCGCGCAGACTGATCCGGCCGACACATTCCGTCTTAGTGGGATATATGTATAGAGTAGTTATTCCTGAAACAGAAAATCCACAGGAGGCGAAAAGTGTCTATCCGGGTAAGCCTGCGCGGCATGCTTAGGCTGATCTGGGTCGATACTTTACGCAGAGTCCACAATGTTGGTTTTCTCGTGAGGCTGCGGCGATAGACATCTGCGTAATGTATCGACCAGATCAGCCTGCGCTGTCCGCGCAGACTGATCCGGCCGACACATTCCGTCTTAGTGGGATATATGTATAGAGTAGTTATTCCTGAAACAGAAAATCCACAGGAGGCGAAAAGTGTCTATCCGGGTAAGCCTGCGCGGCATGCTTAGGCTGATCCGGGTCGATACTTTACGCAGAGTCCACAATGTTGGTTTTCTCGTGAGGCTGCGGCGATAGACATCTGCGTAATGTATCGACCAGATCAGCCTGCGCTGTCCGCGCAGACTGATCCGGCCGACACATTCCGTCTTAGTGGGATATATGTATAGAGTAGTTATTCCTGAAACAGAAAATCCACAGGAGGCGAAAAGTGTCTATCCGGATAAGCCTGCGCGGCATGCTTAGGCTGATCTGGGTCGATACTTTACGCAGAGACCACAATGTGGTTTTCTCGTGGAACGGCTCATTTGTGATCGGAAGATGTCTCTGGTTTGAACTCTAAGATAAGATTTTTTTACCCACCCTTCGTTTCGTTTTCATAAAATACGCTTAACCCTTTCCCTCATATGTACGCTTTCTGACGCCTCTGCAGCAGACAGCTTTTTGAAAACATAGTGACAAAAGAAAAATTGCACAAAACGTGCAATTTCTCCTTTTGCCACAATGTTTTCCCCTTTTAGTCATAGGTTATCCAATTCAATTATGGAGATTTTCTATGTTTTGACAAAATACGTTCAAAGTCGTCTGCTGCAGAATTGTCGTATGAGGGAAAGGGTTAAGCTTTTGCCTGGACCGGACGACACATGACGCATTTGCAGCAGAAGACATTTCAAAACGTTACGGAAAATGTGAAATTGTTCATTATAAGCAATTTAATCCTTTTTCCAAACGATTTCCGTCTCTTAAAAAATAATCCTTTTAACTCTACAGCTGATATCATTTCCTTATTTGTTTCCAAGGCAATATCAATGTCTCCTTTTCTCACAAAATGTTCCTCCCTGTATCAAAACTTGTTCATTTTAATTACGCTAAAGCTTTCACGGTCGCATTCCTTCTTGATCAAACAAATTTGATTATACGGTGCAAAGTACCAGTCGACTTATGCAGAGGACTAGATAAGGGGGAGTGAACAGGTCTTTTCCCTTTCATGGCTCTCTTATGACTCCACGTATTCCTATGCTGTGGGTACTCAAAATAATCGTCTCACTGATCTGGGCATGTGAAATACTCTTCTTATCTAGAGCTCTGCTTTTGTGCGGTAGAAAGTGAGATTGAGGTGGGACTCGTGTTAACCCTTTCCCTCATACGACAATTCTGCAGCAGACGACTTTGAACATATTTTGTCAAAAAACAGAAAATCTCTATAACTGAATGGATAACCTATGACGAAAAGTGGAAAACATTGTGGCATAAGGACAAATTGCTCGTTCTGAGCAATTTCTTCTTTTGTCACTATGTTTTCAAAAACCGTCTGCTGCAGAGGCGTCAGTAAGAGTCTATATGAGGGAAAGGGTTAAAGAAAAATAAGGAAAGGATTCATATGATCACATTGTGTGTTATTTCGTAAAACGAACAGCTGACAAATACTTGATATGGACAATAGAAAATGATTATATCAAATATTTACTGGCAGGATAATTTAAATGAAGACAGAGAAAATCGGTGTACTGCAGACACAATACAGCCCATACAATATATTGAATATCATTACCTTAAGTGAGCTACAATAATAATAATAATAACGAAAACTCTTCACTTTATAACCTACAAGAAGGATACGAAACGTAATGTTAACTTCAATGATATAATAAACTTCTGAAATGAAAGAAATGTCAAACAACACACAATGCTAGTATACATTCGTATTAAAAATTAAAACGTTCGGTTATGATTTCCAACGGGCAATAGGCCCAATGTCCTTCAAACGTTTACCTTTTGTGAAAACAACATAAGCTAAAAAATGAGTTCACCAATCAAAATAAACTAGAAAGAAAGGCAAAAAACCTTAACATGCGCCATCATTGTGGATTCATTGTAATTTTGTACTTTAAATTGTTTGAAACGTCTAAGGAACAAACTTAAACAAACCTGGACAAATTACTGTTTGACCTAACACCGTTTAAAACGGCATCAAAACCTGGTAAAATGAAAATGAATTAACTCACTGTATTGTAATACCCGCTCCTGTACAAAGATGAAATGTGAAGGATGAAAGTAATTGACTAAACGGCAATCATTTACCGACATTATTATTTGGACATAAATATACGATTTATATACCCCCCGCGGTTTTCAATAATCGTATTGTCAATGATCGAATACAAAAACATTCATTGAACATTCATAATGTTGGAGCCGCGTCTAGTTATTCGGGCTCTTCTACTAATAGTCGAGTCTTCAAATCACGCCTGTTTTAAGTAAAAGCCCAGACATAATTTCTTTGTATGCCCAATGGTGTTAGTAATCATCATCATCATCATCAGCAGCAGCAGCATCATCAGCATCAGCATCAGCATCAGTATCATCATCATCATCATCATCATCATGGTCATCATCATCATTATCACCACCATAACCATCGTCATAATCAGCATCATCAGCAGCAGCATTATCATCATCATCTTCATTATTATCATCATCACTTTCACCATCATTATCATTATAATAGTCATCATCATCAATATCATCAGCAGCATTATTATCATCATCTTCACCACCACCATAACCATCGTCAGCATCAGCATCATCACTACCATCATCATCATAGTCAGCATCGTCATTATTATCAACATCATTATCATAACCGTCATTATCATCCTTTTGTATTATCATCGTCACCATCATCATCATAAGCATCATCATCATCATCATCATCATCATCATCATCATCATCATCATCATCATCATCATCATCATCCGCATCATCATCATCATCAGCAGCAGCAGCAGCAGCAGCAGCATCAGCATCATCAGCAGCATCAGCATCCTTCACAAACATATACAGAAAAGCAAATGTTAATATTGGGTAGGGAAAAGGGACCCTGCGGAATGTTCAATTTCGTAACAAAATTCAATCCTCTAGCGACTGGAACAACTTCTTTCAGTTTTCATAAAATTGTTTTGAAGAAAAACTATTTAAGTAGATCTCCCTTGCAGAAAACATTCTTCGACGTGCCGCTACTCAGGACTTGATGGATACAACATATTAGCAAATACAAAGATAGGCTCAGATAAAGCTTTTTATTTAAGTTTTAATAGAAAAGGGTTAAAACATTAATTTCTTTTCCAATATCGCATTTTTAAGGATAAAAACGTTTATTACAGTAAAGTTAAACTCAAGGTAAATACGATGTGAGCCGTTCCATGAGAAAACGAACACTATGGACTCTATGTAATGTAGCGAACCGCATCAGCATGTTCAGTTCGCGCAGGCTAATCCGGGCTGACGCTTTCCGTCTCAGGGGGATAAATGTATTGATTCCTGAAACAGAAAATCCACAGGAGGCGACAGGAGGCTTCTCGAAACTTCTGAAATTCACATGGCTTCTCGAAACTTCTGAAATTCACATGGCTTCTCTTCTGAAATTCACATGGCTTCTCGAAACTTCTGTAATTCACATGGCTTCTCGAAACTTCTAAAATTCACATGGCTTCTCGAAACTTCTAAAATTCACATGGCTTCTCGAAACTTCTGAAATTCACATGGCTTCTCGAAACTTCTGAAATTCACATGGCTTCTCGAAACTTCTGAAATTCACATGGCTTCTCGAAACTTCTGAAATTCACATGGCTTCTCGAAACTTCTGAAAGTTCATGAAATGCTTAAGACTCGAGATCGTTCTGACTGTTTACCTCATGCACCATTTTAACCCTTTCCCAGATACAGCAAATATTCAGCAGACGACTTTGAATACATACCCGAAAAAAATGGAAAAACTCTCCTTTAAATGAATGTACAATAATTGAATAGAGTTGAAAATATGCAGAAAATAGGAGAAATTGCTCATCTTGACCATTTTCTTCTTTTGTCACCATGTGTTAAAAAAGACGACTTCTTCAGAGGCGTCAAAAAGCGCCTATATAAGGGAAAGGGTTAAGAGCCGGCTGCTTTGAAAAAGGTTATAACATAGGCATGACTGAGGGTATTATACTTCGACTAGTTCTACTGGGCTGTTTTTGTGTCTTCTCTTTTGTGTTTTCAGTATTGAATAATCTAATAAGCACGTTGGGGAATGGTTTAATCAGCAAGGTTGTTTTGGAATGTTGAAATATACGAGTACTGAATTCTTTCCGAGGACAATTGACATTTCTCAAACAACTTATATTGTGTCTTCTTCATATATAATTTAAAGAAATATGAGCCGTCCCGGGAGAAAACCAACAGTATGGCCTCTGCGTAATGTATCGATCCAGATCAGCCTGCGCAGACTGATCCGGGCCGACACATTACGTCTCAGGGGGATAGCGGTATAGAGTAATTATTCCTGAAACAGAAAATCCACAGGAGGCGAAAATTGTCTATCCGGGTCTATACCTGAAAGGCATGCTAAGGCATCCGGGTCGAGACTTTACGCAGAGTCCACAATGTTGGTTTTTCTCGCGGAACGGCTCATACGTTAAATGCCATCCAACTATGTGTTATTAAAGATCGTCATTTAAACTATAAACTATTCACTAGAAGGAATTCCTTAGAAGAAAAATATATAGTATCGTGACTTTAATAAATGAGCCGTTCCGCGAGAAAACCAACATTGTGGACTTTGCTTGAAGTATCGACCCGGATATGCCGCGCAGGCTAATCCGGTTAGATACTTTTCGCCTCCTGTGGGTTTTCTGTTTCAGGAATCATTACTCTATACCTCTATCTCCCAGAGACGGAATGTGTCGGCCCGGATTAGCCTGCGCAGACTGCGCAGGCTGATCGGGGCCGATACATTACGCAGAGTCCATAATGTTGGTTTTCTCGTGAATTGGCTCCTATTAGATTTGCATCACTTGGTTTCACTAGTAATTTATACAAAAATGCCATAATTAAACTAGTTTACGAATTAAATGTATCTAACCCTTTCCCACATACAACAAATCTGCAACAGACTACTTTGAAAACATTTAAGCCAAAGAAGGGAAAATCTCTATTAATGGCATTACTGGGGAAAAAAATGAAAACAATGTGGCAAAATGATAAATTGCTCATTATTAGCAATTTCTCTTTTCTCAGTTTCTCAGAATTGAAATGACCTACTTAATAACTGTCATTATTTATAGAAGTTGATATCGAGGGCTTGGCGTGAAACAGTTGTAACTTAAAACCTATTTTGAAAACCCTGGTTTAGGGGCAATTTTAACCCCTTTGTAAACAACGCAAATTTAGGTGCCATTGCTCAGAACGAGCAATGGCACCTAAATTTCCATTGTTTACCAAGAAAAAAATGATTTAACGCTTATAAAGAGTTTATGGCAAGGTGATTAACCTTGGTAAAAAAATACCAATTTTAGTTACAACCGTTTCACGCCAAGCCCTCGATATGTAATGGACAATGATAACACGGTGTTTTGTTCTTGTTTTTCTTTGTTTGCAATGTCCTTTATTTGGTTTATTAGTGCAGTGTTATTTTTTGCTATTTTCTAATGAATATTTCTTCGTTAGCTATGACTTCCAAGTCATGAACACCCAAGATATATTATATATATATATATATATATATATATATAGGATCTGACATGAGTTGTCATTTCATATAAAGTTTTATTAAACGAGTTTAATAAACTTAATCAAATGACAACGAATGTCAGATTCTTTTTATCAGATGACAAAGCACAAAAAAGAAAATCGGGTTTTCGCGGTCGGAAAATAGTCCCAACATGTTATACATGTAATAAACTGTTAACAAATCACAAAAGAAATATGTTTATGGCCGATAATGGTCCCTTTACCTCGTCCATCTATCGTGACGTTTGTGTTTACCGGATACACGTTCTCAGCCATTTTATAAACATTCGCGGATGAATACAAAAATAGTTATTTTGTCATGTTATATTACACACGTTACATATAAAGAAATACGTAGTGGGTATATTATATCGGATACAAGCATTGCCATCTAATAAATCTTAATATGTTTTATCTCTATTTTCAGATTTACTTCGGAAGAAAAATCTCACAGACACCCGCTGTCATGGGTGCCCTTTGGAATCGGGCCACGAACATGTGTCGGTCTACGGTTGGCGCAACTTGAAGGTAAAATGACGATGGTTCGACTGCTTAAAGACTTCACAGTGGTTCCTGGAAAGACACTTGAACCAAAGTTAAAAATAGTAGAAGGTGCTACCATTTTTCCGCAAGATGGCGTCGACGTCAAACTAGTTTCAAGGAACAGTGTTGTTGAAAAGATGTTCTGAGATAGTGTAAACAACAATGTGTTGATATATTTGGCTCGAATCTAAATATAAGACTTAAAGACAAAGCAAGCCAAGATATACATACAAGCACTCTCCGAGTCAAATAATTCATTAAACAACACATTACGAAGAATTTTTAATGTTCGAAAAAATAGATAGCGGTTATTTGCCTCACTATATAAAACTGTTATCACGATCTAACTATCATAATAAAAATTGAGCCGTCCCGCGCGAAAACCAACATTGCGTAATTAGACTTTGCGTAATGTGTAGATCCGATCAGCTTAAGCATGCCGCGCAGACTAACCCGAACAGACACGTTTCGCCTCCTGTGGATTTTCTGTTTCAGCAATCATTACGCTATACCTCTATCCCCACTGATACGGAATGTGTCGACCCGGATCAGTCTGTGCGGACAGCGCAGGCTGATCTGGGTCGATACATTACGAAGAGGCCATAACGTCGATTTTCTTGCGGGGCGGCTCATATGTATCGTGCTGAATCCCTCCAACTTGTATCAAAACCCTTGATTTAACTGTGGACTTCTCCTTAAAAATATTGAGTGAAAAGTAGTAAACGACATAGATGAAGATGTTACTACACGATTGTGAAGGCTGGTCTAGTCTGCATTGTTCGCAATTGCAGTTATAAGTGATATAGACTTTCGGAGGACTAGATCAGGATGAGTATCCTGTACATCTCCCAACTATAACTATCTTATGACTCAACGAAACCCTATGTTGTGGGTACTCAAAAGAATTATCTCTGTGAGACGAATCTTTTGAGTACCCACATCATAGGGTTTGAGTGTCAAATAGGGGTTTTAGAATAGGAAACACTGACCTTATCTATAGCTCTGGGCCTATATAGGATAACGCAGATGTTCATTCGCGTACAGTAGGTTAGAAATTTATACTTTAGGCTACTGAAGGCGATCGTATTGCATATGTGTACAGTGAAGACTCAGCTGAGCCTGTATATACGAACAGTCTCAGCAGAACCTCCAGTATCTGTCTACATGTCCGTTTACATGTAATATAGACCTAGATAGATATCAGATGTGTAGCGTCACTACGCTTACCATGTAAACTATCAATGGAGCAAAACGGAGCGTTAATGAAGATCACAAATCGCTAGACATTGGTCATATGTATGTTACCACCTTAATGGCACAATCACCTCAAACCCAGACCCGGCCGGGTAGCTCAATTGGTAGCGTATCTGACTCGTGATCTGGAGGTCACGGGTTCGATACCCGGTTGCGGCGACATTCTTTCGGGCAATGTTTTCCATTGCCTCTCACCTCTGATCTATGTGAGAAAGTAGTCAGTGGCTTCGAAAGAATGTTGTGTAAGTACTGGTGTGGGAAAGCCAGGAAAACATGGGTAGGTGCACTGACCGCCGTGATATGACCAAAGCTGTTGAAAGCGGCGTTAAACTCCAAACAAACAAACACCTCAAACCCTTTACTATTACCATACTCAAGTAACAAGAGACGTTAAGGGCGCTAGAGGAATATACCCTCATGCTTGCTGGGTTGCGTGTCTGTGAATATATTATTTTCTGTGAAAACATACATTATTCTTCAGTCGTAGCTAAGAAAAGAGCTAGCTTATTTCAAATACCAGTGGCAATCGAATTACATTGTTAATATTATTTTATATTTTAACTGAAACATGTGACTGGTTTTTTCAATGCCGAATGGTTTTTTGTTACTTTTGTTATTATTGCAATAGTGCTTAATCGCATTAACTTAAGCTGAGCTTATTTTAACAACAACATTTGGGTGCATTTAATTGGGATGAGATGTCGGGGGGAAATCTTAAGTACATCAACATTTATTGAATTTCACTGTCATACACACACACACACACACACGGGTTATTTGCTTCATTACCTGTCTTCTTCTGTGTTGATTCTTTATTTAGAAAATACATTAATAGCTTATTTTTGTTCAACATTTAAGCAATGTTTAAATATGTTGTAAAATTGTTGCCATCGTTGTTATTTGTGAATGCTTAATTAACCCTTTCCCTCATATAGACACTTTCTGATGCCTCTGCAGCAGACGGCTTTTTGAAAACATAGTGACAAAAAAAGAAATTGCACAAAACGTGCAATTTCTCCTTCTGCCACAATGTTTTCCACTTTTTGTCATAGGTTGGTTATCCATTTAATTATGGAGATTTTCTATGTTTTGACAAAATACGTTCAAAGTCGTCTGCTGCAGAATTGTCGTATGAGAGAAAGGGTTAATAAAACCATGTGAATGCTATTCAAAACCATGCCAATGTCATTATAAAAATCGCAGCCAGCAGCTTTCGATCCTGCATCATGACACAAGAAACGTTTTCGCACGGAGAAATCAAAAGTCGATGCAAATTAACTTGGCAATAATCAATGTGTAGGCCGTCTCGTGAGAAAATCAACATTGTGGACTCTGCGTAAAGTATCGACAACATTCTTTCCGACGTTTGCTAAGCGTCATTCGTCTTCCACTAATGGGCTATAACAGTCTATGTGGAAAAGCAGCCAGTTGCTTGGAAAGATTGTTGTGTTGAGTACTGGTGTAAACCAACCAGGAAACACATGGGTAGGTGAACTGGCCGCCGTGATATGACAGAAAAGTTGTTGAAAGCGTCGTTTAACACCAATCAATCAATGTATTTAGCATAACTATCAATGTTTAAGAGAGTTTGATAGCTAAGTGGTATACAATGTACATGTACATAGAAGTAGCCTTGTTCTTTTGAGCAAAACACTTGTTTTATATCAATTCATAAATCTATCAATTCATAAATATATAAATTCATAAATCTATCACAAATATATCAATTCATATTTCTATCACAAATCTATCAATTCATAAATCTATTAATTCATAAATCATCTTCGCAACTGTTGACACTAATTTATTCATCACGAAGTAGTTCTAATTAACCCTGTCCCACCTGTAGGCGAATTTTAATTGACGCATCTGCAGTAGACGACTATTGAAAACATCGTGACAAAAGGAGAAATTGCTAAAAAATAGCATTTTCTCCTTTGACCGCAACGTTTTCAATTTTTTTTCAGTAATTATACCTACAATTATAGAAATTTTCCATATTTTTTAGTAGAAATGTTCAAAGTCGTCTGCCGCAGATTTATTTGTCATATGTAAGTGTTTAACCCATATGACGCTGTCGGCAAGTTTAAAACAAGATTTTCTTATTATTGTATGCACGTCTCTAAACTAGAATTGCAAACAATGTCTAGGAAGAGTTACCTGAATGTTCGTGCAGTCTTATCTTGTTCTACAGTGTTCTTTACTAATGCATCAATGTTTAGTACAGAACACTCCATTAGAATGTTTAGTACAGAATACTCCATTAGAATGTTTAACCTTTTCCCACATACAGACGCTTTCTGACGCCTCTGTAACAGGCGACTTTTGATAACATTGTTACAAAAGAAGAAATTGCTCAAAACGAGCAATTTCTTCTTCTGCAACAATGTTTTCAACTGTTTTCAGTCATTATACCTTTATTTGTAGAGAGCTTGACCGTGTGTTTGCCTAGATAATTTCAAAGTCGTCTGCTGCATATTTGTTGTAAGTGGAAAAGGGGGGTTAAACAAACCTGTCAAAGACCAGGGTTGATGCTACCGGTTGCAGGAAAACAGCAGGTTAGGGGTTAAGAAAAGAGTTTCCTAAGTTATTACGTTTATGTTTCATTACAGATATTTATTTACTTAACATATATTTCTTACTTTCCCATTAAGTTTCACATTTTAGTTCCATATTTAAGTGTCATGTTTCGAATTATTGCCTTTTCTTGTATGTTTTGTTATGCTTTTGTTTTGTGTTATCCCATTTTTTCAACATTTAAAAAAGTATGTGATATATTTATTTTGAAGCTTATTAAAATCGAGATTAAAAAAGAACACCATGTTTGTTTCCTTAATTTTACCTTTAACCAATTCCCTCATACGACAATTCTGCAGCAGACGACTTTGAACGTATTTTGTCAAAACATAGAATATCTCTATAATTGAATGGATAACCTATGACTAAAAGTGGAAAACATCGTGTCAAAAGGAGAAATTGCACGTTCTGAGCAATTTCTTCTTTTGTCACTATGTTTTTAAAAAGCCGTCTGCTGCAGAGGCATCAGAAAGCGTCTATATGAGGGAAAGCGTTAAGGAGTTGGCCTAGTCAGGGTTGCACGAAATTACTTAATTACACTTTGGTCGCAGCTGAAATCGCTACGCAGAGGACTATATAAGGAGGAGTAAACTGATCTTTTCTCACCTATATTTATCTTATGACTCAACAAAACCTATGTTGGTGTGATTCTTTTGAGTATCCATTGATTGATTGATTGATTGGGGTTTAACGCCGTTTTTAACAATTTCTCAGTCATATCACGGCGGCCAGTTCACCTACTCATGTGTTTCCTGGTTTTCGCACACCAGTACTCCACACAACAATATTCCCAATCAACTGGCTGCTTTTCCACATAGACTGTTAGCCCATTGGTGGAAGGCGAATGACGCATGTCGCAATGACTTTTGTCAAACGTCAGAAAGAAAGTTGGCCGAGACGGGAATCGAACTCACAACCCCTGGATTGACAGCCCGCGTCGTTACCGACTGAGCTACCGGGACTCGACTTGAGTATCCAAAACAAAGGGTTTGAGGGTCATGTAAGGATTTCGGGATGGTCTACAGCTCTGTCTACATATGTATTGACCTTCAGTCTATCTAGCATATTATCTAGTGTTTAAACCGCCTCGGTGGTGTAGGGATAGAACGTCCGCCTCGGTGGTGTAGTGGTAGAGCGTCCGCCTCGGTGGTGTAGTGGTAGAGCGTCCTCCTCGGTGGTGTAGTGGTAGAGCGTCCTCCTCGGTGGTGTAGTGGTAGAGCGTCCGCCTCGGTAGTGTAGTGGTAGAGCGTCCGCCTCGGTGGTGTAGTGGTAGAGCGTCCGCCTCGGTGGTGTAGTGGTAGAGTGTCCGCCTAGGTGGTGTAGTGGTAGAGCGTCCGCCTCGGTGGTGTAGTGGTAGAGTGTCCGCCTCGGTGGTGTAGTGGTAGAACGTCCGCCTCGGTGGTGTAGTGGTAGAGTGTCCGCCTCGGTGGTGTAGTGGTAGAGTGTCCGCCTAGGTGGTGTAGTGGTAGAGCGTCCGCCTCGGTGGTGTAGTGGTAGAGCGTCCGCCTCGGTGGTGTAGTGGTAGAACATCCGCCTCGGTGGTGTAGTGGTAGAGTGTCCGCCTCGGTGGTGTAGTGGTAGAGTGTCCGCCTAGGTGGTGTAGTGGTAGAGCGTCCGCCTCGGTGGTGTAGTGGTAGAACGTCCGCCTCGGTGGTGTAGTGGTAGAGTGTCCGCCTCGGTGGTGTAGTGGTAGAGTGTCCGCCTCGGTGGTGTAGTGGTAGAGTGTCCGACTCGGTGTTGTAGTGGTAGAATGTCCGCCTCGGTGGTGTAGTGGTAGAGCGTCCGCCTCGGTGGTGTAGTGGTAGAGCGTCCGCCTCGGTGGTGTAGTGGTAGAGCGTCCGCCTCGGTGGTGTAGTTGTAGAGTGTCCGCCTCGGTGGTGTAGTGGTAGAGTGTCCGCCTCGGTGATGTAGTGGTAGAACGTCCGCCTAGGTGGTGTAGTGGTAGAGCGTCCGCCTCGGTGGTGTAGTGGTAGAGTGTCCGCCTAGGTGGTGTAGTGGTAGAGCGTCCGCCTCGGTGGTGTAGTGGTAGAGTGTCCGCCTCGGTGGTGTAGTGGTAGAGCGTCCGCCTCGTTGGTGTAGTGGTAGAGCGTCCGCCTCGGTGGTGTAGTGGTAGAGTGTCCGCCTAGGTGGTGTAGTGGTAGAGCGTCCGCCTCGGTGGTGTAGTGGTAGAGCGTCCGCCTCGGTGGTGTAGCGGTAGAGTGTCCGCCTCGGTGGTGTAGTGGTAGAGTGTCCGCCTCGGTGGTGTAGCGGTAGAGTGTCCGCCTCGGTGGTGTAGTGGCAGAGCGTTCGCCTCGGTGGTGTAGTGGTAGAGTGTCCGCCTCGGTAGTGTAGTGGTAGAGTGTCCGCCTCGGTGGTGTAGTGGTAGAGCGTCCGCCTCGGTGGTGTAGTGGTAGAACGTCCGCCTAGGTGGTGTAGTGGTAGAACGTCCGCCTCGGTGGTGTAGTGGTAGAGTGTCCGCCTCGGTGGTGTAGTGGCAGAGCGTTCGCCTCGGTGGTGTAGTGGTAGAGTGTCCGCCTCGGTAGTGTAGTGGTAGAGCGTCCGCCTCGGTGGTGTAGTGGTAGAACGTCCGCCTCGGTGGTGTAGTGGTAGAGTGTCCGCCTCGGTAGTGTAGTGGTAGAGTGTCCGCCTCGGTAGTGTAGTGGTAGAGCGTCCGCCTAGGTGGTGTAGTGGTAGAGCGTCCGCCTCGGTGGTGTAGTGGTAGAGCGTCCGCCTCGGTGGTGTAGTGGCAGAGCGTTCGCCTCGGTGGTGTAGTGGTAGAGCGTTCGACTCGGTGGTGTAGTGGTAGAGTGTCCGCCTCGGTAGTGTAGTGGTAGAGCGTCCGCCTCGGTGGTGTAGTGGTAGAACGTCCGCCTCGGTGGTGTAGCGGTAGAGTGTCCGCCTCGGTAGTGTAGTGGTAGAGTGTCCGCCTCGGTGGTGTAGTGGTAGAGTGTCCGCCTCGGTGGTGTAGTGGTAGAACGTCCGCCTCGGTGGTGTAGTGGTAGAACGTCCGCCTCGGTGGTGTAGTGGTAGAGCGTCCGCCTCGGTGGTGTAGTGGTAGAGCGTCCGCCTCGGTGGTGTAGTGGTAGAGCGTCCGCCTCGGTTGCGGGAGGTTGCAGGAGGTCGCGGGTTCGATTCCCGGTCGTGTCATACCAGACTTTAAAATTGGTAGTAATAGCTGGCCCCTTTGGCGCTCAGGGTTTCGGGGTTAGCATTAGGACTGGCAGGTGTCAGGATAAATGGACCAGTAGTACTGGTAACTTAGAAATGAAACGCCGTGATATATCTGAAAAGGGTCGAAAGTGGCGTAAAACACTTAACAACCAACTGTCATTATGACGTCATTAGTCTGACGCTTTTCTCAGGTTACTATGTATTAGCATTCAAATGGGAAGTGTATTAGGCTTCATCATTATTTCAGTTATATAACGCCGACAGTTCCCTTATTCGTGATCCCTGGGTAAACAAACCAGTACTAAGCTAGGAAATATGCCGTGCTCGAGGGCACTCCATCGAACCCGGAACGCCCGGTTCCAACTGCCCGACGCGAACCACTCGGCAACGCCGGATACCTTATATTTTATTTTAAGATTTATTCAGACATCAGCAGCGTAGTTCTTCAATGCTTAAGCTCACGAACTTCGGATACCCGCAAATAATGTATCGTATAAATGCATGAAGGCTCTAAACAAGAGATCGTTGCCTTATGTTCGCACAACACAAGTAAGGAATAGTGATGATCGTACATGCTTCACCATTCCGTCGTTCCGATAAACAATTCAGTAGCTCACCGCTGCCAATCTACCAATCAACTCACAGCCACTGTTAATCAGCTCCACTTCTCTCGGCCCTTTTCGCATGTCTCTCTCGCCGAGCCCCGGTAGCTCAGTCGGTAGCGACGCGGGCTGTCAATCCAGAGGTTGAGAGTTCGAATCCCGGCTCGGCCAACTTTCTTTCCGACGATTGACAAAAGTCAATGCAACATGCGTCATTCGTCTTCCACCAATGGGCTCTGTTTATGTGGAAAAGCAGCCAGTTGCTTGGGAAGATTGTTGTGTGGAGTACTGGTGTGAGAAAACCAGGAAATGCATGAGTAGGTGAACTGGCCGCCGTGATATAACTGAGAAATTGTTAAAAACGGCGTTAAACCCCAATCAATCAATCAATCAATTTTCGCATGTCTCTAGCACTTCACTTTAATATTTACTTCATACACATAAAGATTCAGCGAATATCTCGCGATGTCAACTTGTACGTATTGTAACGCGATGTACGTAAATTTAGTATCTTTTGCAGAGAAATTTCCGCAAATGGCTCAAAATTGGTTCTATCAATCTATGCGACATCATTCTGACTTCAATCTCTTAGATGTTAACTCTTTCTCACATATAGACGCTTTCTGACACCTCTGAAGCAGACGACTTTTGAAAACATTGTGACAAAAGAAGAAATTGCTCAAAACGAGCAATTTTTCCGTTTGCCACAATGTTTTCAACTTTTTTTTAGTAAATATACTCTCATTTATAGAAATGTTCCGGGTGTTTGCGAACAATCTTTCAAGGTCGTCTGCTGACGTAAATAGTTAATCGATATTCACACATTTAAATATACCCTCATTTATAGATATTTTCTATATTTTTGACCACATTTTTCCAAAGTCGTCTGCTGCAGATTTGTTGTATGTTGGAAAGGGTTAAATCGACAAAAACGCAGGAGTGTAGACGTCGGACGTTGGAAAATGCCTTGCTATGATAATTCGTGCCTAAACACGAAAGTAACTCATCGACATGGGAAAACAGCCGTTTGTGAAATTTGCAACCAGCAAAGATCCCTCGCCCATGGAGCGAAGCGCAATAACTATCTTGTTCCCTATCTTATCAGAGCATAGCCCTAGTTCAGTACCTTATACCTGAATGAAATATTTTCTACTGTAATGTATTTTCGGTTTATGTTGTAAAACCTGGTTTTCGCCGGGATGATAGATTTCACAGTCTCTATTTTGATTTAAAAAAAGACTTTGACAACAATTGTTCACGCTAATTTGTTTCACATACATGAGTTTGCGCGTCTTACAATATGTATACAACAATTTAAATGCATGCATGAAATAAGAAAGCAAAGCTGAGCATCACATAAACTACTTCTGTATTAGTACGGATTACGCCGAGCCCCGGTAGCCCAGTCGGTTGACGCGGGCTGTCTATCCAGGGGTTGTTAGTTCGAATCCCAGCTCGGCCAACATTCTTTTTTTTTTTACAAAAGTCACAGTGACCTGCGTCATTCACCTTTCACCAATCGGCTGTTTAACAGTTTATGTGGAAAAGCAGCCAATTGTTTGGAAAGTATGTTGTGTGGTAAACTGGTGTGGGAAAACCAGGAAACGCATGAGTAGGTGAACTGGTCGCCGTAATATGACTGGAAAAATGTTGAAAACGGCGTTAAGCCCAAATCAAAGTACGGATTACCTCCCTTGTAATACCGTGCGTATCCGACAATGGGACGTAACAAGAACAACAATCTTTATTGTATTTATTAGCCAGTTGTCTCACTTACTTCGTCAGTTTAGTGATTACTGGAATCTTTACATCTTTTTATTTCGGAAGAAACACCGGACATTGGTTTATCATGTTTGCAGACGACATTGCTAACTCTTCTGAAACAGGTACTGAACGCCAGATGATAGAGTGTACAGTCACAGTTTTAAAACTGTTCAAAAGATGTCTTGAAATATTAGAATCATAATTCTGGGATATAAATAAGAATAATCATTTCACTTTTCAGTAAAATAAACATCTAAATATTGATCGTTTATGTTTAATTTTTCCTGGGTTGATTGATTGATTGATTAATTGATTGATCGATTGATATAAGCTCCTGTTTTTAGAATTAAAATTTTGAATATCTATAATTTATCAGCAGTTTTACAATATATTGTGTGGACCATAAGTGTCCACAGACCTGGAAATATTAACCTTGAGGGTCGCTGCTGTTCTTGTGTCCGTCATTTTGTCCATGATTTATCTTTTACTTTGGTTATACGAGACAAATCTTATTTGTTTATGTAAATGTTATAAATGTAACAGTGTTGGTTATTAGCAGGCACATGTTGTGGTTTCAAACACTTTTGGTTTGTTTACAGGCCAATTGTACATTGTTTGAACCATCCATTTGTTCATATCAACCATGCCATACTTATCTTTTCGTCTTACAGATGCGGTGTCACTAAACAGAGTCTGGTAGAGTCGGGAGGTCAAACATCCCATTATATCACTATTGTGTAGTGTTTTCATTATTGCTTAATTATTGTTCTTGCTTTCACACGACCTAGGTTTTGCCTATTAACATATTATTAATGAAAACATTTCATGTATTTGTCTATTTTAGTTCATTTTCGTATGAATATAGCTACGTGGTATTCATCCAGAGTCTGGTCATTACTGAGCAATATATATAGGTTACAATACACCACTTTCTAAGCGTTTCTCATGTAGAACACCATATCATATATCATTGAAAAGAGTTACCTCCTAGCTTTAAAACAATCCAAAGAAAACGTGGGGGTCGTGCATTATACAAGAAAGAACTCACCAGGCGAAAATGGTTAAATGGCGAAAATTTTGGACCAAATCGGACCCGGACAAAACCGGTGTTTAGCATTCTCTACTTTCACTTTCAAACAAGGTCAAAATACTAAATGTGATCAAATCAATAATTTCCAGTGCATCCTATACACATTCACAATGTAATATATTCAATACATTCTGGTGGTACACTCATTTCTACACAATCAAAGTTTTTCTAGGGACTATAGTACTTGTACCGGACTCTACCAGACCTTAGAGATGCCCCCTAAACCATTGGTACTTTCAGCGCTTTGATTTACTAAGGGACGTAATTCTTACAAGATTTTAACCAGAAGTTTCGCGAATTTTCGTCGAAATATACGGGAAATATACACGATAAAGCAAAATATTGTTTCTTTACACAAATCAAGATGGAAGAAAAGGATAAAAAGGTAGGTGTTTTAATATATTCATTTAGATATATACTATGATAAATGTTTATCTTTACCTAAAAGGGGTGAATTTCACTGAAAACACAATATCTTTGGCGATTCACTGAATCGATTTGATATTTTCGTAAATGTCTCCCGTGTAGTTTAAAGTTCACTTTCATAGTTAAAACAAATGGGGTTTTTAAATCAGCAACAGTACACGGAGTGAAAGAAATATTACAAGATGCTAAATGCCTACTATGTTAGAATCAATGTTCATTTCGTCACCTTACCACTTCGTACCCGCACAATTATCAGAGGACTAGATAAGGAGGAGTAAACTGGTCTTTTCCCATCAATATCTCTCGAATGACACAATAAAAACCTATGTTGTGGGTACTCAAAAGAATCGTCTCAGTGGACGATTCTTTTAAGTACCCACAACATAGGGTTTGGTAGACAAATAAGGATTCTGTGATGTGAAATACTCTTGTTATCTAGAGCTCTGAATTCTGCTCGCATCGTACCTATTCTGTAAGTCAAATTATAAACGTTCGAAAACCAGGACACTTTAAAGAATGTTTCAAAGTCAACAAAGACGAGCGAGAATAATGACAGCCCCTTGTTTTCTCTCTTTTTCAACTTTCAGGCAAGACAGCAAATTGTTCCAGTTAGAAGTGACCATACAAAGGCGGTTGTCTCGTCTAAATCTGGAACATGTGCGGTGAAATCAGCAGCTGAGGTGAAACATGGGACTGTCCACTTTTGTACAGATTTCTCACGCTTACAACTACAGACAAACACAAATCTGAACATCCCTCCGTCAAACTGGCTGAGGAGTTCGTCCAAACTGGAACAACATGTTAAAAATTTAACATGGAGAAATGCTGCAAGTCTCTCACAGTTTTTAAGGTAGGATCTTATATAATGATAAATCCGTAACATTTAAAGAGAATTTGTTTGAGAACCATGAATATAGAGTTTTGTATTTAGTTTAAATGGTATTTAGTTTAAAATTATTTATTTTACATAATTGCGAAACAAGCTTTCAGCTTAGATTAATCACGCTCGCCGTTTGTGTGGAAAAATCCCAAAGTCAGGACCCGCTCGTCACAGGACTCGAACCAGGGACCTATGATACGAAAGGCCGACGCTCTACCTCTGCAGTCTGCACCACTGTCTTCCAGTTTGGTATCTGAACTGAGTAATACATGTATAGCCTTAGGAATCACTTCTCTGTTTTCCATCTGTTTGTCACACACTGTGACTTATCGGCAGGAGACACACTTGTATTAGTTACTTTAAACATTCAAGTTTGTTAATTTTAATAATATCAGGTGTTGACACATACTTGCAGTGCTCTCCAATACTTATTTTTGTAGAATTAACTTTGCTGGTCTACAGAACTTTGTCAATTGTGTTTGAAGCAAAGGTTCTGAGGCCAGAAGCCCCCAATAAAGAATTTTGATATTGAACTGTTCAACATGTATATCTTAATGTCTTGGTTATAGACTTTTAGTGGAAAATCCAATAGACATAAACTTTTAACTAAATCTATCAATATTCTACAGATTCTTAAGGGTTGGCAAAGTTAATTTGTTCCTTAAAATGCTTTACCATCCAATATGATTGGAATTAATTTACTGGAATTTGAAATATAAACAAAAATGCAAAACTGTTAATCTAAAAACTATTTTTTACTGATTTCTAATCCTACAGCATAGATATGGCTAACAACTCCCCAGATTTAGCTGGCGAAGTGGATGTCATCTCACATGCATTGGTAAATTATTTTTATTTCAGTCCATGAATTTCCCACAGTTTCAAAGCTCAATGCCTTTTTATTTCCTACAATCTCAAAGCTCAAGGCCTTTGAAATGAGGATGGGCTTACTTGAATTTCGAGTACAGCCAAAATTAAATTATTATGGTTTCGGTTACCTGACCATGCCTAAATTATTTGGGCCAAAATATTTGTTTTCCTTTTTTCCACCATTTTCGAAGAATTTAGTACAAAACATTTAAGGCTTAATAGGTTAAGCTTACAACATATCTTGATTTAAATGTAAAGCAAACATTACCTTATTGGTTTAAATGTGCCCACATCAGCGACATTCATTTATACATAATCATATTGATTATCATTGATCATACATGATATTCCTGGTACTTTGATTTTCTTTTTTAAAATCTGAGCAACCAAATATCTAAAAAATAAAAATGGATTGATCTAAATTGAAACTTTAAAAATCTTCTCATCAGATCTTATTAACTAGTCTGTTTTCTAATTATTACAAAGAAATGATCCTAGGGTGAATTGAACATTTTTAAAGTCTGCTTCTCAGAGCATATTGGGCCGATTTTCATGTTTGAGAGGGTTAAATTAAATCATATACTTGTATATTGTTGCACCATTTCATATTATTATCCCCTTGTGACAAATCCCGTCATCTCTCTAGCAACTTCATTTCTTATCCGATTGTTATGAAACTTCACACATACAAGGGGTCATCCAAAAGTAATGCATGTAATTTCTTAGTAACTTTTGTATTAAGTGATACACAATTGATGAAATTCACACCATATGTATATTTGTTTTTGCTCTACTTAATGGTGACTTAATATTTTTAATATTGTCTTAAGTTTAGTTTAGTCAAAGAAACAAGTTCAGGCCAATCGCATATTAATTTTTACAAGAAAGTACCATTTTAAACTGTGTATATATATCAGATAAACAACAAAGACAAAAATTTGCATGACATTAATTTGTTGTTATGTTTTTCTATTTAAAAAAGTTCAATGTTGTTGTAACATGATTATCTTCATAATAATAAAGTTGCTTAGCTGTACAAGTGTGCATTTCACTGACCTAGGTTAAAGGTTAAGGGCACAGTGACTATATAGTATGACGTCATTGCTCTAGCGGCTTCATTGCTTTGCAGATTGTTTTGACGCTTAATACATATGGTC
Source organism: Serripes groenlandicus (assembly GCA_031761405.1). Classification (NCBI taxonomy): domain Eukaryota; kingdom Metazoa; phylum Mollusca; class Bivalvia; order Cardiida; family Cardiidae; genus Serripes; species Serripes groenlandicus. The sequence continues at coordinate 73,085,096 of JASEVX010000009.1, forward strand.
AGCAGCATCGGCTCTTGTATAAGTGCGCAATATACTGTCCAAGGTCATAATGAGTACAATATGTTTTTACGAAACAAGGTCATCACTCTCGCTCTTCCCTTTGAGGATGAAAATCCTTCATACTTCTTCATACACAGGTTCAGTTCAAAGCGAGCTTGCAAAGTTTCACATTTTGCCAATCTAGGTCAAAGGTCAAGATCACAATGACTATAATATATTTTAATGAAATGAAGTCATTGCTCTAGCACGTTCATTTGTGGACGAAATTCCTTCATTCTTCATGCACAGGTTCATTGTAAAGAGAGCTTGGATGAGTTCGTTTTTCACTGACCTAGGGCAAAGATCCAGGTCACATGTCTGTACAAAACAACACTCTAAAGGGACTTGTATTGTCAGCGATGCTCTTGTTTACTTAAGAAGCAATAGATTGTGAATTCCATATTAAACTGAAACAGACTTATACCATTTATAATCATGCAAGTGCTCAATTTCAGAATATTAAGAAGTTATTAAAAATCCCGTTTGAAAAATCCCACGTCAGCATGATGGTACATCGAGTTGGAAGGACATTGATTTTAGATGAGTTTGACATACATAAACACCTCCTACGAACTGAACAGGTAAATTTGTTTATCCATGCTCTTTCTCCAGCCCATTATTCCAAATGCTCATTTAAGACAAATACAATCACATTTGCCGAGGACGGCTTTTGAATTTCTTTTGAGGATGAGCAATTTCTTCTTTTACATTTCTACTCCATTCTCAAATTGTGGTTCCATATAGAGATATTTTCCTCATACGTTTTCAAAGTAGCCTGCTACAGAACTGTTATATATGGCAAAGGGTTAAGACTTACACACAAGCAATTTCTCCTTTTGTCACCATGTTCTCAACTGTATTCGTTTATTGTTCATTCATTTTAAGATTTTTTTTTGTGCTTTTGCTGAGATGTTTTCAAAGTCGTCTGCTGCAGAATTATTGTATATAAGAAAGGCTAAGAGAAGACTCATACAGAATTTTACTACACTTATACAGAATTTTACTTTCTTATCAAATGATAAACTTTTAAATATGAGGGAAACACTTTGGGGGATTAACCCTTTCCCTCATATAGACGCTTTCTGACGCCTCTGCAGAAGACAGCTTTTTGAAAACATAGTGACAAAAGAAGAAATTGCTCAAAACCAGCAATTTTTCACATTCCACAAATATGCAGCAGATATCTTTGAAAATATTGTGTAAAAAATAAAGAAAATCTATATAAATGAAAGTGTAATTATTGAATAGACTACAGGACTATAGAGTTGGAAACGTTCTTGCAAAAGTAGAAATAACTCATTATGAGCAATTTCTCCTTTTGTCAAAATTAATGTTTACAAAATTTGTCAAAGCGCATCTTCAAGTTTGAAAGTGTTATCATATGATGGGTTATCCAATTTGTTTCTGCTTACACTATACATGTGGGGAAAAACAGCTTCTATCATTTTTGATATTGTTTACTTCAACATTGTCTTGTAATGATTTCCATGTCTGTTTCAGGTAGAGTGGGCGTGGGTTCGCAAGTTTTATTATGATTATGTACAGCAAGATCTTCATGCCAAGGTGAGATAAAAAGCTTTATTATATACCTGTACATTTTCCAATGCAAATACATGCAGATTGGCATGCACAGTTCAGACATGAGAGATTAATATTCCGTATTGTACACATGTATAATACGGATTTGTCAGACAGTGCATGGAATACTTTCATCGAGGTTCATGTGATGCATGAGAACCAAGTAGTTTCTAACACTTTATTGTTGTTTTTATTTGTGAAGCATGATGATGGGCGTGGTTTAAAATGTGACCTCAGATCTATGTATTTACCGCTTCACTTTCAATGGGCTTAAAGTATTGAATTAATATTCGCTAAGGGATAATTTTAAACCAAATACAGCCATGTTTATATTCAGTGAAGCAGTAAATTACGTCTCTTTACAAAAAAATCTCCTTTAGCCATAATGTTTTCAATTTATAGATATTTTCCACAGTATCTGCTGCAGATTTATGTTTATGGTAAAGAGTTAGTCTAAGCTCTTGAATATGAAATTGGTAGCCTCCTATATAGATACCGAAGTTTAGATGTTTAAAGATGATTTTTTTATACCTCATTTTCAGATGAAGTGTGTTCCCAGACAAAATAAGTGCAGAAATAATCTACAGAGCAGAAACATGTACTCCAAATTCTTGTATCACAGGTAAAGTGATTTGGTATTTCATGTGCTATAGCCCTTTCTAAAAACACAACAAATCCACAGCAGATGACTTCCAAAACATATTGGCAAAGACATGAAAAATCTCCATAAATAAGGGTTTAATAATTTTTAAAAAGAGTTGAAAACAATGTGACAAAAGGAGAAATTTCTCGTTTTTAGCTATTTCTACTTTTGTCACGATGTTTTCAAAAAGTTATATGCTGCACAGGTGTCAGAAAGCGTCTATATGTGGGAAAGTGATAGTCTGATTCAAATTGAAAAAAATTTGAACTGTTGAACAAGCATATAGATTACTTTCATCATAGTAGTCATCTTCTGCATATGCTTATTGAGCAATTTCCTCAATTCACCACCATCACCATGTTTATTTCAACATGATTCAAAATAAATAAAAACATTCTTACTTAACCAACCCATTACTTCACAAGACTTTTCAAAGGTCGTCTGCTTTCCTATCATCAGACGAACAGTTTCAACAATCTAGAAAAGTGAACGATTTATATTTATAAAGAGTTGAAAATATTGCAATAAAAGGTGAAATTGCTTGTTTTGAGCAATTTTACCTTTTATTGCAATGTTTTCAAAAGTCATGTACAATGGCAGGTGTCAAATGTCGGCTGTGTGAAGTAATGGGTTAAAGAATTTCTTTATTATACCCCCAGATACATAGTATATGGGGGCTTTATAGGAGTCACGCTTGTCGGTCGGTCGGTTTGTCAGTCTGTTGGTCTGTGGACATTTCTTGTGAACACTATTTCTCAGCAACCCTTTGTCAGAATTCATTATAACTTCACAAGAATGATTGATACCAAGCCTAGTTGTGCATATTGTCGGCGTGTTGCACTGGAATTTATTTTTAAATGAGTTATGGCCCCTTGAATTTCTCATACATATGTATATTGTCAGGCACCAGCTGGGGGTATTCATCATTTATATAGACATTTTCAAGAGCGTCTGATGCAGATTAATTGTTTGTGGGTGAGGGTAATGGTTTATGATGATCTGTTTTAGTGTATGTGACCAAGCTGAGGAAGGGTTTACAGCCGATGTAAATGAAACAGGGAATGGATTACGTATACAAACTACCGGTACAGATGATAAAACCGTTATACCACCTGACCCTCTGCCTCAGGTAAAAACAGAACAATTAGTCACACAACCTGTTGTTTTTAACCCCTAGACCACATACAACAAATCTGCAGCAGACGACTTTGAAAACATCTAGGCAAAAAATATAGAAAATCTTTATACATAAACGTATAGTTATTGAATAGAGTAAAAAACATTGTGGCAAAAGGAGATATTGTTCATTATGAGCAGTTTTTCCTTTTGCCGCAATGTTTTCAAAAGTCGTCTGCTGCAGATGCATCAGAATGTACCTACATATGTAAAAGGGTAACCAGGTTTTGAACTATGTTGAAATTTGATTATTATAGAGATGACCTAGTTGTTTGGGTAGTCAGGCATAAAACTTCCTTTTGACTTGACTCGTTAAAACCAAAATAAATTGTGTAAGAAGGTTGCTGGGAAAGTATATTGAGTAATCTTTGTCAAGTTCATTGTCATTTAAAATCCATTTTTGTCACCATTGAAAGCCTGGTTTCCTGTTGACAGTTTAACCCATCATACAAAACATTGAAAGCCTGGTTTCCTGTTGACAGTTTAACCCATCATACAAAACATTGAAAGCCTGGTTTCCTGTTGACAGTTTAACCCATCATACAAAACGTTTTCGGACACCTTCGTAGCAGGTGACTTTTGAGACATTGTGACAAAAGGAGAAATTGCTCATTATGTATTCAATTAATATATTTTCATTTACAGAGAGTTTTCATATATTTGCTAATATGTTTTCAAAGTCTTCTGCTGCAGATTTTAAGCTCACCAGAGCACGAAGTGCTTACGGTGAGTTTTTGTGATCGCCTTTTGTCTGTCGTCCGTCGTTTGTCGTCAACATTTGCTTATTAACACTCTTTAGGCAACATTTTGCATCCAATCTTCATGAAAGTTTGTCAGAACATATATCTCCATCAAATCTAGGACAAGTTCGAAACTGGGTCATGTGGAGTCACAAACTAGGTCACTAGATCAAATAAATGAAAATCTTGTTAACACTCTGGAAGCTGCATGTTGAAACTTTGTCAGAAAGTTTGTCTTGATGATATCTAGGCCAAGTTCGAATATGGGTCATGTCTGGTCAAAAACTAGGTCACTAGGCCAAATTTAAGGAAAACCTTGTTAACACTCTGGAAGCCACATTTTTGGCTTGAGCATGTTGAAACTTAGTCAGAATGTTTGTCTTAGTGGTATATAGGCCAAGTTTGAATATAGGTCATGTCAGGTCAAACACAAGGTCAATAGACCAAATTTCGAATATAGCTCATGTAGGGTTAAAAACTAGGTCACTAGGCCAAATTGAAGGAAAATATTGTTAACACTCTGGAAGCCGCATTTTTAACTTGAGCATGTTAAAACTTTGTCAGAAAGTTTTTCTTGATGATATCTAGACTAGGCAAAGTTTGAATACGGGTTATGTCCGGTCAAAAACTAGGTCACTAGGCCAAATTTAAGGAAAATCTGGTAAAAAGTCTGGAAGCCATATTTTTGGCTTGAGCATGTTGAAACCTTGTCTGAATATTTGTCTTGGTGATATCTAGGCTAACTTCGAATATGGGTCAGGTCAGGTCAAAAACTAGGTCACTAGGCCAAATTGTAGAACAATCTAGTTAACACTATAGAGATCGCATTTTTGACTTGAGCAGTTTGAAATTTTGTCAGAAAGTTTGTCTTGATGATATTGCCATTGGCGGTGGAAGAGGTAAGTCTTAATTAGCCCATTCTCAGGTGAGCGATTCAGGGCGTCATGGCCCTCTTGTTTGTATGTGGGAAAAGTCTTAACCAATTGCGAAATTCAGTCAGAATTCTATGTTTTCAATCCATATATTCCCGAAATAATTTGCAATCCATACTGAAATGTTTAAAAATCTATGTTGTTTTTATAATATCAAAAGCACAATACATAAGGATTTTTCATACTAGTTTAGAACTGAAATGACCACAGTCTACTGAAAGACTGTTAACTAGCCTTATTGTTAAAAGTCATCCGTACCCAGTAAAGTGTTCAAATTATCTATGTATCAATACTAGTTGAACATTTCTTTCAGCCGATGGGAACTCAATGTCACAGAGAAGTTTTGTGGACTTTTGAAGACATTAAGATGTTGATTGGGACAGATCTACCGGTGTTTTGTGATGGAAACAGCTACTATGTCAGTCTCAAATTAAAGTAAGGGTTGGAAGGTCTCTATCTCTAATGCCTGTTTTAACTAAAATCTACCGGTGTTTTGTGATGGAAACAGCTACTATGTCAGTCTCAAATTAAAGTAAGGGATGGAAGGTCTCTATCTCTAAGACCTGTTTTAACTAAGATCTACCAGTGTTTTATGATGGAAATAGCTACTATGTCAGTCTCAAATTAAAGTAAGGGTTTGAAGGTCTCTGTCTCTAAGACCTGTTTTAACTAAGATCTACCAGTGTTTTGTGTTGGAAACAGCTACTATGTCAGTCTTAAATTAAAGTAAGGGTTGGAAGGTCTCTGTCTCTAAGATCTACCAGTGTTTTGTGATGGAAACATCCACTATGTCAGTCTTAAATTAAAGTAAGGGTTGGAAGGTCTCTATCCCTAAGACCTGTTTTTATGCCCTCTGGTTACTAAGATTCCCAGGCATGAGTATGCCATGTGACTGGTCAGACATGTTGATACCAACATGGTTGTTCTTGTGATCTAGTCATTTACCCTTATTTATGAACTACTATGCAAACTATCTTTATTCATGATTTAGCAAGGAACTCATAAATTTGGAGTTTACTGTTACAGTAAAAAGAAAACCAAAATAATTATGTCTTCTTTCGTTGATGCAGGCAACTTTTGATGCCTGAACAGCAGATGATTTATGAAAACATTTTGGGCAAAGGAGAATTATGCAATATGAGCAATTCCACCCTTCCCCACAATGATTTTCAACACTGTTTCATGTTCCAATGTTCTTAACCTTTTCCCTCATATAAACGCTTTCTGACGCCTCTGCAGCAGACAGCTTTTTGAAAACATAGTGACAAAAGAAGAAATTGCACAAAACGTGCAATTTCTCCTTTTGCCACAATGTTTTCCACTTTTAGTCATTGGTTATCCATTCAGTTATGGAGATTTTCTATGTTGTGACAAAATATGTTCAAAGTCGTCTGCTGCAGAATTGCCGTATGAGGGAAAGGGTTAAGGCATCTTCAGAAGAAGACTTTTGAAAATGTTGCATCAAAAGAAGAATTAAATAAAATTGATATAATAATTATATTTGATTGATAAGAGATATAACTTATTTCTGTCTAGGTTCTTTAACAATTATCCAATGTTCTTAACCTTTTCCCACATCGAGATGCATTTAAGGCATCTTCAGTAGAAGACTTTTGAAAATGTTTCATCAAAAGGAGAACTAAATAAAATTGATCGAATAATTATACCCCCTTCGAAGAAGAGGGGGTATATAGGAGTCACTGTGTTGGTCGTTTGGTCGGTCGGAAGCCATATTTTGTCCGGCCTATTTCTTACAAACTACTGGATGGAATTCAATAAAACTTTACATGAAGCTTCTATACCAAGAGGAGATGTGCATATCCTAAAGGGGTTACAATTCCATGTTATTTTACAGAGTTATGGCCGTTTTACTTATTAAGTTATGGTGTAGGTCAAGGTGCTTTTGGGGGTATTTATCATCTTCAGTGATATTTCTAGTTATATTTTGATTGATAAGAGATAAAACTTATTTCTGCCTAGATTCTTTAAAAATTATCTGCTGCAGGATTCTTGTTGGAAAGGATTAAACCTGATTTGAAAATACCATATCTGTTCAACAGATATTGAATTAATTGATGATGATTTCTTCCAGGGATATGCGGACACCCATCAATGTGTTAACAGGCCTGGATTATTGGTTAGATAATTTGATGTGTAATGTACCAGAGGTGGCCATGTGCTTTCACATAGATGGCATTGTTAAGGTAAGACCATATGTAACTAGGTGTGCAAAAAACAACGTTGAGGGCTTAGTTTTAACAAGTTAAGATCCAGTTAAGCCTGTACATCCATGCGGTCTGATCAGGATCTTCTATGTCCATCGAAACTTGGAATATACCAGAAAATATACAATTTGATGGTTATGCTGCCCTAAACTTAGGTTGGTATATTGCTTTGTCTTTGTTTGTTTAATCCTCATTGACAATTTAAAAAGTGGGTCATTGCTCTAATCCCTAACTTACACTTGTTATATTTATTTTAATTGTGATGTAGATGATACAAAAGACAAGATGAGGAAATGTAATCAAGTCTTTCTACCAAGATAAATCTGTAAGCACTCATTAAAACCTATATTGTGGGTACTCAATGAGATGATTCTTTTGAGTACCCACACCATAGGTTTGGAGGTCAAATAAGGATTTTAGAACAAGCAAAACGCTCCTTATTTAGAGCTCCGGGTGATAGTTTCTATTTATCTTCATCTCCTTGTTAGAACTTTAACCCTTTCCCACATACAACAAATCTACATCAGATGACTTTGAACACATTATGTCAATAAATAGAAAATCTCTATAATTGAATGGATAACCTCTGACTAAAAGTTGAAAACATTGTGTCAAAAGGAGAAATTGCTCTCTATGTTTTCAAAAGGCCGTCTGCTGCAGGGGCGTCAGAAAGCATCTATATGAGAGAAAGGGTTAAGAGGGTGAACAAAGAAAGGGTTACTGATAATCAGATATGTAACTCAACTCTCTTCTACTTTTGCCTTCAAGTTGCTTGGAAAGTATGTTGTGTGGAGTACAGGTATGAGAAAACCAAGAAACATAATTATGATAAGGTGAACTGGCCGCTGTGATATGACTGAAAAATTGTTGAAAATGGCGTTAAACCCCAATCAATCAATACTTTTGCCTTCCAGAAATATGAAGTGATTAAAACCGAAGACATTCCAAAGTTGGAGAACTCCCAGTTTGATCCTCATGTGGTTACTGATATTGCTAAAAATATTCTTTCCTTTCTGAAAAACAATGCGACAAAGGAGGGTCATACATACTGGCTGTATAAAGGTAAGTTGAACTATACCAGAACAAAGCTTTATTCATAGACTTGAACACAATATGGTTCATTGTCAAAATGATTGCAATATACATACATGTACATATGAGAAACATAGACATACAATATACATGTACATATGAGAAAAATAGACATACAATATACATGTACATATGAGAGAAATAGACATACAACATACATGTACATTTGAGAGAAATAGACATACAATATACATGTACATATGAGAAAAATAGACATACAATATACATGTACATATGAGGAAAAATAGACATACAATATACATGTGCATATGAGAAAAATAGACATACAATATACATGTACATATGAGAAAAATAGACATACAATATACATGTACATATGAGAAAAATAGACATACAACATACATGTACATTTGAGAGAAATAGACATACAATATACATGTACATATGAGAAAAATAGACATACAATATACATGTACATATGAGAAAAATAGACATACAACATACATGTACATTTGAGAGAAATAGACATACAATATACATGTACATATGCGAAAAATAGACATACAATATACATGTACATTTGAGAAAAATGGACATACAATATACATGTACATTTGAGAAAAAGAGACATACAATATACATGTACATTTGAGAGAAATAGACATACAACATGTACATGTGAGAAAAATAGACATACAACATACATGTACATTTGAGAAAAATAGACATACACTATACATGTACATATGAGAAAAATAGACATACAACATACATGTACATATTAGAAAAATAGACATACAACATACATGTACATATGAGAAAAGTAGACATACAACATACATGTACATATGAGAAAAATAGACATGCAACATACATGTACATTTGAGAAAAATAGACATACACTATACATGTACATATGAGAAAAATAGACATACAACATACATGCACATATGAGAAAAATAGACATACACTATACATGTACATATGAGAAAATAGACATACAACATACATGTACATATGAGAAAATAGACATACAACATATATGTACATATGAGAAAAACAGACATACAAAATAACATAGTACTAGGGTGAATAAACACTGCACTTCCTTAGAAGGCGGAATCAAGGTGTTAATAAAATGAATATATTTGCAGAATTCGGATACAGTTTTGGATGTTATTTTTTCCTCACATATACAGCAATATTTAAATTTGAACAAAAATAATAACTCTTTTAAACCCCTAATCATATACATCATTTAGTATACATTTACATTTACTTATTCTTTTGTGGTTAAGGAGAAATTGCTCATCATAGTTGACTTGAAATCATAAGAAATCCAAAGACTGCGGATTATTTATGATTTTATTCACAAAGGTGTCTATTCTGTTTGAAACTACCCATTTCTTTTTATAGTTTTATAGTTCTTCTTTTCATCAAATGATTATAAAACATAGAATTGTTCCGGGGAAAATCCCCCCTGATATGTTAGGTATTTTCAAATGGAAATAATTGTAGGAAGCTTGAAAAACTTGAACAAGTAACAGATCTGGTTAAGCGAATGAATAAATTGCTCATTATGACCAATATCTCCTTTACCCGCCAACTTGTTAAATGTTAGCTGCGAAAGAGGCATCAAAAATTGCCTATTTCCAGTAAAGTATTAACCCTTTCCCTCATTTAGACGCTTTCTGACGCCTCTGCAGCAGATGGCTTTTTGAAAACATAGTGATAGAAGAAGAAATTACTCAAAACGAGCAATTTCTCCTTTTGCCACAATGTTTTTCACTTTTATCCATTCAATTATAGAAATGTTCCATTTTTTGACAAAATATGTTCAAAGTCATCTGTGCAGAATTGTCGTATGAGGGAAAGTATTAACCATATGTGTTTATAGGTACAGACGACGATGTTGTAAAACTGTATGATCTGACAGCCCTGTGTGGGGATTCCGAAAGTTCCACCCAGGAGAACCCCTTCACTGTCCCCGTCGGAATGCTCCTGTATCGTGTGGCACGAAACATGCGACTCAATCAGGGACACAGGAAAGCCTCTCTCATCAGAACACTCCTAGAAAACTCTATTTATCTGCTCAGTGAAAAAGAGCATTCACAGGTACAGTCAATATGTTAGCCTTTTCCCACGTACAATCATATTGGCTAAAATTTTGAAAATCTCGATAAATGAAAGTATATTTACTGAATAGAGTTGTAAACATGGTGGCAAATGGAAAAAAATTCTCATTATGAGCAATTTCTCCATTTGTCACAATGCTTTCAAAAGTCGTCTGCTATGTATTTGTCAGAAACTGTCTGTAGGAGGGAAAGGGTTTTTAAGCATCCCTAGTATCTGTCATAATGAAGAAAAAAATATTTTTAGACAATATTTAGAAAAGTTAAGGTATTATTTTTGAAAAAAGTTGAAAACATTGTGGGGAAAGGATTAACTGCTTGTTTAGAGCAATTTCTCCTTTTCTCACAATGTTAACTTGATGGCATCCGATGTCATCTATATGAGATAAATTTAAAAAAGTGATTTGTTGGGATTCGCTAGGTATCCTTTATTGTCAGGCTTTTCCGTCTGTCTGTCCAGTTGTTTGTAAAGTGACGCTCCACAGCCCAAACGATGGGCCAATTCCAATGAAACAGGTGCCATAGGAGCTCAGGGTGTGCGCATTTGAGTTTCGTTGCTAAGGACCCACCCATTGCTATGCAGCTAGCAAAAAAACGCTTTTAAAAACCCAAACCATTTTTAGCTCACCTGAGCTTTGCTCAAGGTGAGTTATTGTGATCGCCTTTTGTCCGGCGTCCGTCGTCCGTCGTGCGTCGTCCGTCGTGCGTCGTGCGTCAACTTCTTCTCCTCAGTAACCAGTGGGTCAATTTGGATGAAACTTCACAGAAAGCATCCTCTCAATGACCTCACCAGAATTCCTTCAAATTTTTGGGATCCATGCAAAATTCTGGTTTCCATGGCAACGAAACTGAAAAAACTTCAAAATTCTTCTCCTCCTGAATTGGTTGGCAGATTTTCAAATAATTTTGTAGAAATGTTCCTTGGATGACCCTCTATCAGATTCCTTCAAGCCGTGTTGATTGGTCGAAAAACATGGCCGCCAGGGGGGGCTGGGCTATTTTGCCTTATATGGCTATAGTGAAAACTTAAAAAATCTTCTCCTCCGAAAGTGTAAGGCCGATTTTCAAATAATTTTGTAGAAATGTTCCTTGGGTGACCCTCTATCAGATTCCTTCAAGCCATGTTGATTGGTCGAAAAACATGGCCGCCAGGGGGGGCGGGTCTATTTTGCCTTATATGGCTATAGTGCAAACTTAAAAAATCTTCTCCTCCAAAAGTGTCAGGCCGATTTTCAAATAATTTTGTAGAAATGTTCCTTGGGTGATCCTCTATCAGATTCCTTCAAGCCATGTTGATTGGTCAAAAAACATGGCCGCCAGGGGGCGGGGCTATTTTGCCTTTTATGGCTATAATGAAAACTTAAAAAATCTTCTCCTCCATAAGTGTCAGGCCGATTTTCAAATAATTTTGTAGAAATGTTCCTTGGGTGACCCTCTATCAGATTCCTTCAAGCAATGTTGATTGGTCGAAAAACATGGCCGCCAGGGGGCGGGGGCTATTTTGCATTATATGGCTATAGTGAAAACTTAAAAAATCTTCTCCTCCAAAAGTATCTGGCCGATTTTCAAATAATTTTGTAGAAATGTTCCTAGGGTGACCCTCTATCAGATTCCTTCAAGCCAAGTTGATTGGTCGGAAACTATGGCTGCCAGGGGGCGAGGCTTATATAGCTAAAGTGAAAAAAAATAAAAAATCAGGTGAGCGATTCAAGGGCCATCATGGCCCTCTTGTTCTATCTTCTCCTACAGTTTTGAATGTGGAGAGCTGAAACTTCAGTTAAAGATACTTCGATTTTTGATTTAGGCCTTTGTTTCCAAATAGTAGCCTTTCAAAGATAGGGTATCTATTTTAACTAATTGAAGAGTTATAGCCCTTTGTTACTTTTTCTTGTCCAGAGAATAACTTATTAACTACGAGATGGGATCTGATAAAACTTCATACAATGGTAGAGTTCAATGTACAAGAACCATAATTCTAATTTAGCTTATTAAAGTGTTATAGCCCTTTGTTACTTTTTCTTGTGCGTAGAATAACTTTAAAACTACAAGATGGAATTTAATAAAACTTCATATGTTGAAACAACATGTTGAGTGGAAGTGCAGTGTACAAGAACCATAACTCTATTTTACCTATTTACAGAGTTATTGCCCTTTCTTACTTTTTCTTGCAAGTAAAATAACTTTAAAACTACTAGATGGAATTTAATAAAACTTCATACAATGGTAAATCACAATGAGAGGAAGTGCATTGTACAGGAACCATAACTCTATGCAAAGGCAAAAATCACCAAGGTGAATCCCACGTCGTCTACCGGCTTGTCTATTTAAGCGTCTAATACAAACATGCATGTCCCTTATCTGTCATTATGCTCTCTAAACATTCTGAGTAAGCGTTTTGTCATAACTTGGTCTGTGCATTGATTCTGTTTTCGTTTCTTGGCTATTTCTCAACTAATGGCTGGAATACAATGGCATGCCTTCAAAAGCATCAGCACCAGAGATGCACATATTACCAACTATTTTTGATTAAAGAATTTCGGTCCTTTTGTATAATTTTTAAACCCATTAGTTAAGTGTCTGTTAGTTATACCCCCTTCGAAGAAGAAGGGGTATATAGGAGTCACTGTGTCGGGCAGTCTGTCTGTCTGTCGGTCGGTCGGCCGGAAGCCATATTTTGTCTGTCCTATTTCTTACAAACCACTGGGTGGAATTCAATAACATTTTACATGAAGCTTCTATACCAAGAGGAGATGTGCATATCCTAAAGGGGTTACAATTGCATGATATTTTACAGAGTTATGGCGCTTTTACTAATTAAGTTATGGTGTAGTTCAAGGTGCTGTTTAGGGGGTATTTATTATCTTCAGTGATAGTTCTAGTTATACCTATTTTTCTTATTATTTAGGTGTGCACATCAGCCAGTTACCTTCTCTCAGATATATATGTACCGGACAGTTCTCTCAATGATGATTGGGCCCTGAATTCTGACAGCAGCGATGAGGAAATGACACAGGTAAACAGGGAGTTATATCACAATGGGTCACACAGTTAAACGAGGGAAATTTTATTGTAAAAGGTCATCATTAAAGTCTAGCAGATCTTGCACTTACACAGGTATACAAGTGAGTTTTGTCACTAAAGGTAAAATCACCATGGCACAGGTAAGCAAGGGATATATAGAGGCTTATAAGATGATAAATCGAGAAATTTAAGCATTCCAAGATACCAAGAACCCTTTAGGCTCTTTGCAGCATACTACCTTTGAAAACATTCTTACTACCTTTGAAAACATTCTTAGACTAACAGAAATTCGCAAAAAAATCTTTTGGTAACAAGAATTGTGAAATTGAACACAGGCTTGTCCATTTATTCTTTCTGATGATTGACAAAAGTCAGCAGACGGCTTTTTGAAAACATAGTAACAAAAGAAGAAATTGCACAAAACGTGCAATTTCTCCTTTTGTCACAAGGTTTTCCACTTTTAGTCATAGGTTATCCATTCAATTATAGAGATTTTCTTATTTTTTGACAAAATATGTTTAAAGTCGTCTGCTGCAGAATTGTATTGTGGTATGAGGGAAAGGGTTAACAAAGGAATATGTAGGAAAGTAACCAGTTGCCTGTTTTGTGGATCACTGTTGCAAAAGAGCCACGAAATCTATGTTTAGTTTAACTGACCACTGTGGTTTAATGGAAGAACTATTGAAAATGGTGCTTTAAAAATGTTATATTAGGGAAAGTACCAACATGAATTGGATTTAACCCTTTCCCTCATATAGACGCTTTCTGACGCCTCTGCTGTAGACGGCTTTTTGAAAACATAGTGACAAAAGAAGAAATTGCTCAAAACGAGCAATTTCTTCTTTTGACACAATGTTTTCCACTTTATGTCATAGGTTATCCATTCAATTATAGAGATTTTCTATTTTTAGCTCACCTGAGCTTTGCTCAAGGTGAGTTATTGTGATCGCCTTTTGTCCGGCGTCCGTCGTGCGTCAAATTCTTCTCCTCAGTAACCAGTGTGTCAATTGGGATGAAATTTCACAGAAAGCATCCTCTCAATGATCTCACCAGATTTCCTTCAAATTTTTGGGATCCATGCACAATTCTGGTTTCCATGGCAACGAAATGAAAAAAAAATCAAAATTCTTCTTCTCCCAAACTGGTTGGCAGATTTTCAAATAATTTTGTAGAAATGTTCCTTGGATGACCCTCTATCAGATTCCTTCAAGCCATGTTGATTGGTCGAAAAACATGGCCGCCAGGGGGGCGGGGCTATTTTACCTTATATGGCTATAGTGAAAACTTAAAAATTCTTCTCCTCCGAAAGTGTCAGGCCGATTTTCAAATAATTTTGTAGAAATGTTCCTTGGATGACCCTCTATCAGATTCCTTCAAGCCATGTTGATTGGTCGAAAAACATGGCCGCCAGGGGGGTTGGGGCTATTTTGCCTTATATGGCTGTAGTGAAAACTTAAAAAATCTTCTTCTCCGAAAGTGTCAGGCCGATTTTCAAATAATTTTGTAGAAATGTTCCTTGGATGACCCTCTATCAGATTCCTTCAAGCCATGTTGACTAGTCCAAAAACATGGCCGCTAGGGGGGTCGGGGCTATTTTGCCTTATATGGCTATAGTGAAAACTTAAAAAATCTTCTCCGATGAAAGTGTCAGGCCTATTTTCAGATAATTTTGTAGAAATGTTCCTAGGGTGACCGCTATCAGATTCCTTTAAGCCAAGTTGATTGGTCGGAAACTATGGCCGCCAGGGGGCGGGGCTTATATAGCTAAAGTGAAAAAAATAAATTATCAGGTGAGCAATCCAGGGCCATCATGGCCCTCTTGTTTGATAAAATATGTTCAAAGTCGTCTGCTGCAGAATTGTCGTGTGAGGGAAAGGGTTAAGACCAATTCAGAGGACTAGATAAAGAAATGGGCATATTTTATGTGCTTAACCCTTTCCCTCATACAACAACTCTGCAGCTGATGACTTTGAACATATTTTGTCAAAATATAGAAAAGTCTCTATAATTGAATGGATAACCTATGACTAAAAGTGGAAAACATTGTGCCAAAAGGAGAAATTGCTCATTTTGAGCAATTTCTTCTTTTGTCACTATGTTTTCAAAAAGCCGTCTGCTGCAGAGGCGTCAGAAAGCTTCTATATGAGGGAAAGGGTTAAATCCTTAACTGACCCTTCAACTCTATGTTTTGGGTACTCAAAAGACACATCTTTTGAGTACCCACAACATAGGGTTTGGGTGATTAATTAGATCGATATTTAGGGAAAAGACCAGTTAACCCCCCCCCCCCCCCCCCTTATTATTTTTTTCCTCTGTAATTTACTACAGGAATCTGAAGACCCCAAAATGACCTCAGTGGACGTGGAGACACTCTCCCATACAGGCGGTGTGAGTCAGTCTAAAGAAATAGTGAGGGTGAAACCTTTCACAGAATCCAATGAGGAAAGATGTCAGGCAGCTCTCAAGTGTATTTATAAGGTGAGTGAAAACCCTATCTAACCCGGGTTACAGTCTCACACAAGAGTCATCAGCACAGCTCTATTCATATTCTAAAATCCTCAGACCCTATGTTGTGAGAACTCAAAATAATCATCTCAGTGAGACAATTATTTTGAGTTACCACAACATAGAGAGTGGTTGAGTAATAAGAGAGAAATTGTTGGGGGAAAACACTCCTTATCTTGTCCTCTGTCACCAGTATCTGACTACATTTGGAAGAGCTGTTACTGACGAAAAATAATATAATTCAATCTTGCTGAATCCACTTCAATGCCCCTTAACCCTTTCCCTCATACGTCAATTCTGCAAACGACTTTAAACATATTTTGTCAAAAAATAGAAAATCTCCATAATTGAATGGATAACCTATGACTAAAAGTGGAAAACAAAAAGCTGTCTGCTGCAAAGGCGTCAGAAAGCGTCTATATAAGGGAAAGGGTTAATACGCTGCCTAAAACTTGGATGCAATAAAAAAAAAAAATCGCCTCACATGGACCATTTATTAAGTGCCCAACAATGAAGAACTTGGGACATTTTGTTTTGCCTTTGTTTGTTTGTATAAAAGTGTCTTTGTTCATTTGTTAACAGACTGCCTCTGTGCGGGAGGTAGCTGGGTCATACCAAATATGGTATTAATGGCTTTCCCTCCTCGCTCAGGATTGTCGGATTTATCATAACGACTAAGACTCTCTGGTGTCAATGAACCAGTAATACAGTACTGGTAATTTACCCAGGAAATGCTGTTGTATAAAAAAAAAAAATTAAAGCTGCATAAAACACCATGCAAATAAATAATTTGTCAACATATTTTTTCGACCATGCCATCAGTTATGATGCTTTTGTCTTTATATTGGCTTTATCACAGAAATTAGCATAGTTTTTCTTTTCATAAGCATTTGTACATCAAGAGTAAAGCTCCTTTTCAAAAATTCTGTTGGATAGGTTTTAGTTTAATGTGAGACATATATTCTGTAATAAATAAGCATAACGTTGGTGGCACTTCGTTCAATGACTATTTTTCTAATTCTTTGTTATCTCACTTAAGCACAAAGTGCAGAGTGAGCTATTGTGATCACTCATTGTCCATATGTCAACAATTTCTTTAGACAACATCTCCTCTTTACTGAGTTTACTGGGCACATTTTCATGAAACTTTACAGGAATGTTTGTTTGATGGTCCTCTTTCAAAGTTGTTCAAAGTCTATGTAGAACTCTTATTTCTGAGGCCGTATTCGAAATTATTTTGTCACAAATGTTCCTTGAGTGATCCTCTACCAATGTTTTCAATTTATTCCAATCCGTTGAAAATCAGGGGGCGTGGCTTTTTTTCTTTATATGTATTTATAGTGAACACTTTAAAAATCTTCTTGACCAAAGCCCAATTTGAAATAGAAATGTTCAAATAACTGATCCTTTAAAAGACATGACCACCAGGGCCCAGGGTCAAGGGTTTCCTTTATGTGTATATAGTTAAAACTTTAAAAATCATCTTTTACAAAAGATCTAGCCCAATCTGACTAAAGTACACGATCTGACCAAATGTAAGCGTAGCGTTAATAGGAGATGATTTTAATGAGATTGGTTCTAGCCCATCTAAAATAAAAATTGGCACAAATACTCCTTGGGTGAACCTCTACAGAAACTGTTCATATTATTCTGATTTATTGAAAACATGGCCACAAGGTGAGTGATATAGGAGCATCATGGTCCTCTTGTTTTATTGATAGGGACTCCTATGCTTAGAGAAAGATTACAACTCAACAGACACGAAAAGCTCCGGTATAGTAGAGGAACAGGCTCAGTGTAATAGTGATGAAGCCATACCATTACACTATACTCCGCTGTCCAAATCCACTAAAAACAAGGAGTCCAAATATTCAAAATCAACAAAAACGGAGAACCTAAAGAAAGGCCATAAAGATGTCAAAGATTATAAAGATGAAAGCCTCAAGATGGATTCCTGCCGCCAGATGGCGTTTATGGGAAAAGACCAATCAGATTCTTCCAATTCCTGGCATTGTCTCTCTAGAGGGTTGTTATTTAGAAAAGCTGCCATTACTTTTACGGCTATGTTGAAGAATCAAATGAATGTCCGGAATTATAAAGATGCTGTAAAGTATCTGCGTCTTGCTTTATACTGTTTTTGTGAGTATTTGTTTAGTTTAAACTTATTTATTTTACATCAATTGTGAAACAAGCTTTCAGCTTATATTAATCATGCTCGATGTCTGCTTCCTGGATACTTAACCAGTACTCGCGCCATTTGTGTGGAAAAATCCCAAAGGCAAAACCCGCTCATCACAGGATTTTGAACCCAGGACCTTTGGTACACGAGGATAACGCTCTTCCTCTGTACCACTGTCTTCCACAATAATTGATTATTTCTACTCTATTGAAACTATAACATTGCCTGAAATACTTCAGTAACTTACTTATTTATCAATAGAAGCATCGCTTTTCAATATCTTTTTGTTAGGATTATGATTATTTTGACCATGTTTTCAACGAAGGTGAAACCTGGTTAATTGAGTATTGATGTTATTCAGGCTAGGCAAGTTTGTGTGGGATTGTAAATGTTTTGTTTCGGCTCAAAATTAAAGATAAATAGCTGATGTAGAAAGCTGGTTTAGGATTGTTTTTAATGTCTTGTCATATCAATGTCTCTGTTAATAATTCACATGATTTGAAGTAACATCATAAATCTTATTTCATAGCTTTACCTCTCTTTTGTCTGTCATGAATGTTGCTGTAGTATATATGGGTGTCATAACATTCTGAAGCCTCTGCAGCAGACGACTTTTGCAAATATTGTGGCAAAAGAAGAAATAGCTCATAATGACCAATTTCTTCTTTGCCTGCCACAGTGTTTTTGACTCTTTTCAAAAAATACACTTTCATTTTCAGAGGTTTTCCATATTTTTACGCAGATGTTTTCAAAGTTGTCTGCTGCAGAATTGTTATTTTTGGGGAAGAGTTAATGTAAAGCCTTCCATCATCAAAGTGAACCAAAACAAATAGGAACATGTAACATATATTTACAGATGGATTTAAGACAGTTCTGCCTCATAAAGAACACGACAACTCCCAACTTCTTGCTACCTTATACGGCCTAGCGGGAGATATGAAAGTTATCTTCACAAAGTGCGGGGATAAACCAGATGGATGGACAGATTGTATGAAAGATCTAACATTCGAAGAAAACACAATTCTCGAGCAGGTGGAAAAAGTAATTGATCTATGTGGTGAGAATGTTCATGTCCATTATCATTTTCAGAAATTAATTAGATCTTTTCTCGCGTCTTCTGCAGACGGCTGTCTTCAATGTTGTATGCTGCAGCAGTGTCATATG
Source organism: Serripes groenlandicus (assembly GCA_031761405.1). Lineage (NCBI taxonomy): Eukaryota > Metazoa > Mollusca > Bivalvia > Cardiida > Cardiidae > Serripes > Serripes groenlandicus. The sequence goes on from JASEVX010000009.1 coordinate 73,104,483, forward strand.
TTAGAATGATGAGCAATTTCTCCAATTACTAGATTGTTTTAATCTCTATTCAATTAATATACTTTCATTCATACAGAGCTACAGATAAGCAGCGTATTTGCGTAAATACCCAATTAAAAATAGCAAAAACCCAATAAAAATTAAACTTACGCGTACAAAAAAGCATAGAAAAATCCAGTTACGCAAAACTTTATTTCGGCCTGCGTATGCGACAAAAGGTTGAAATGATATTAGAAACTGGAAATTCCGTGATTAAAAATAGATTTCGCCCAGAGGGGGGATAGCTCTTACTGATCAAATCGTGGGATAATGGAATCTGTATCAGTCGAGAGATTGGTTCGCATTTCAAACTGTTTTGTACCGCGGAAACAAGCGCCCAGTGATAACAATATATTTCGCCTAGAGGGGGATATCTCTTATTGGTCAAATTGTGGGATAATGGTATCTGTATCAGTCGAGAGATTGGTTCACATTTCAAACTGTTTTGTACTGCGGAAACAAACGCCCAGTGATTAGTATACCAAATGTCGAAACGGGGAAGAAAGAAGTTCGATGTGACAACTCTTTCACAGAAAAACGATATATTTAAGTATGTTACGGTCCCCAAATCTACTTCTGACGCGGAGAAATACGCAAAAAGTATCATTGATGACATTATTACTGTGTGCGTAACTGATAGTGATAGCTACGGCATTGCACGATCAATCGTCAACGAAATTGCAGACGATGTTTTCACTCATGTGCAGAAGCCTACGGCGCATTCAGGCAGTCGCGTTTCGAAAAAACCGTTGAGAGATTGGATTGATAAGTATCCTTGGCTTATGATTAAGATGAAGATGAACAAATAAGACTTTGTTGTGAAACATGCCTAGAATTTAAAGACAAACTAAAGTTAAGAAATGTATTGGCTCATTAAGTCCTTCATATACATATATCATTTTCAGAAAATACCCAATTGTTAAAAAATTGTTGGGTATTAAAATTGGTGTTACCCAATTAAAAACCCAAATACCCAATTCTTGAAAAATGGTTGGGTACTGACCCAATTGATGCAAAAAGTTATCTGTAGCTCTGTTCATATGAATGTAATACATTTGTCCACAGATGTCATCTGCTGCAGATTAATTGTATGTTGGAAAAGGGTAAAATATTCCACAGAAAAACTTAATAGGTCAGGGGTTCACAAAATGCTATTTTAAAAGTGTGCTATCGTGATCACCTTTTGTCTGTCTTGTGACATCAACAATTATTATACGTAATCTCAAATACAACTGAGCTATTTTCAATGACACAGACCCCCTTTGCAGCAGACGACTATTAAAAACAATATGACAAAAGGACAAATTGCTCATGATGAGTGATTTCTCCAATTACTACATTGTTTTAATCTCTATTCAATTAATCCTTTCCCACATATAGATGCTTTCTGACGCCTCTGCGGCAGACGGCTTTTTGAAAACATCGTGACAAAAGAAGAAATTGCTCAAAACCAGCAATTTCTTCTTTTGCAACAATGTTTTCCACTTTTAGTCATAGGTTATCCGTTCAATTATAGAGATTTTCTAGTTTTTGACAAAATATGTTCATTGTCGTCTGCTGTAGTATTGTCGTATGAGGGAAAGGGTTAACATACTTTCATTGATACATACTTTCATTCATATAAATTTACTACAGATTTATTGTATGTTGGAAAGGTTCAATGTTCTACAGAAAAAGTTAATTGAATTCAATTCCATGTAGGATTCTGGTAGCTATGGAAAGAGAAAGGGGAAAAATGCATCTCCTCTGCTACTATCAGGCTGGCATTATGATCTTTGGGTGATCCTCTACAAAAAGACTATAGTTAACCCTTTCCCACCTGTAGACACATTTTGATGCCTCTTCAGCAGACCAATTTTGAAAACATTGTGACAAAAGGAAAAAATTCTCTTTTTGTCACAAAGTTTTCAACTTTTTCAGTAATTATACCTACAATAATAGAGATTTTCCATATTTTTTAGTAGACATTTTTAAAGTTGTCTTCTGCAGATGTGTTGTATGTGGGAAAGGCTTAATTTCATTTGTCAAAAATATGACTGCCAGGATCATGCGCCAATTTTTATTCAATGATTTTGATTTCAGTATTTGTGTTTACTGCAGACAAGAACTCATCTGATTAGGACATCCTAGTTTTATCAAAACTTTCTCTATTTCTCAGAGTATGAATGGCTGGTAGAAATTTCTTCAGAAGCTGAAGTCAATCTGACAGCTTGTGTGAAATGTTACCGTGAAGCTCTAAGTCTGGTCGAAGGAGAGAAAGCTGACCTTTACATGTCCTTGTGTAAGAGAAAGGGGAACGCGCTCAATGAGCTGGGTGTCTGGTACATGCAGAAGGCGCAGTACATACTGCAGAATGAAGGTTGGTAATCTTATCTTTTTAGCTCACCTGTCACGTATATGGATGGCTATAGTGAAATCTTCACCTCCAAAAGAGTCAGGCCGTTTTTCAAATAATTTTGTAGAAATGTTCCTAGGGATTCCTTCAAGCCATGTTGATTGGTCGAAAACTATGGCCGCCAAAAAAAAGGGGGTGAGCGATCCAGGCCATCATGGCCCTCTTGTTTCTGGTATGTTTTCAAAGTCGTCTGCTGCAGATTTGTTGTGTGTGGGAAAGGGTTAAAACAAATGAACAATATTGAGTGATGGTATAGGAAAACCAACCTTAGTGTAATTATTACACCTGTAAACAAATATCTGCCTGTTAATCTATGCTACCAGGTCTAAATAGCATAAATGTTTGTTGGAAGTTTCTTAAAACCTTCTATGACGTATAAGTGAACAGTTGCAGAACCAGATTAGACTGCACAGATGCACAGGCTGATCATGACCTTCACTAATCTAGAAAACAACAGGGGGATACAGTGTTTTAAAGAAAAGTATATAGTTACATGTGTACAGTCAAACCTGTACTACCGACCACCTGGTATAACCGACCCCCTGGTGTAAGCGACCACAATGAACTCCCCCGATGTTTTTATGCCCCGGCATACGAGGTATGAGGGGAATATAGTTTTCCGGTCTGTTAGTCCGTCCGTCAGTCCGTTCGTCCGTCCGTCCCGCTCAGGTTAAAGTTTTTGGTCAAGTTAGATTTTAGTGAACCTGATGTCCTATCATTATGAAACTTCACACAAATGACAATCAACATATCATTGTTTAAAAAATTGTATCAATTTGAGGTTGGACCAACTGTTCATCCGTCTGTTCGTCTGTCTGTTCGTCCATTCCATTCTCAGGTTAAAGTTTTTGGTCAAGTTAGATTTTAGTGAACCTGATGTCCTATCATTATGAAACTTCACACAAATGACAATCAACATATCATTGTTTAAAAAATTGTATCAATTTGAGGTTGGACCAACTGTTCGTCCGTCCGTTTTAAAATATAGTTAACAACCGGGGCATCCGTGTTCCATGGACACATTTTCTTGTTTAGTCATAAATTAACCTGCAATAAGCGAGATCCTGCTGTCTGCGACCAACGGACACTAAAACCATTCCCTTTTTAATAAAAATCCACAGTTTAGCGACCTTAAATCTAACAGTCAAATAAATCTTACACAACTGTCGCGTGTAAACCACACAGGTTTAAATTATCATCAAGCTAAAGGTGTTACATGTAAAATTACCCGAGGTCAAATTCTGCAGACGTGTATTACAGTGGGTAAAAACCGATAATTGAGGTGTTAGCAGTTTGTATTTAATACACTTTAGCTACAGTTATTGTCTTTGTTATGACTCTCAAATACTGCAGATGTATCACAGTGGTAAAAGACGATAATTGCAGGTTTATCAGTTTGTACTTAATACACTTTAACGTCAATTATTGACTGTGTTAAATCACCCCATGGATAGTTTGTGGATTGTCTGGGATTAATTATGACAATTTTAATCCGACTTTTTGATCTCTATAATTGGATCTGTGTTTGTTTTTTGCTTTGTAATGGTGATAGCACGTTTATTTAATCGGCTCTTTTATTAGATTTAATTAGCGTCTGTGGACACTCAAACATTTTAAACATGACAATGTCTTTAAATGACTCCTTAAATAATTTGTTTTTAGATGGACAGTCTTTGAAACAGAATACGATCAGTGACTGTTTTAGTAAGAAGAAGTGCTCTATTCTTCTACTGAACATACTGTACATGTACATATCCTTTTCATGTTATAGTTAAACAAAAACATCAAATAACAATCAAATTTGTGATTAAATGTATATATGTTTTATTTATCAACTTACACTTTTGCAAATAAATATTATTAATATTGAAATAAAATATAAAACTAGAAGAACAACAAAATGTTTATTGTTATTTATTCTTTAATACCAATACATGTATAATGTAGTATACATAAGACCCAAAAAAAGAAAAATACATTTGTACCTCAATAAGAGACCACCTGTCTTAAGAGACCACTTATAGCATTTCCCTTGGGTGGTCTCTTAATACAAGTTTGACTGTATATGCAAAATTCGGAAAAAAATTAGTTACTTAAATATTAAAAAGAATAATAACAGTTGACGCATTTCATGTAGTTTTCTATATTAAAGTTTAACCAACACTTCTTATAATGTTAATCTTTTTAACCATTTCCCACATATATAGTAACTGAAGCAGCTCAATTAGAAAAGTTATTGACAAAAGTATTGAACATTTCTATAAAAGCGAGTATAATTATTGTATAGATATGAAAACATTGTGGCAAATGGAGAAGTTGCTTAGGAATTTCTCCTTTTGCCCTTCTGTTTTCGAAAGTCTTCTCCTATAGATTTGTGCAAATTGTGTCTTCATGGTTGAAAGGTTTTTTCATTAGTTCTATGTTGACGGGACATTTTGCTATATGTTTCAGATATTGGTGAGATACCATCATTGATTCTGGAGAATCTTTGGCTGTCCTCCAAGAATGTGTTGTTAGAGGGCATCGAGACATTTCAGATCGTTAAGGATGTCGCTAATCAGATTTTACTCCATTGTAATATTGGCAGACTCATGCGGCTGTGTGCCCAGACGTACGCTCAGATTTCCCAGAACAGAAGTTGTCCCGAGTTTTCCAACATGGAAAGGCACTATTTCAAACTTGTGAGTGTTTACAATGCAATAATTGACAGAGGACTAGATAAGGAGGGGTAAACTGGTCTATTCTCAAGGATATCTCTCTCATGACTCAACCAAACCCTATGTTGTGGGTACTCAAAAGAATTGTCTCAGTGAGACGATTCTTTTGAGTACCCACAATATAGGGTTTGAGGGTCATATAAGGATGTAGGTATGTGAAATACTCTTCTTATCAAGAGCTCTGAATTATACCATATATTTTGTTTAACCCTTTCCCTGATAAAGATGACGACTTCTGACGGCCATGCAGCAGACCACTCTTCGAAACATTGTGGAAATAGAAGAAAATTGTCATTTTCAAAATGAACAGCTTCTTCTTTTCCCACAATGTTTTCAGCTGTGTAAACATTTAGTCTTTTAATTTCAAAATTATTATTCATATATTTCCACTTCTACAACAGACAACTTGAAAAGATACAATGAAGGGTTAAGTGGTCAAGCGGTCAACAATTTCCTTGATAGAGATAACTTTTACTGCCCCTGTAGTAGGTAACTGATACATTTTGTGAAAAAATTATACTTAGTGTCCGCTTTCCTGAGCATAAAGATCTCAAAGTGAGCTTTTAGGATCACGCTGATTATGTCTTCAATTGTAACATGTGATTCATTAACAGTCTATTTAAAGGAAATCTCCTGCAATGTCGTTAATTAATTTCTAATGGAAACAAAATTATCCATACATAGTGATTAAATAAGCATGTTCATTGTGATTATATAACCATCTCTGACAAATTGTATCCCTGTCTGTATCATACCGAAGACTTTTAAAAATGGAAAGTAGCACCGATACATGCAAGGTTATTTTTTTCCTCGAAAGGACCAGTACTTGACCTCTAGTTGAGTGGGAGAGGCTTAAAAGCACCCCTTAAATTTCCAGAACCCAGACCAGGATTTGAACCCAAGACCTCTGGCTTGACACTCTAATAGTGGTAGGGCTTTCCTTTCTTTGAATCAGAATTGTGGGGTTAGCATTACGACTGACTCATTGGTGTCAGGTTAGATAGACCAGAAGTGCAGGTGACTTTCCCCGGGAAACATGATATACCTGAACAATTGATGAAAGTGGAGTAGAATACCGTACAAACAAATAATTGTGATTTATAATCATTACAAAGGATTTGTTTTTACATATGTTAATGTAAACAACTTTAATTCCAATACTGATATATTACTTACAGGCAATCGATAAGTACCAGGAGGCCTTGAGATTAGGTAAATGTAATGTCACACGAATCCATGAGTCTGTGAGATGGGAACTATCAACAACATACTTCACAATGGCCTCACTGCTACAAGACTTTGCGCCACTATCAATCAAGGAAAAGGAGGAGGTAGGATTATTATTTTAGTGGCGTCTGCCGTGGCAGGGTAATATTAAGAGATAACATTCTTAACCCTTTCCCTCATACGACAATTCTGCAGCAGACAATTTTGAAAACATAGTGACAAAAACCCGAAAAATGTCCGTAAAAGATAGCTTAATTGTTAAATAAAGTTGAAACATTGTGGCCAAAGGTGAAATTGCTCATCATGAGCAATTTCAACTTTGGCCACAGTGTTTTCAAAAGTCGTCTGCTGCTATTGCGTCAAAATGTGTCTGCAGGTGGGAAAGGGTTTATTAATTAATGAATAATCTCAATAAATAAAAGTAACTTTTAGCTTGATTATTCAAAGAATAAGGATGGCTATTGCAGTCGCTTTTGCGCAGTTGTTGACGTTGCAGCTTTGGTTAATGTTTTGCATTCAAGGCCTTTTCTCAGAAACCACACATATGATGTTGCATTTAAACTTCTCGCACTTTTAAGTGACATCAAATGACCTTGCAGGACATGTCCCATAACTCTTCATCGTATTGTGACTGAATTATGCCCCTTTTTGGACTAAGAATGTTTGGTTAAAGATTTGCATGCAATGCCTTTGCTCATAAACTACAGATGCTATTGCTTTGAAACTTAATACACTTATATCATGTCATCAAATGGCCTCGCAGGACATGTCGCATAATTCTACATCACATTTTGACTGAATAGTGCTCCTTTTGGCACATAGAAATAATATCATCTGACAAGGTTATGAACGGAGGTTACCAATGACTCAACAATACAATCACCTGGTATGACCATATTTTTCATTAAATTCACCCAAGACTCTTCCAACTTGATTTATTTTACAAAACTTTCAAGCGACACAGCTCTTAGTTAAGCACAGTATGGCAGAAGTAGAAATTTCTAATTATGAGCAATTTTCCTTTAGTCACAACTTTTTTAAAGGTTCTCTGCTGTAATGAGTAAAAATGCGCCTGTATGTGGTAAAGGTTAAAACCCTGTACCTCCGTTAGAACGTAAAAACAAGATGCACGGTTTGGAATATTTCATCATATGAAAACAAGCAGTTTCTCCAGACACTTCCAGGATTATTGAATGACTGGTATGAGTAAAAAGGAAAAATCCTGAATAGAATTGCAAAATGTCATGTTTTACACAGTTTGTAATGATTCAGTAAATTTCCAACTTTGTTTCGGTCTTTTTATCAAGAGCAATTTCTCTGATGCAGATGCTTCAAATGCGTCTGCATGTCAGGAAGGGTTAACTGCTTTTTTACTCATCTGCGTCTGCATGTCAGGAAGGGTTAACTGCTTTTGACGCATCTGCAGCAGACGACTTTTGAAAGCATTTTGGCAAAGGCAGAAATTGCTCATAATGAGCAATTTCTCCCTTTACCACAATGATTTTAACAGTATTAAATAATTACACTATCATTTATACAGATGCATAGACATAGTTTTGCCAAGCTGTTTTCAAAGTCGTCGGCTGCAGATTTGTTGCATGTGGGTTAACCCTTTCCCTTATATAGACACTTTCTGACGCCTGTGCAGCAGACAGCTTTTTGAAAACATAGTGACAAAAGAAGAAATTGCTCAAAACGAGCAATTTCTCTTTTTGACACAATGTTTTCCACTTTTAGTCATGGGTTATCCATTCAATTATAGAGATATTCTATTTTTCGATAAAATATGTTCAAAGTCGTCTGCTGCAGAATTGTCATATGAGGGAAAGGGTTAATATCCCAAAGGTTGGTTTTCATGGGATGTCACTTATTTTAACCCTTTCTCTCGTTCGACATTTCTGCAGCAGACAACTTTGAACATATTTTGTCAAAAGATTGAAAATCTCTTTAATTGAATGGATAACCTATGACTAAAAGTGGAAAACATTGTGGCAAAAGGAAAAATTGCTCGTTTTGAGCAATTTCTTCTTTTGTCACTATGTTTTCAAAAAGCCGTCTGCTGAAGAGGCGTCAAAAAGCGTCTACATGAGGGAAAGAGCATTTCTGTACTCATTACAGGTAGAAAAGGAGATAACGGATTTGATGAGTAAATCGCTGAAGTACTGTAAACAAGAAATGTCCGCTGCTAGTCAACCGATGTGCCAGTACAGGGAGGCGACCATTAATCACAGGTTAGCCTCTCTGTACCACAGCTCTGTCATGATGGATGTAAGTACAAGGTTTTTTATGAACGTTTAACCATCTCCCTTATAAAGACACTTTCCGACGCTTATGCAGCGGACGGCTTTTGAAAACAAGTCGACAAAAGAAGAAATTGCTCAAAACGAGCAATTTCTCCTTTTTATACGACCGTTTTTTAAAAACGGTCCGTATTATGGTATCGTCATGTCCGTCCGTCCGTCCCTCCGTCCGTCCGTCCGTCCCTCCGTTCGGGTTTTCCGCACTTTTTTCTTACATACTTTGAGCTATTGAGCTTAAATTTTGTATAAGGCTTTGTAGTGAAGTGTCACAGATCAAGTTCATATTTCCTGGGATTTCGTCAATTTTTGAATGAGTTATGCCCCTTTTTGGACTTAGAATATTTTTTAGAATATTTGTTTTCCGCACTTTTTTTCTACATGCTTTGATCTATTGAGCTGAAATTATGTATATGGCTTTGTAATCATGAGTTACAGATCAAGTTCACATTTCATCGGATTTCGTCAATTTTTGAATGAGTTATGCCCCTATTTGGACTTAGAATATTGGTTTTCCGCACTTTTTTCTTACATACTTTGAGCTATTGACCTGAAATTGTGTATTAGGCTTTGTAGTGATATGTCACAGATCAAGTTCATATTTCCTGGGATTTCGTCAATTTTTGAATGAGTTATGCCCCTTTTTGGACTTAGAATATTTGTTAGAAAGAATATTTGTTAGAATATTTGTTTTCCGCACTTTTTTTCTACATGCTTTGATCTATTGAGCTGAAATTATGTGTATGGCTTTGTAATCATGAGTTACAGATCAAGTTCACATTTCCTCGGATTTCGTCAATTTTTTAATGAGTTATGCCCCTTTTTGGACTTAGAATATTGGTTTTCCGCACTTTTTTCTTACATACTTTGAGCTATTGACCTGAAATTGTGTATTAGGCTTTGTAGTGATATGTCACAGATCAAGTTCATATTTCCTAAGATTTCGTCAATTTTTTAATGAGTTATGCCCCTTTTTGGACTTAGAATATTTGTTTTCCGCACTTTTTTTCTACATGCTTTGATGTATAGAGCTGAAATTATGTATATGGCTTTGTAATCAAGTGTCACAGATCAAGTTCATATTTCCTGGGATTTCGTCAATTCTTGAATGAGTTATGCCCCTTTTTGGACTTAGAATATTTGTCAATTTCTGCATGAGTTATGCATTTTTCATAGTTTCCCATTATTCTTTAACGACTTTATTAACTTTTTACAAACAAACAATATATCAAAACAAAGAGGAAACTTACAAAGAAGTTCCTGACGGGCGTATTATGTACCGTTTGCGGTACTCTTGTTTCAGCATGTTTTCAACTCTATTTGATTATTGTACTTTAATTTAACCCTTTCCCTCATATAGACGCTTTCAGATGCCTCTGCAGCAGGCGGCTTTTTGAAAACATAGTGACAAAAGAAGAAATTGCTCAAAAGAAGCAATTTCTCCTTTTGCCACAATGTTTTCCCCTTTTAGTTATACGTTATCCTACAAAATATCTTCAAAGTTGTCTGCTGCAGAATTGTCATATGAGGTAAAGGGTTAAAGAGAGTTTCCAATTTTTTTCGGGCACATGTTCAAAGTTTGTTGTATGTTGGAAAGGGATAAAACTGCAGCTAAGGATCGTATTTCAGTATCTAGAATCATCAATTCCATTTCAGACCCTATGTTGTGAGTACTCAAAATAATTATTATCCTTCGAAGGAGTCACTGTGTCGGTCGGTCGGAAGCCATATTTTGTCCGGCCTTTTTCTTACAAACCCACCAGGTGGAATTCAATACAATTTTACATGAAGCTTCTATACCAAGAGGAGATGTGCATATCCTAAAGGTCTTACAATTGCATGTTATTTTACAGAGTTATGGCCCTTTTACTTATTAAGTTATGGTGTAGGTCAAGGTGCTGTTTTGGGGGTATTTATCATCTTCAGTGATAGTTCTAGTTTTAAATACCCACAGCATAGGGTCTGTTTGGATAATTAGAGAGATATTGAAAGGAATATAAGGGTTTATACCTCTATCTTCTTCCAGAATGTTCTCAGAGTGACAATTATAATTAGAAATAAGTACTTGTTGACACCAAGTGAAACAATTCAAATCTCAATGTTTAACCCTTTTCCACAAGTAGATGCTTTCTGACGCCTCTGCAGCAGACGACTTTTGAAAACATTGTGACAAAAGGAAAAATTGCTCAAAGCAAGCAATTTCTCCTTTCGTCACAATGTATTCGACTTAATTCAACAGTTAAACTTTCATTATTCGAGCTTTTTCATTTTCTTGTCTGGAGGTTTTTTAAAGTTGTCAGCTGCATATAAAATTATGTTGTATGTGGGAAAGATGGGTGAAAACTATGAATCCCTACATGTAGTCAAGTAAAATTATTATCATACAACAATTCTGCAGCAGACGACATTGAACGTATTTTGTCAAAACATAGAAAATCTCCATAATTGAATGGATAACCTATGACAAAAAGTGGAAAACATTGTGGCAAAAGGAGAAATTGCACGTTTTGTGCAATTTCTTCTTTTGTCACTATGTTTTCAAAACGCCGTCTGCTTTAACCCTTTTCCCTCATACGACAATTCTGCAGCAGACGACATTGAACGTATTTTGTCAAAACATAGAAAATCTCCATAATTGAATGGATAACCTATGACAAAAAGTGGAAAACATTGTGGCAAAAGGAGAAATTGCACGTTTTGTGCAATTTCTTCTTTTGTCACTATGTTTTCAAAACGCCGTCTGCTTTAACCCTTTTCCCTCATACGACAATTCTGCAGCAGACGACATTGAACGTATTTTGTCAAAACATAGAAAATCTCCATAATTGAATGGATAACCTATGACAAAAAGTGGAAAACATTGTGGCAAAAGGAGAAATTGCACGTTTTGTGCAATTTCTTCTTTTGTCACTATGTTTTCAAAACGCCGTCTGCTTTAACCCTTTTCCTCATACGACAATTCTGCAGCAGACGACTTTGAACGTATTTTGTCAAAAAATAGAAAAGCTCTATAATAGAATTGACAACCTATGACTTTAAGTGGAAAACATTGTGGCAAAAGGAGAAATTGCTCGTTTTGAGCAATTTCTTCCTTTGTCACTATGTTTCCAAAAAGCTGTCTGCTGCAGAGGCGTCAGAAGCATCTATATGGGGGGAAATGGTTATGTTTAGAGCTTGTTTGTACTATTTTTTCCGAAAGGTGTTACCCTTAAAGTAGATCAGATTCCTTATAACATTGCACTAGATGCTTTATAACAGATTCTTTTGAAAAGTATTGAACATGTTTATGTGTATATCTTTGAAAATAGATATTTGTTACATAGATAGTTGAAAACGTTGTGAGAAAAAAAGGAGAATTTCTCATTTTGAGCAAATTCATGTTTTCCCACAATGTTTTCAAAATTATCTTCTGTATAATGCATCTGAATTCCTCTGTAACAGTTAACCCTTTTCCTCATAAGACAATTCTGCAGCAGACAACTTTGAACATATTTTGTCAAAAGATAGAAAACGTCTATAATTGAAAGGATAACCTATGACTAAAAGTGGAAAACATTGTGGCAAAAGGAGAAATTGCTCGTATTGAGCAATTTCTTCTTTTATCCCCGTGTTTTAAAAAAGCTGTCTACTGCAGAGGCGTCAGAAAGCGTCTATATGAGGGAAAGGGTTAAAGTGTAAAGAACAAAAACCTTCAACCTACAGTGTCCAGAAACAAAGAAGAAGCGATTAAGACAGATTGCAGAGAATCACTATGATCGGGCAATCAAACAGTTCCGCCTTATGGAATGTTATGTTGAATGTTTACGGGTACAGTTAGAACATATAGCATTCCTGGAACATAGAATTACTAGTAAGACTTTATAATATTAATATAACTAATAATGACATATTGAATATTATGTTGAATGTTTTATATAGGGACAGTTAGAAAACATATAGCATTCCTCGAACTTAGTTTAGACTACTTTTTTTCATCGAGTGTAAAATAAGCTTTCTGCTTATATTAATCACACTCCATGTCTGCTTCCTTGAGACTTAACCAGAACTTGCGGTGTTTGTGTGGAGAAATCCTAAAGTTAGAAACCGCTAATCACGGGATTCAACTCGGGACCTTTGGTACAAGAGGCTGACGCCTTACCTCTGCACAACTGCCTTTAAATAAGAATTTCTAGTGAGACTTCATATTATTAAGAAGACATATAGAATGTTATGTTGAGTGTTAATTTGTACGGATCTACGGCTGATGACTTCCGAAATCATTGAGACAAAAGGAGAAATTTCTCATCATGAGCAATTCCTTTTTTTGCCTCAATGTTTTCAGTCATTATGAATAATTATACATACATTATTTTCCATTATATGCCATGATGTTTTCAAGATTTTCTACAGCAGATTTTTTGTATTTTTTGGCGAAGGGTTTAATGAAACTAATAATGATAGCTCTACATCTATAGATTATGATTCGTTAAGCACATTCTATTTTTAGATTGTGATTCATTTAGCACATGCTATTTATAGATTGTGATTCATTTAGCACATGATATTGATAGATTGTGATTCATTTAGCACATGATATTTATAGATTGTGATTCATTTAGCACATGATATTTATAGATTGTGATTCATTAAGCACATGCTATTTATAGATTGTGATTCATTTAGCACATGATATTTATAGATTGTGATTCATTTAGCACATGATATTTATAGATTGTGATTCATTTAGCACATGCTATTTATAGATTGTGATTCATTAAGCACATGCTATATATAGATTGTGATTCATTTAGTGCATGCTATTTTATGATGAGGTTGTCTTGAAATTAAAAAACATGATGTAACCATTTACAACATTCAATATCTATGTACATAGGTAGTAAATCTTTATAAATTAACGTATATTATTTTAAATGTAACAAGAATAACGAAATTCTAATGAATGATAGTGGTCAAAGATTAGTGTAGCTAAGCTGTGACTGTGACTTTAGCAGTATCTCTATCTGTTTAATTTTATAAATTTACAAAACTTATACACTACATATATATAACATCAATTTGATTTTCTATTTCCTGTCAAAGTTCATGTTCAATTTTTTCTGTTCATTGACATGTTTTCTTCATGTTACTTTGTAAATTATTACATAATGTGTTTCAGACGCCTTTGCAGGATATGACTTTTGAAAACATTGTAACAAAAGGTGAAATTACTCAGATGTTTTCAATGTTGTCTGCTGCAGATTTGTTGTATGCCGGAAAGGGTTAAATAAAGTCTTAATTATTATTATTATTATTATTTCAGCCCAACCCGCGGGCCGGGGTATCCTCAAGCCGTTGTTACACATGTTACACTGTTTTACCGACTGTAAGGACACGGTGAAAGGATTTATATCTCAGTTAGAGGATAAAGAGCAAGGTTCGAACCTCGAGGAAGAAGGGACGAAGTTTGTCAGGATTCTTACCTCTAGGATACAGTTTGTGTTGTTACAGCTCATCAAAACTTACAAAATTCTACAAAACAAGAAAAGGTAGGTGTGTTTTAACTCTTTCCAACATATACATGTAGACGCTTTCTGATGCCTCTGCAGAAGAAGGCTTTTAAAAACATTGTGGCAAAGGGAGATAATGCTCATATGAGCAATTTCTCCTTTTGTCACAATGTTTTTAAAAGTTCTTTTAAATTTAAAGAGCAGTTTTTGCTATATATGACACATGGTCAGCGAACAAAGTAGACATAGATTTGACTCATTTTTGTCTTTAATTGATTCCAAATAGAGTTTAAAGTTTTGTATTAAAAAATACATAAATGTTGTATCCAGGTCGTTAATGTTTGTTATACTTATGTTTAGTTTATGTTTTGAGCTTTTTGTTTCTTTTTTATATGGGTTTTCGTTGCATTTATTTTTTTATGAAAAACTATGAAACCTCACTTAATCATTCTTTTTGTTTATTTCAGCCCAGAGAAAACAATTATCATGGAGGAATTAAAGAAACTTTACAGTTTAAGTTTAGAATCAGAAAAATGTGATAAAACTCTACTAGGACAGTGTGAATTTTTACTGATATTGTTAACAGAGTTAACGAAGTTTACCCATGACAGTGTTCATCTGATAGAAAATGATTAAAACTGCGGACTCAGCTGAAGCAGGTGTCTTTTAAAACCTTCAGGGCGAAAGAAAAGATGCTCATGATGTGCAAACGCTCCATTTGCCACAATGTTTTAGCTCATTTAAACTTTTTAAAGAAAAGAGAAGCTGACCAGTTAGTCCATTGTAGAATGCAATGGAATCTTGGTTACATTTTGTACTCCGCTCCTATCTTCTCCTAAACTGTATCGGCTAGAAACTTGGAACGCTTATAATTCCTCATATGGCAACTATCTTGCAAGGGCCATAACTATACCATGCATTTGCTTAAATTATACGCCTTATTGAACCCTTTCCCTCATACAACAATTCTGCAGCAGACGACTTTAAACGTATTTTGTCAAAACATAGAAAATCTCCATAATTGAATGGATAACCTATGACTAAAAGTGGAAAACATTGTGGCAAAAGGAGAAATTGCACGTTTTGTGCAATTTCTTCTTTTGTCACTATGTTTTCAAAAAGCTGTCTGCTGCAGAGGCGTCCGAAAGCGTTTATATGAGGGAAAGGGTTAAAAAGTTTAGGTAAATGTTAGGTTAAGGTGTGCCTTTCTCCTACATAAACTATGGCATTGAAATCTTAATACTACTGTATCCTGCAAGGGCCCTACTATATTCATCATTATAAGGGGACTTTTTAACCATTCCCCATATATGACTGCCTGTTTGACGCATCTGCAGCAGACGATTTTTGAAAACATTTTAACTGAATTTGAAAATTATACTTTCTTTTACAGACGATTTTCATAGTTTTGCCTAGATGTTTTCAAAGTGGTCTGCTGCAGGGCCACAACTTCATCAAATGTACTGGATGAATTATTGCCATTTTTGAATTTCATGAACCAGATGAACTGAAGTGCTCTTGTTTTAACAACTCTATTCAATGATTTAACATAGTTTTGCCTAGGTGATTTCAAAGTCATGTGCTGCAGATTTGTTGTATGTGGGAAAGGATAAAAGGTAAACATCCTTTTGTTCTTTTGTTTTGAAAACAACAGTTGCTTGCCCTTCTATATGGGACATTAACCCAGATGCATTTTGACGAATCTGTAACGGACGACTTTTCAAAACATTATGGCAAAAGAAAATATTGCTCATGATTTTTGTCACAATGAATTTAACTTTAAACATTAGTCATTCTTTCACTTACAAAGTTTTTATGTTTTTGTCTAGATATTTTCAAAGTCGTCTGATGCAGTTTTGTTGTATGTGGGTAAGGGTTCAAACTCTGTATCAAGATTAAACATCCTCTTTTAGAAACATTTCCTTCATTTCTGCACATGTTTTTCAGGACTTTTAACCCTTTCCCTCATATAGACGCTTTCTGGTGCCACTGCAGCAGACAGCATTTTGAAAACATAATGACAAAAGAAGAAATTGCTCAAAACGAGCAATTTCTCCTTTTGCCACAATCTTTTCCACTTTTAGTTATAGGTTATCAATTCAATTATAGAGATTTTCTATTTTTAGCTCACCTATGCACGAAGTGCAAGGTGAGCTATTGTGATCACATTTTGTCCGGCGTCCGTCCGTCGTCCGTCGTCCTTCGTCAACATTTGAGCTTGTTAACACTCTACGGGCTACATTTTGCATCCAATCTTCATGAAAGTTTATTCGAACGTTCATCTCCATAAAATCTTGGACAAGTTCGAAACTGGGCGATATGAGGTCAAAAACTAGGTCACTAGGTCGAATTGAAGGAAAATCTTGTTAACACTCTGGAGGCCACATTTTCAACTTGAGCATATTGAAACTTTATCAGAATGTTTGTCTTGATGATATGTAGGTCAAGTTCGAACATGGGTCACGTTGGGTCAAAAAGTAGGTCACTAGGTCAAATTGAAGGAAAATCTTGTTAACACTCCAGAGGCCGCAATTTTTGCTTCAGCAGTTTGAAATTTTGTCAAAATGTTTGTCTTAAAAATATCTAGGTCAAGTTCGAATATGGGTTATGCCGGGTCAAAAACTAGGTCACTAGGTCAAATTGAAAGAAAATCTTGTTAACACTTTTGATGCCGCATTTTTTGCTGCAGCAGCTTGAAATTTGGTCAGAATGTTTGTCTTAAATATATCTAGGTCAAGTTCAAATATGGGTCATATTGGGTCAGAAACTAGGTCACCAGGCCAAATTGAGGGAAAATCTTGTTAACTCTGTAGAAGCCGCATGTTTTGCTTCAGCGGCTCGAAATTTGTTCAGAATATTGAGCTGAATGATATCTAGGCCAAGTTCGAATATGGGTCATGTCGGGTCAAAAACTAGGTCACTAGCCCAAATTGAAAGAAAATCTTTTTTACACTTTGGATGCCGCATTTTTTGCTTCAGCAGCTTGAAATTTTGTCAGAATGTTTGTCTTAAAGATATCTAGTTCAAGTTCAAATATGGGTCATATTGGATCAGAAACTAGGTCACTAGGCCAAATTGAGGGAAAATCTTGTTAACTCTGTAAAAGCTGCATTTTTTGCTTCAGCAATTTGAAATTTGGTCAGAATGTTTGTATAAATGATATCTAGGCCAAGTTCGGATATGGGTCATGCCGGGTTAAAAACTAGGTCACTAGACCAAATTGAAGGGTAATCATGTTAACACTCTGGATACTGCATTTTTAATTTCAGCATGATAAAACTTTATCAGAATGTTTTTCTTGATGATATGTAGGCCAAGTTTGAATATGGGTCATGCTGGATCAAAAACTAGGTCACTAGATCAAATTGAAGGAAAATCTTGTGAACACTTTGGATGCCGCATTGTTTGCTTCAGCAGCTTGAAATTTGGTCAGAATGTTTGTCTGAATTATATCTAGGTCAAGTTCAAATATGGGTCATATTGGATCAGAAACTATGTCAATAAAGGAAAATATTGTTCAAACTCCGGAGGCCGCATTTTTACTTTGAGCAAGTTGAAACTTAGTCAGAATGTTGTCTTGATGATATCTAGTCCATGTTGGAATATGGGTCATATCAGGTAAAAAATATAGATCACTAGGCCAAATGAAGGAAAGTATTGTTAACACTGTGGAGGTTGCATTCAGAATAATTGTCTTGATGTGTTTTGCATTGCAGTACATTGTATAATTAAGGTGAGCGATCCAGGGCCATCATGGCCCTCTTGTTTAACAAAATATGTTCAGTCGTCTGCTGCAGATTTGCTGTATGAGGGAAAGGGTTAATTTAACTAGTGTTAGGCTTACAATGTTCTGATGATCTGTGAATGTTGTTGCGATGAGCATCATTTAACCATTTCCCACATACAACAATTCTGCAGCAGACAAAAACGTTGCAATTCTCTATAATTGAAGGAATAATTGATGAAAAAAGTTGAAAACATTCTGGCAAAAGGAGAAGTTGCTCGTTTTGAGCAATTTCTCCTTTTGTCACAATGTTTTCAAAAGTCGTCTGCTGCAGAGGCATCAGAAAGGGTCTTTATGTGGGAAAGGGTTAAGCCACATGAAAACCAAGCTTCAGAACACATGGCAATTGAGCCCGTTCTAGCGAAGAGGTACTGGCTGATTTTTGCAAACCGGATAAATCCAGATCATTCGCATTAACATTTTATTTATGTAAGCTTGTTAGAGTCTTCGGTTAACTTAAGTAGATACTGATAAAGACTGATCAGATGCGCAGGCTGATTTGATCTGAGCCTACACTGTATAAAAATCCCAACTTGTACTTTTTCTCCTGCACTGGTTCATTTATGATCGAATGTTAGTTACTGGTAACTGTTCTCTAGATCTGCCAGGATGCTTGTACGGCTGTAATATGAAAAAGGGAAGATTCAATCAGAATACACATACTCGCAGACGGATCAGGATCTTCATTTACTATGAAATCCGTAAGTCAAGACCTCTAGTCTTCCATGAATTTTTTAAAACTTTTTCCTTGATATTTGCGATCCTTCTCATGCAAGCAACGTTCGCAAATATTATAGAAAAGGGGAAGATAATCTCATGCATACCTCATCTTCAAACAATATTTTAATCTGTTTCAAATGTTTTCTTTGTTTGATGTTTGCTTGAATTCATCAAATGTTTTTTAGCTCACCTGAGCCGCCAGGGGGGCGGGGCTATTTTGCCTTATATGGCTATAGTGAAAACTTAAAAAATCTTCTCCTCCGAAAGTGTCTGACTGATTTTCAAATAATTTTGTAGAAATGTTCCTTAAGTGACCCACTATCAGATTCCTTCAAGCCATGTTGATTGGTTGAAAAACATGGCCACCAGGGGGGGCGGGGCTATTTTGCCTTATATGGCTATAGTGAAAACTTAAAAAATCTTCTCCTCCGAAAGTGTCAGACCGATTTTCAAATAATTTTGTAGAAATGTTCCTTGGATGACCCTCTATCAGATTCCTTCAAGCCATGTTGATTGGTTGAAAAACATGGCCGCCAGGGGGGGGGGGGGCGGGGCTATTTTGCCTTATATGGCTATAGTGAAAACTTAAAAAATCTTCTCCTCCGAAAGTGTCAGGCCAATTTTCAAATAATTTTGTAGAAATGTTCCTTAAGTGACCCACTTTCAGATTCCTTCAAGCCATGTTGATTGGTCAAAAAACATGGCCACCAGGGGGGCGGGGCTATTTTGCCTTATATGGCTATAGTGAAAACTTAAAATCTTCTCCTCCAAAAGTGTCAGGCTGATTTTCAAATAATTTTGTAGAAATGTTCCTAGGGTGACCCTCTATCAGATTCCTTCAAGCCAAGTTGATTGGTCGGAAACTATGGCCGCCAGGGGGCGGGGCTTATATAGTTAAATTGAAAAAAAAAAATCAGGTGAGCGATCCAGGGCCATCATGGCCCTCTTGTTTCATTTATTGAAGAGGCTAATAACTAAGGTAATGGGTCAAACATCACATGTAAGGTACCAAGCTATCTAGGTAAATGAATGGGCTCCCTGTTTGTGTTTCCTAATCAAAATAGGGAATTGAATAGGAGTGATTTTTAGCTTGTTTTTTTAAGGAAAAATGTTGTGTTATTATGATACCCTTGACGTTATAAAACTTTAACCTGACTTCATAACTCAAAAACAGTTATACATTTTTAAATGAATCTTGGTACACATGTTCCTAAGAATAATACCCATGTGTATAACAAGTCACATAACTCTGGATTCATGGTAAATTAATGGGCTACCTGTTTGTGTTTCCTTATCAAAATAGGGAATTGAATAGGAGTGATTTTTAGCTTGTTTTTTTAAGGAAAAATGTTGTGTTATTATGATACCCTTGACGTTATAAAACTTTAACCTGACTTCATAACTCAAAAACAGTTCTACATTTTTAAATGAATATTGGTACACTTGTTCAATAGGAACAATATGCATGTTTATACCAAGTCACATAACTCTGGCTTAAATAATTAATCAGTAATGCCCCTTTTTCGACTTGGAATAAACAGACGAGCGTTGTTATTCGCTCCAAAGCGCTCTTGTTAATTATAGAATTGGAAATAGTGTAGTTTAGAAGCAGAGTTGAAAACATTTCTAGGAAAGTAGTCTCATAAATTATAAAAAATTACCATTTCCGACAATACATGTATTTTCAGGAGTCTTTTGTTACAGAGGTTTTAAAATTGATCTGTAACAGGAAAAGTCAATTTGTGTTTTTAATTTTTTTAAAAATGAATAATAGTGTATCTCTGTGATATTTTGTTATATTGAGATGAACTCTTTCCCACATGAAAATAAATGCAGCAGACGACTTTATAACTGTCTGGTGAAATATATTGAAAATCTCTATAATTAAAATTTATGTTATTGTACAGAATTGAAAACAGTGTGGCAAAAGGAGAAATTGCTCATTATGAGCAATTTCTTTTTTTGTCACAATATTTTCAAAAGTGGTCTGCTGCAGAGGCGTCAGAAAACCATCTGTATGTGGGAAAGGGTTGACTTTTCTGCTTTATTTTAAGACTATAAAAAGCTCTGTGCACACCAGATATATTTAAAGATATTTAGGAGGGGAGAAATTACTGATATTAATTAAGCAGTTTCTAATGTTTTCACAATAGTCTCTACTCAACTATGATGTATGACTTTTATTTGTCCAAATAAAATGCACTGATGTTTTTCAATAACCCATTGAAAAGCATTTAATAGGCATGCATATTTTATTTTTCAGCATGATTTTGTTTTATTTTGTGTTCCAATGCAAAGTAAAGAATATTTAAATATTTCGTTGTTGTACATGTACTTCAGTCCCGTTTTTAGCTCGCCTATTCGAAGAAATAGGGGAGCTTATGTAGTCACCCTGGCGGTTGATAACTCGAACTTTTCGATAATTCGACCTCTCGGTAACTCAAACCTTTTTATAACTCGAACTTTTTTTTAACTCAAACTTTTTCATAATTCGACTTCTCGATAATTCGACCGGTAACTCGAAACTTTTTGATAACTCGAACTTTTTCATAATTCGACTTCTCGATAAATTGACCTCTTGGTAACTCGAAACTTTTGATAACTTTTTGATAACTCGAACTTTTTTTTATCACGAACTTTTCGATAAATCGACCTCTCGGTAAGTCGAACCTTTTTGATAACTTTTTTTAACTCGAACTTTTCGATAATGCGACCTCTCGTTAAATCAATTTTTTTAACAAGAACTTTTTGATAATTAGACCTCTCGGAACTTTTTTTTAACTCGAATTTTTCGATAATTTGACCTTTCGATAACTCAAACTTTTATTTAACAAGAACTTTTCGATAATTCGACCTCTCGGTAACTCGAACCTTTTGATAACTCAAACTTTTTATTAACTCAATTTTTTTGATAATTTGACCTTTCGATAACTGAAACTTTTGTTTAAATCTAACTTTTCAATAATGCGACCTCTCGATAACTCGAATTTTTTTTAACACAAACTTTTCAATAATGCGACCTCTCGATGATTCGAAATTTTTTTAACACGAAATTTCCGATAATACAAACTCTCGGTAACTCGAACCTTTTTATAACTCAAACTTTTTTTTAACTCAAACTTTTTCATAATTCGACTTCTCGATAATTCGGCCTCTCGGTAACTCGAAACTTTTGATAACTCGAACTTTTTCATAATTCGACCTCTCGGTAATTCGGCCTCTCGGTAACTCAAAACTTTTGATAACTCGAACTTTTTGATAACTCGAACTTTTTCATAATTCGACCTCTCGATAACTCGAATTTTTTTTAACACAAACTTTTCAATAATGCGACCTCTTGATGATTCGAATTTTTTTTAACATGAAATTTCCGATAATACAAACTCTCGGTAACTCGAACCTTTTTATAACTCAAACTTTTTCATAATTCGACTTCTCGATAATTCGGCGTCTCGGTAACTCGAAACTTTTGATAACTCGAACTTTTTGATAGCTCGAACTTTTTCATAATTCGACCTCTCGGTAACTCGAAACTTTTAATAACTCAAACTTTTTTTTAACCCGAACTTTTCAATAAATGCGACCTCTCGATAACTCAATTTTTTTTTAACGAGAACTTTTCGATAATTCGACCTCTCGGTAACTCGGAACATTTTTATAACTCGAACTTTTTCATAATTCGACTTCTCGATAATTCGGCCTCTCGGTAACTCGAAACTTTTGATAACTCGAACTTTTTCATAATTCGACTTCTCGATAATTCGACCTCTCGGTAACTCGAAACTTTTGATAACTCGAACTTTTTGATAACTCAAACTTTTCGATAAATGCGACCTCTCGATAATTCGACCTCTCGGTAACTCGAAACTTTTGATAACTCGAACTTTTTGATAACTCAAACTTTTTTTTAACTCGAACTTTTTCATAAATCGTCTTCTCGATAATTCGACCTCTCGGTAACTCGAAACTTTTGATAACTCAAACTTTTTGATAACTCAAACTTTTTTTTAACTCGAACTTTTTCATAATTCGACTTCTCGATAATTCGACCTCTCTGTAACTCGAAACTTTTGATAACTCGAACTTTTTGATAACTCAAACTTTTTTTTAACTCAAACTTTTCGATAATGCGACCTTTCGATAACTCGAATTTTTTTTAACACAAACTTTTCGATAATTCGACCTCTCGGTAACTCGAACTTTTTGATAACTCGAACTTTTTTTTAACTCGGAAATTTTTTATAATTCAACTTCTCGATAATTCGACCTCTCGGTAACTCGAACTTTTTTTTATCTTGAACTTTTCGATAATGCGACCTCTCCATAATTTGAATTTTTTAACAAGAACTTTTCGATAATTCGACCCCTCGGTATCTCGAACCTTTTGATAACTCAAACTTTTTTTTAGCTCGAACTTTTCGATAATTCAACCTCTCGATAACTCAAACTTTTTTTAACTCAAACTTTTCGATAATTCGACCTCTCGGTAACTCTAACCTTTTGATAACTCAAACTTTTTTTTTTTTAACTCGAAATTTTCGATAATTCGACCTCTCGATAACTCAATTTTTTCGATAACCCAAACTTTTTGATAACTTGAACTTTTCGATAATTCAACCTCTCGATAACTCGAAAAAAAAATAACTCGAACTTTTCGATAATTTGACCTCTCGATAACTCGCATTTTTTTTAAATCGAACTTTTCGATTATTCGACCTATCGATAACTCGAAGTTTTTATAACTCAACCTTTTTTTTAACTCGAACTTTTTCATAATTCGTCTCTCGATAATTCGAACTTTTTGATAACTCGAACATTTTGATAATTCTACCTCTCGACCATCTCCATATCTCGAACATCTAAATAACTCGACGTCTTGATAACTCGAACATCTCAATATTTCGAACATATCCATCACTCGAATATATAAATATCTCGATCTTTTTCAGTGGTTGAGCTACGATCTACGACCCAGCTCAACAAATTCCCAATGTTTTTGTAGTGGTTGAGCTACGATCTACGGCACACGTCAGCCAATTCGCAATGTTTTTTAAGTGGTTGATCTACGATCTACGCCCCAGGTCAGCCAATTACATTTTTTTTGTTCAAGTGGTTGAGCTACGATCTACGACCCAGGTCAGCCAATTCGCAATGTTTTTCCATTGGTTGAGCTACGATCTATGACCCAGGTCAGCCAATTCACAATGTTTTTCTAGTGGTTGAGCTACAATCTACGACCCAGATCAGCCAATTCGCAATGTTTTTCTAGTGGTTGAGCTACGATCTACGACCCAGATCATCCAATTCCCAATATTTTCCAAGTGGTTGAGCTAGGATCTATGACCCAGATCAGCCAATTCAGAATGTTTTTAAAGTGGTTGATCTACGACCCAGGTCAGCCAATTCAGAATGTTTTTCTAGTGGTTGAGCTACGATCTACGGCCCAGGTCAGCCAATTCGCAATGTTTTTTTCCATTGGTTGAGCTACGATCTACGACCCAGGTCAGCCAATTCAGAATGTTTTTAAAGTGGTTGAGCTACGACCCAGATCAGTCAGTTCGCAATGTTTACCAATTGGTTGAGCTACGATCTATGATCCAGGTCAGCCAATTCACAATGTTTTTCTAGTGGTTGAGCTACGATCTACGACCCAGATCAGCCAATTCGCAATGTTTTTCTAGTGGTTGAGCTACGATCTACGACCAAGCTCAACCAATTCGCAATGTTTTTAAAATGGTTGAGCTACGATCTACGACCCAGGTCAGCCAATTCGCAATGTTTGTCAAGTGGTTGAGCTACGATCTACGACTCGGGTCAGCCAATTCAGAATGTTTTTCCATTGGTTGAGCTACGATCTACGACCCAGGTCAGCCAATTCAGAATGTTTTTAAAGTGGTTGATCTACGACCCAGGTCAGCCAATTCAGAATGTTTTTCAAGTGGTTGAGCTACGATCTACGACCCAGGTCAGCCAATTCAGAATGTTTTTCTAGTGGTTGAGCTACGACCCAGGTCAGCCAATTACATTTTTTTTCAAGTGGTTGAGCTACGACCTACGACCCAGGTCAGCCAATTCGCAATGTGTTTGAAGTGGTTGAGCTACGATTTACGACCCAGGTCGGCCAATTCAGAATGTTTTTAAAGTGGTTGAGCTACGATCTACGACCCAGCTCAACCATTTCGCAATGTTTTTGAAGTGGTTGAGCTACGATCTACGACCCAGGTCAGTCATTTCGCAATGTTTTTGAAGTGGTTGAGCTACGATCTACGACACAGGTCAGCCAATTCAGAATGTTTTTCTAGTGTTTGAGCTACGATCTACGACCCAGGTCAGCCAATTACATTTTTTTTCAAGTGGTTGAGCTACGACCCAGCTCAACCAATTCGCAATGTTTTTGAAGTGGTTGAGCTACGATCTACGACCCAGGTCAGTCATTTCGCAATGTTTTTGAAGTGGTTGAGCTACGATCTACGACACAGGTCAGCCAATTCAGAATGTTTTTCTAGTGTTTGAGCTACGATCTACGACCCAGGTCAGCCAATTACATTTTTTTTCAAGTGGTTGAGCTACGACCCAGCTCAACCAATTCGCAATGTTTTTGAAGTGGTTGAGCTACGATCTACGACCCAGGTCAGCCAAGTAGCAATGTTTTTAAAGTGGTTGAGCTACGACCCAGGTCA
The DNA here is from genome assembly GCA_031761405.1 of Serripes groenlandicus. Taxonomy (NCBI): domain Eukaryota; kingdom Metazoa; phylum Mollusca; class Bivalvia; order Cardiida; family Cardiidae; genus Serripes; species Serripes groenlandicus. The sequence goes on from JASEVX010000009.1 coordinate 73,129,828, forward strand.
GCCAATTACATTTTTTGGTTGAGCTACGATCTACGATTCACACACCTGTCTTATTAAGCCTTTCCCTCATAGGAAAATTCTGCAGCAGACGACTTTTAACATATTTTGTCAAAAAATAGAAACTCTCCATAATTGAACCTATGACTAAAAGTGGAAAACATTGTGTCAAAAGGAGAAATGTCTTGTTTTGAGCAATTTCTTCTTTTGTCACTATGTTTTCAAAAAGCCGCCTGCTGCAGAGGCGTCAGAAAGCGTCTATATGAGGGAAAGGGTTAACCAGAGACAAATACATAATGAATGTGTAGCAGACGACATTAAATACATATAGGCAAAACTCGGGAAAATATCTATAAATGATGGGATAATTATTGAAAGAGTTAAAATCATTCTGACAAAAGTTAAAATTGCCCATTATTGCATCACTGTTGTTATCAAAAGACGTCTGCTGCGAATGCGTCAAAAGAATGGGAAAAGGTTTAAATTCACGTCTGCCCTGAGGCATTGTACAATACCTCCATCCTATTGGTTCACACGATAAAGACAATATATATGAGCCGTTCCACGAGAAAACCAACATCATGGTCACTGCGTAACGTGTCGACCAAGATCAGCCTTGCGGAGGCTAATCCGGGCCGACACATTCCGTCTCAGGGGGAAAGAGGTATAGAGTAATGATTCCTGAAACAGAAAATCCACAGGAGGCGAAAAGTGTCTGTCTGGGTTGGCATGCTTAGGAGACTTGGTCCGGGTCGATACTTTACGCAGAGTCCACAATGCAGCTGCGGCGATAGACATCTGCGTAATGTATCGACCAGATCAGCCTGCGCTGTCCGCGCAGACTGATCCGGCCGACACATTCCGTCTTAGGGGGATTGATGTATACAGTAGTTATTCCTGAAACAGAAAAGTCACAGAAGGCGAAAATAGTCTGTCCGGTTAAGCCTGCACGGCATGCTTAGGCTGATCCGGGTCGATACTTTACGCAGAGTCCACAATGTTGGTTTTCTCGTGGAACGGCTCATATGTATATCTTGCACTTATGATCAAAATGCTGTAGATATCTACATACACATACAATTAATCAGAAGCAGGCGACTTGGAATAACAACTAGGCAAACTATATGGAAAACTATCCTTAAATGAAAGTGCACACTCAAAGAGGTTTAAAATGTGACATGCGTAGTCTGCATGGGAAACAGATAAACAAGTTGTAAACAGACCTCCGGCTTTCATACATACATCAAATTATTAGCTGACGACTTTGGACACAGCAAGGCAAAACTATAAAAATGTAACAATTGAATAGAGCTCAAAACATTATGGCAAAAGTAGAAATTGCTCATTATGAGCAATTTCTCCTTTGGCCACACTGTTTTCAAAAGTTTGTCTGCTGCAAAGGCGTCTGTATGAGGGAAAGTGTTAATTATTGTCTACCAAATTGATTTACTTGTGTGGACAATTTCGTTAGTACCTCCTCAATGGTATGGTGATTGAGCGTTCGCCCCGGTGCGTGACGTTGCGGGCTCGATCCCCCCGGCCGCGTCAATACCAAACACTTTTAAAATGGCTTTTCCCGCTTTGGGTTTGTGGGGTTAGCGTCACGACTGACTGGCTGGTGTCAGGATAAATGGACAAGTAGTAGTGGCAACTTACCCAGGAAACGTCGTGATATAACTGAAACATTGTTGAATGCGGCGTAGAAAACCAAACAATCAATAACTTATTGTTTGGTGATATGGATTTTTTGGGATTACTCATAAATGATAATTTCAAATGAAAAAATATTAAAATGTGAAAAAAAAAAAAAATTGTGTTTGGCGGGTTTTTGCCCAAATTTATTCAGCATGTTATGTTATGTTTTCATGTAAAGTAAGAGTCGCCTCCTTTGCAAGAACATGAAAACAAATTACAATTGGAAGTATACTTTTCGGATCAAGTAGATAACGAGTGAAAACGAGATTTCCCACTACCAGCATTTTGTTCTGTTTCTCAGATGACCTCCGAAAGTTTGTTTACTGTCAAGATGCACGTACTTCAAACAGTTTCTATGATTAATATTCTAACCATTTCCAACATCCTGACGTCCTTTATCGGGTCTGCAGCAGACGACTTTTGAAAACATTGTGAGAAGGAGAGATTGCGCATGATAACATTTCTCCTTTTCTCCCTTTTTCTTATCTATTTTACAATCAAATCTTCATTAATCGACATGTTCAACTTTTCCACCCGGATCATTTTCAAGATTTCTACTGCTGTTGCGATCTATTTTACAGGTAAAGTTATATCTAATGATGTGACATGAAGGCAGAGAATGACGAATAAGTATTGATCACATACCAGATGTGTCATCGTAACTCCTTGTTTACAATGAACGAAGAAAAAAACAAACAATAAAATATATAATTTCATGACAATGTTGACATGATCCACGGCAAGCTAAAACGTACCTTCTCGAGTTGCGATCGGCTAGGATTTTTTTTTCCCCATTTATTTAAAACAATATTTACATAATATAAGTAAGAAGAGAGAGAGAGAGAGAGAGAGAAGAGAGAGAGAGAGAGAGAGAGAGAGAGAGAGAGAGAGAGAGAGAGAGAGAGAGATAGAGAGAGAGAGAGAGAGAGAGAGAGAGAGAGAGAGAGAGAGAGAAGAGAGAGAGAGAGAGAGAGAGAGAGAGAGAGAAGAGAGAGAGAGAGAGAGATGAAGAGAGAGAGAGAGAAGAGAGAGAGAGAGAGAGAGAGAGAGAGAGAGAGAGAGAGAGAGAGAGAGAGAGAGAGAGAGAGAGGGGGGGAGGGGATAGGGAGAGGGGGATAGGGAGAGAGGGAGAGGGTTAGAAATTAATCAATGGTCTACTTCGTCCCCGCACAGTATGCTCAGGATCTTCCCCGTCCGCCATCTGGTCGTGCACGCATCATGGGAGTCTTGACGGACACGGTACATGCG